>VXBX01007692.1:340537-467378 GCA_013400415.1 Scytalopus superciliaris | reverse complement strand
GCGGGGGGAGGGCGGGCAGGGCCGTGCGGGCCACCCCTCGCCACCCGGCGCTCCCCGGGCCCCGGAGGGCAGCGCTTTCCCTCTGGACTGTGGGCTGGGAGAGCCGCGGCCGGCCCCGCCGTGCCCCNCCGGCGGCCGCCATGGCGGTGGACATCACCCTGCTCTTCAAGGCCAGCGTGAAGACCGTGAAGACCCGCAACAAGGCGCTGGGGGTGGCGGCGGCGGCGGGGGACAGCCTCAGGGACGAGCTGCTCAAGCGGGGCGCCGCCCGCTCCAAGGGCGACTTCACCGNAGGACAGCGCTCCCACGGCACCGGGTTCCCCAGAGCTTGGGGTTCCCCTCCCCGTGCTTTGGTTGCCTCCCCTGCCACACAGTATGCCAGTCCTAGGCAGATTAAATGTTACAGTGGTAGCCGGAACGTTTTGAGGCTTGAAAAGACAAGCACTGAAGAGTTAAGGAATGACAGAGCTGAAAGCTGACCGGTGTTAGTAGCAGTCCTCAATCCACAGTCGTTTTCTAAAACCAATTTTGTTGCAGATTGTTTTCCTTCATACTGAGTCAAAGGCAGGGTTTGAATAACGTGTTTAATAAGGAACTGGACTGTGCTTTGAAAAACTACTCAAGAGAAAAAGACTGCTTAATACAACCTCTGAGGAGACAGGCTTGCAGAATGCATATGCCATTTTAGTACTAAATGAAGAATGCACCACTTATCTTGTCCTGTCATTTTCCAACTTACCAATGATTTAGTTTTAAAGTACAGATATTAATTCATGTTTCTGTGCTCTTTGTACATTTCTCAGTTCTGAGAGAGTACTTAAAACGTGATGTGTTTTATAAATCTTGATGTTCAGTAGCTGAGTGATTGTTTAGAGGCCTAAGCAGGGGGTGTCAAGTTGAGTACCTGTTTAATGAACATGTAATTATTAACCATTACAAAAAGTTGATGTGACTTGTCAGCTGGGAGTTCTGTGATGGGGGGTATCTGTCCATAAAACCCCATTCTTGATCTGTCCATGAGATATACATCTGCTTTCCACCCCAGTGCATTTTTTCTGATTTCAGCTAAAGGCATTCTGCAGTGTTAGAGAGAACAGGCTTATTTAGTCTTACCCCAGGCAGAAGAGGGCAGACTTTAATTTTTTTATACAATTTGTGTGTGTTTGTACATTCCTAGAATTCTAAAAAAGATTGAAGTTTTGTCACAAGACATCATGTTGGCATTTATCTTCATCAGCAAGGCTGCAGCTTTTAAATCTGCCATTCAGAACTGCAGCACTTGGACTGCTGCTGAGGGTAGGTTGTTACTCCCTAAGGATTTAGCAATAGGTGGTGTTTGGATGCATTACTGAAGTGTTTCACAGTTATTTGTGGTAGCAGAGGAAGCCCAAGGATATCTGAAATTTTGTATTCTGTTCAAGATACTCTTACAGCCACAGGTTTCTGTTTGTTCCCTCTGAAGCTTTTTAGTTTCTGCCCCATTGCCACCAGTGTTATCTCTGTCTGCATTTCAATTCCTCCTTCTCAGTTTCAGTTTATATTTCAAATAACTTACAGCCTCAGATAGATTCATGCACACCTTTTCCTCCTTCCTGGTCTTTGCTCCCTCTTCCGTTCCTGTGACCAGGTCTCCCTGCTTTTGCTTCCTTCCAGTTCTGGTTTTCATTCTTAAAGTTCTGTTCATACTCAAGCTTATCCATGCCTTCATCTTCTCATTGCCTTGCCACAGTCCTGTGTGATGATGGTGTGCTAGAGCCATGTCCTTTTCCTCCTGCCTTTGGCCTTTGGTTTTCCCCTATTCACAGTTACTGTTTCCTGGAGATCCCAGTCTTGTCTCTGAACTCTTCACCCTTTCTGAGTTTCTTCGATGTGTTGTCCAGACAACAGAGAAAAGGACAAAGATGGGGATAAAAGTAGCTTGCTTCATTGCAAGAGCTTTAGGTGAAGCAAACAGCTGGTGCTGGCCGGGATGAACTGAACCTCCTGAGGGGGAGAATGGGTTTAATTACTGGTACTTATATAAACAATGGCTTTGGAGAAGAAGCGAAAGCTAAAAATGTGTTGCTGAAGCAGGGTATCTGTTGACATGCTGAAGGAGTGACATGGATTGGCCTCTGCAACTCCTTTGTGACTTTATCACTTTGTGACAGTGAGCCAGCAACATGCCAGACCACAGACCACCATTTTACTGTGTGAATGAAGCATTGAAACTGCTGCTAGAAGAATAAGCTCTATAGTAAAATATATTATGCTTTTATCTGCTTATTTCAGCCAAATACCGTTCAGTGTCACACCCTCTTTCAAATACTTTGTTGTAGCCTTGCAATTAAAAATTTAACTGCTTCTGCCAAGGCTATGCAACTTGGCTTGCAAATGTAACCTACGATATATGTATTAAGTCTTTAATGTATTTTTTTTTTTAGAAACTCCCCAAAAGCTAGTGAATTCTTCGTGTCTATGTACAGGTTTTTTGTTTATTTTTTAATCTGAGGAACATATTGGATGGGCAACTATGTTGTCTGTAAAACTTGCAATGAAGTGGTCAGAATCCATATAGGATAACAGCGGAGACCCTGAATAAGCTACACCTAGTCACTGCTTTCTCTATGCCTTGTTTGGTCACAGAATAGAATATTTCAGTTGTGAGTGACTTCCAGTCATGATCTAGTCAAACTGCCTGACCACTTTGGGGCTGAGCAGAAGTTAAAGCTCATTATTAAGGGCATTGTCCAAGTGCCTCTCAAACATTGACAAGCCTGGGGCATCAACCTCCTCTCTGGGAAACCTGTTCTGGTGTTTGATCACCCTGTTGGTAAACAAATGCTTCCTAATGTCCAGCCTAAACCTCCCCTGATATAGCTTTGAACCACTCCCATTCGTCCTATCCTTGAATACCAGAGAAAAAGATTGGCACACCCTTCTTCCCCTTCCTCCACAGTAAACTGTAGAGAGCAACGAGGTTGCCCCTCCAAACTAGACAAGCCTGAAGGCCTTAGTGGAAGTTCACCATTTGGCACACACATATGAAATACGCAGAGTCTACACATGGAATTGCTCCTTTCAGTGTTACGTTCTGGGTGGGTTTGTGTACCGTCTTGCAGGTAGAGCTGTGTTGGTGCCACTTGTGCTTCAAGCTCCAGGAGCAGCAGTCAGCCCTGGCAAGAGAGTTGGAGTGTGGGATGGGGTGGGTGCTCAGCCCTGCTTGGGATGGCCACACAGCCATCAGAGATCTCCTTTCTAGTCCATCCCATGGAGATTTTTTGTCACATTATTGTATTTGAGCACTTGGCTGAACTGTATTAAGTGATGTAAATCTGTCATACATTGTATTTTCTCCTTTCTGCCTCTGAAGGACTGTGGGTTTTGCTGTAGGATTTGAGGACTGTGGATATTTTTTTTGGTTTTGTTTTCATTGTGTACAGTCTCTACTTGATGTTTAAGACAGAGATTGAAGGTGTTTAGCATTTGTAGAAGCAGCTGGCAGAATTGTAACAGTAATCCTACAAGCAGGCTTCTGCATTTATGGTAAAGTTTCATTGCACTTGGGAGATAAAATCCTGTTTTACATTCTCAAACTTAATGTGGTTTTTTTAAAGTGAGTTGAAGTAGACATAGAGAATGTAGAATAGAAGAGTTTTGACTTGAATCAATCTTGTGTGGGGAAGCTTATTTAGAGATGGAGGGATATCTGTGTGCTCTTGGTATTTTGCGTTAGTCACAAGAAAATACTTCAACACTCTGTATTAATTTGTATTTTTTGAAGCTGATCATTTTGTGCTCAGGTATACTGTGTTGCTGCAGTCTCTGCGGAGCTGATGAAAGTTTTTGTATTTGAGACTAAGTTGTTAACACAAGGATGTTACAAGGTCATCTATAACCATGGTAATGTTAGTTGCAGAGACTGGTGTTGCTGGTGACGTTGTTAATCTGTGACAAAACTGATTCATATAAATTGAAGATGAATGTTATGGCTGTGAACTGTTGAAAGGATTTTCTTTGCCCTGGCATTGACCCATCACTGTTTATTTGGTTTGGGGGTTTTTGGGGTCTGTCAGCTGCATTGTACAACCATTCGATTGTCTGATATGTAATGAAAGATGACTTATGCTTTATGTATGGTTAATGTTTTTGGCATCTCTCCACCTCTTCAGCAGTTACATATTGACTAGGACCAGGTAAGAAATTACAGTTGGGGGATTCCCTAGAGGAAAGCTACTGTAATAGTGACAGACTTTCAATTGCTTGCAATTTATAAAAGCTTGTTAGAATTTATTATGTGTATGTTGGTTCTTTTTGAAGAATTAAAACAAAAGCAACATTTTTTTTCTCTTAGACTTTACAGTGACGTGACTATTTTAAATGCAGTATACAGGGATATTTAAGTTTGCATTTCACCATATTTTTACAGGCTTATGTAGTTTTGGCAGGTTGCTTCTGACTGGATGCCAGGTGCCCACCAAAGCTGCTCTGTCACTGTCCTCAGCTGGACAGGGGAAAGAAAACAGAACAAAAAGCTCATGAGTCATAAAGACAGGGAGAGATCTCTCAGTAGTTATTGTCATGGGCAAAACCATGGGGGAATGAATTTATCACCAATCAAATCAGAATAGGATAATGAAAAATTAACCAAAATCTTAATAACACCTTTCCCTCACCCCTCTCTTCATCCTGGCTGAACTTCACTCCTAATTCTCTACCTGCTCCCCCACCAGCGGCACAGGGGGACATGGAATGGGGTCTGCAGTCAGTTCATCACACAATGTCTCTGCTGCTCCTTCCTGCACAGGGGAGGACTCCTCACACCCTTCCCTTGCTCCAGCATGGGGTCCCTCCTACAAGAAATAGTCCTCCATGAACTTCTCCAGCGCAACTCCTTTCCACGGTCTGCAGTTCTTTGTGAACTGCTCCAGCATGGGTGCCTCCCATGGGGTGCAGTCTTTCAGAACAGGCTACTCCTGAGTGGGGCCCTGTGTGGTCACAAGTCCTGCCAGCAAACCTGCTCCAGTGTGGGCTGCTCTCTCCACCGGGCCACGGGTTCTGCCAGAAGACTGTGTGAACTTCCGATGAGGTCACAGCTGCCTTCAGGCATCCACCTACTCCAGTGTGGGGCCCTCCAGGGGCTGCAGGTGGATCTCTGTTCCACTGTGGACCTCCATGGGCTGTGACTCACCATGGTCTACACCGTGGGTAACAGAGACATCTCTTCTCCGTTGTCTGGAGCACCTCCTCCCTCTCCTTCTGCGCTGACTTTGGGGTCTGCATAGTTGTTCCTGTCACATATTTTCCCTCCTCTTTCCAGCTGCAGTTACTGTTGCGCAGCAACACTTTCACTGCCTTCTTAATTCTATTATCCCAGAAGCACAACCACTTTTGCTGTTGGGCTTGACCTTGGCAAGTGTCAGGCCCATCTTGGGGCTCGCTGGTGCTTGCTCTGTCTGACATGGGGGAAGCTTCTGACAGCTCCTTATGGAAACCACCCTGCAGCCCCCCTGCTACCAAAGCCTTGCCACACAAATCCAATGTATTTGTTCCTTGGTATGGTGTCAGATTTGGGATTAAGCTAAATGATTGAAGAATTTTAAGGATTAGAGCAGAAGTATTTAAGTAAAAAAAAAAAGGGCTTTCAGTAAGTGCTCAGTGACAAACATAAGTAGTTCAGAGGCTGTGTGACACATTCAATGCTTTATAATGCCTTAAATCTGTTATTTTGGATATTTTAAGAGATTGTCAGTTTTGGGAGGTGTTTGTCAGTTGAGTTTCTGTTTTAGGACAATATTAGGAAAAATTATGATTTAAGCCTTTCCTATTATTATTTTTTTTATGGCAAATATGAGCTATGGGGCTATTATCTATCAAATATGCTTCTTAGCTATCTGAAAATACTGAAGGAATGAGAACCTTTTATCACTGCTAACTGTTCAATATGTATTGGAGATATATAATCAAAGCTCATACAGCCTACGAACAGAAATAAATGTAAAGTAATGGTCAAACAGAATTTCATGGTGGGCTTGATTGCAGGCATGAATAAAATCTCCTGGTTTGCTGTAGGAGATTCTCTTCTTTAAGGTTTTGCAGAAAGCTAAAAAATGAAGTGTTGGAGCATGAATTCTTAAAAGCAATACCAGACATATCTGAAAATATATCCTTGAGACTGGAAAAATTGAAAGGTTAAATGTTTCTAACTCTTTAAATACAAAGTTTCAGAATGATCAAATGTCCATGTTTGAAGCTGTTGAACGCATAAGGATGCCAGATTCATGAGGCTGCAACATCTGTTATTCATATAAGCTCTGTGTATGGATTCTGTAGGATGATTAACTGATTCTTCAAAAAAAAAATTGGTACGATAGGCCAATATTCACATAAAAAATATGTTCAGCTGCTCTCTACAAATGTGTAATGAGGAGGAAAAATCCCCACATAAAACCTGTCTCCAAAACTAGTTCTTGTGAAAGCCAGAACAAATGACATTGAATAAAAATTTTAAGCAAACCTTTTAATTTCAAAGCCGTCTGACTTTTGTAGTAAACTGCTTTGGCTGCCCAGAGGGTAGTGGTGCCTTTTCAGTTGTTTTTTTTTTTTTTTTTTTTAAATTTTACATACTCTGGGTAAAACAGCTTTTCATGCATACCTGTGAAAGTCGAACATATTTCATTGTTTGGAATGCAGCCCATGGGATAATTCAAAAAAGCAATGCTGTTAGGAGAGATGGAGAGCTGATGTTTTGTCTTTGGTCACCAATGTGGGATCTTCCTGCAGATCTTTGCAGAGTTTTATATTTAGAGCATTCCCATAGGAGAAAAAAGGGTAGGAGTGTTTGTATATGGTGTTTACAATGGCATCATCATTGCCACTGTCACTGCATTAATAAAGCCTAAAAAAGCACAGGGAATGCCCAAACCAGTAGCTGATCCCCCAGACTGACTATAGAAGACCACCTTGAATAGCATGATGTAATTGTTGACGTAGCAGAATTAAAAATGAGTGTTTTTAAACATACGTGCTTTCTGATCCCTTTCAGATCCCTTTCCGACTATTCAGGATTGTTTGAAGAGGTACCAAGAATAAAATTCAGCCACTGAAATTGTGTAACATACACAGTACTCACAGAGAAAGACAAGTCTACACCCCTACTGGAAGATTTCTAGGCATTTACAAATAAAAAGAAGTTTGAAAAATATTTAGTAGATGAAATCTAGAGATCTAGATTTACAGACTGGGAGGTCCACAGGCTTTTCCACGGCCTACTGTTTTTGGATGTATAGTAACTGGTTCTTGGCAGTACCAATGTGCTGATGCAGGGAGTTACACCATCTTTGTTCTAAAAATAAAAGGTATATAAAACTAAAAATGCCAAGTATTAAATGTTTTATTGGAACATACAATAATTATTTTGCTGCCAGTTCTGAATCAAGTTCAGGTTGGTGACTCCAGAATGAATCACATTATATCTGAGCTTTTCAAAAGACTGAGAAATACCCAGAAAAAAGAAATAGCCAGTTTTCTGTATTAACTTTTATGGGATGGGACATGTATTTGCCAGGTTTAGGATAGACTGAAAGGGGATTAATCCCTAAAACTTCCATATCCAAGAGTGATATCGATACAGTGTGTGAGAGAACACAGGCAGAGCATCAAAGACTGCATGGTCCTGTAGTGAACTGCTTCTGCTGTGATTGAATAGCTGATACTAACCAGTGCTATGAGGGAAATGGCCAGAAATGGTTAAAATTGTTGCTTTAATGGTTTTGGTTTTATACTCAAACTAAAAAATTATAACCTGCTTTAATAAGGTTAGTTTATATGATCGTTTTGACTCTAATGATTACATAAGAATAACTCCCATGAGAGAATATTTGGATGCAGGGGAAATATATACTGCTTGTGGTGTAGCCAATTATAGTCTTTATTGGAAATTAATGACTGTGCCAAATTTTGGACAGCGAGTGATATTTCAGTTTCAGTTCTTAACTTTTAATGAGAGGTAAGTTCTAATAAATTGGGCCCACAGCTGAGGTCATTAGGATTAATTCTGACTTCTTTCATTTACAGTTATGAACAGTCATTCTTTTCCCCAAAGTTCACCAGTGATGCTGCACTTTGTACTCACTTACATGCACATGGGTTTCCCTCCCCCACGTTGTAGGCAAAAAATATTATTTTTAATTATACTTTTTCAAATAGGGAGTTACAGTGTACTGCTGTCTAATATTTCAAATTTATCTCTTTCTCTGTGCAAATCATGCTTAATATTAGTTTTTAATTATGAACATTTATTGTTTTTACTTCTCATTTCTGTCAACTTTGTTAGAGAAGAAGTTTAGCCTGAGAGATGGAAGAGAGAGAAGCTGATAATTTTAATTAGTAGAGGAGAAACACATAAAAACCTGGTTAAGGAAATAGCAGAGTAAAGATTTTTTAAAAAAATAATTTTGGAGAAGAGTTAAATGCTGACCTTGTTCAAATCATTAGGATTAAATGCCAGATCACTAATATCCCCCATGTAATGCTTCTGGTTTTAGCAAAACTCATATCAGAAACAGTGGTGAGAGCATAGGTTAGCCTTGAGGGAAAAGTTATGAACTCTTACATTTGGGAAACGTCTGTTCAAATGTCTGTCATTGTCCCCTGCTGCTTTGTTTGTTTGTTTTAAAGTACATTCTTAGCTCCATGGGAATTATTTTCTGAACAGCAGGATTGAAAGTTGGCTTGGGAGACAATTTTCCTTAGTTGCCTGTTAATTTTGTTTTGACTAACTGGACCTCATGTGGTGCTGAGGCGTCCAAAAGTATATAAGGCTACAGTTCCCATTTTGAGGATGTTGTCTTCGTCCTCACCTCACCTCCTTCAGGCTGGTTCTGAGAAGTTCTTTCCTGGCTGGGGATTGTTGGAGGAATTGTTGTATCATGTAGCTGGTCACTATGAACTCTTTCCTGACTGTGGTTGGCTCTTAAGCCAATACCTCTTGCGGCTTCTTGCTTTGTCTTTCTGCCCCAAATAAAGATAACGTTTGTGAAAGTTTACAGAGCATATGGAAGTGGAAGAAAGCTGAGGTTTATCATAGGTAACATCCTTCTTTTCTTAAACAGAGTGCACGTTAGCGTGACCTCTGAAGGAGAAAGGTGGGCTGGCGACAGTGTGGAGGGGCTTGAGAGATCTGAAAAGCCAAAGAGATACAGTGGAAGAGAAAGTAGAAAGTGAGCAGGTGTAGCTGGAAGAAAGTGGAATTATGGAGGTTGGAGAAGAGACAGTCTAACATTGGAGGTAGAAATATGAGTTAAAAAAAATAAAAAGAATGAATATCAGGAAATTATATGGAAGTTATGATATAATACATCAAATAGGGAAGAAAGGAAATGGAAGAAGGGAGAATGAGGCTGAAATTTAATACATGCAGGTTAGTGAATTTAATTGTTACATTTAAGCTTTTTACTGTTTCTCTGAGTTTTTTATCAAAGATTTTGGAGCAAGAGCAGCTTATTATTTTTAGTGCTTTGATATGCTGTCATTGCTACAAGCTTTGGGCTCTGGTTTTGTGTATTTTGAAATGCAATCTCTTGTTTGGAACAGAAACGAACATAAAAATAAGCAGACTCAAAAGAGTATCAGGGCGATTTGTTAAGAGATTTAACTGCTGAGGTTTATTTTTTCAAGTATTAACAGTGAGGTCAAAATAAAGCTAATTTCCATGGAAATTAGTAACTTTAAGGTTCTGATTATCCTCCTCTGCTTTTTTGAAGATAGAACAAGTTTGGTGGATAGCAGCCCAGAGAAGGACTCTTCTCACCATCATGGCTCATTCAGTTCTCTTTTTCTGTGTGTATGGTTTATCCTGCTTCTTCACGTATGTAGAGAGGGATGTTCTTGAGCATTTGAAAAGTAACTTCTTTTGTTATCTTCTGCTAAATCGAGACTTGGACTGAGGAGTTTTCTCCGCTGTGACAATTATCAAACAGAATTTCTGAGTCATCACACGTTAATTGCTTTGAACTCTGAAGCATATTGAAATATTAATAAAATTGAGAGATACTGTTATTTAGGATGCTAATTATGCTTCGCATCTGTGATCAGCAGAAAAAAAAAGTTTAATTTGAATCCCAGGGAACAGCTATTTCAAAACATAAAGGTTTTGCAACTTCTCCCAGAAATCAGTTACATATTACTGCTTCCAATGGGTAGTACTCACGCTTGTGTTTTTGCTAATTGAGGCTGGTTTTGGTCATCAGGATTAGTTATTGCTGTAATGCTGAGCTGATTACTTGTGATTTTTGGTAATGAGTGGATTACATTTTTCTGCGTTTCACCATAGACAAAAGGATATAATTTTTCAGTGAAAGATTAGATAATTACGTGCTGTCTTTGAAACTTCAGTCCAGTATACCTGAAAATATTTTTCAGACTGGGAAATATTAAAACCTGGCACAATAGCTTCAGCAGTGAGAGCAATTAAAGGGTGAAAATTTGAGGTATGAATCATTTCCAGCAATTTGAGGAAAATGTTCTTTATTATTGAAAATATACTGCGATATAATTGCAGAGAATGTTAAATGGTGGATACTTTCTTGAAAATATAAGTTTCCTGACTTCAGGGCGGTGTGTCAAAGCTTTCTGTCTGCCAAAATGTGACATTTTATAGTGAGCAGGTGTTTGTTGTCCCTTTTTACCCTTTCAGTCTGACTCTGCCTTCCCTTTTGATAGAGGGTGGTGAGAGCTGTAGAAAAGCAGATGTGCTGCATCTACTCAAATTTATGTCTATGCCATTTCTGTAGCTATTGTCCAGGATTTGAAAAACAAACAAAACAAAAACCAGATACAATTAAATGTAATCCAGATTCCTTTCAGTCTTTGCTTTTCCACTATTAATGGATTCTTGACATTTCCCTCTGGATATTTCCTTTTTTGGTTGACTTTTAAATGGTTTGAATGTGGATGTAATCTCACTGATTCTAAATTGAATATTTCATTTCTGTAGTACAAGATGCAACTGACTGGTGTTTCCCATTTCTTCATGTCTCAGCTGGGAAGGAAGTGTAAAATGGGTTTCAAGTGAAGGTTGCTGGAGGTTCTGTGAGAATATCCAAAAGCTCTTAAATGTCGTGTTGGTTTATGGTTGAAAATAAGAGAAGGGGCCTTGGGTTTACTCCTAGATTTATTAGACCTCTAATATGAAATATTATTCTGATATTCTCATTAGAATTCTAATATGGTCATTAAGTGAATGTTTTACTTTTTTTATAGGGGGGGAAAGAAGTAAGGCCTCCAAAGCTTTTTCCTGCTCTTACCTCTCTCCTGAAAAAGAAGGATAACACTGTGTGAGCTGTAGAAGAACCTAGTGCTTACTCTTGGAATGCTTTACATGAAGCATAAGGCATGTTGTACATGTCTTCCATGACTAGTTCACTTATATTAAACATAAGCAGTGATAGCAAGCTGACATATGAAAGACAAACGTAGCGGTGATGAAAACCATTTAATGATTAGTAGAGAAACAAATATTTATTGAAAATAAAAACCATGTCTAAAGACTCTAATGGGAACTTCTGAAAACATTACCATGTTGTGGTATTTGCAGTGCTGTATGTCCTGTACAGTAGGTATTCTTCAAAATTGCTTGGGAACTGGAGCTTGCAATTGTGAGCTTGGAATGTCCTGCAGATAATTAAGTTGTGGTCAGGCCTTAGAAAAATAAAAAGTTCTCGAACTATGATTTTATAAACATGCTACAATAACATTTCTTTATATTTAACAGTTTCTTATAGAAAACTGATACTCTCACAAGGCATTGACTAAAGGTAAAACATCAAGAAAGAAAAAAATATTAAATTAAAACTTCACTTAGGATGTTGACAGTTGGCTTGTAATATTAAACAGATGTGTGTGTTCTTGAGATATTCTTTCAGAACCTTGTTGCATACTAGTTTTCAAGTGACAGCTACAAATTTTTGATTAATTTAAAATTCTGCTTTCTTCAGTTATCTTTTTTATATGTTATTTTCTTTGGGTCAACTCAGCTCGACAATGTGATGCATACTGTAGTTTCTGCTGTGATATTCAAAAGAAAGTATTCCTTTGTGTGAACTTAAATTGAGGCATGGCTCATTGAACCATATAGAAAAATTATTACATGTATGCACAGATTCTTGTGCATAATATTACCTTTGCATGTCTAAGCAGGGAAGTATTGTTTCTGGTTGTGGATGCAGTGGGGCATAATTTGGTTTCTTTGGCTCCAAACATTGCACTTAGAGCTCGATACCAAAATAAAGGAACTGAAGTTTTTAAAAGATGTAAGTTTAATGAAACATACAAGGAATTATCTATTAAAGGAAAAGTGTGTAGCACTACTAAAATGACAAAATGTTGTGTCCAGTTCTGGTGTCAGCCTTTTTCAGAAATGTGACTATGGTGGGAGTGTTGTTGGTTTTTTTTGTTTTTTGGGTTTTTTTAAATAATAGAGTTACAAAAGTTATCTGAAGTCTGAAGAATCTACTTTATGGTGAGAAATCCTTTAATCATATTTTGTTAAGTTACATAATCACAAGAAAAACCAAAATAAGATACAGTGCTGCAAGTAGCGCACATTATTTGAGGTGTGGTTCAGCTGATCCTTGATGTGGTAGATTATGCATCACTTGAAATACTTAAGTTAAGTGCATGTATTTCAAAATACAGTACTCGACAAGTAATGCAGGAGTTAAAGCGTAAGGATGGGTCAGGAATTCCTTTTTCCATGTGGGACACTGCTTCATACCAAAGCAAGGAATTGGATACTGGTTTTTCAGATCCCAGACTACTGCTCTAGTGACCTGTGACTCTGATCAGTCTGACCTTGGACTGTGCGAATGTGTGAATGTTCTCTCTTCATTTTTAATAATAAATGAACTTATAGGAAACAACATGCTAAAGTATTTCTAAAATAAAGTAGCCATATTGGACTTCACAGGGTACTTAATCTACCACAGAAGTTTGTTACTGTGAAATAAGCAACCACTTTTTGATGTTTGTTTGGGTTTTTTTTGTCAGATTTCTTCCTCACAAATTTCAGAGGATGAATTATGTACTAAGGTAGTTAAGTGAGTTTTTTTTTTTTTAATTACTGAAAATCATTAATGGCTATAAGGTGTTCTCAGATTAAATAACACTACATTGCTGTAGTCTGCATACTGAGTTTCACGTACGTGAACTGGATATCTGCTTGCTTTGTTTTTTGAAGGTTTGTGTAAAGACACAATGGTACACCATAATGTAGCTGATTGTAACTATACACTTTGTTTTTCTTGATGATGTTGTTTCCAGTTTTCAAGATTTTTAGCTCATCATGGGATCCATTAAAGTGTAGATGGGAAGTGCTTATGAGAGCTCAGATACTGTTTCTTATAGTTCTGAATATGATGTGAAGGACTATTCAGCAAATACAAGAAAATACTTATTAGAGATAGTGAAAATGTGAAGGAGAAGAAGAAAGGAAAAAATATCAGAAAAAGCATATTAATTGTTCTAAAATATGACCTAGTGTAAGGTCTTACATTGTATTTATTTTCTGCTGTGTTACAGCTTACAGAATTCATGGTGCTGTGTCCTGGCTATTTAGCTGCTTTACCATTTCTTCACAATTTATTCTCTAAAAAATTACAGTAGTTTCAGGAGTAGTTTCTGGATTCACAGAACGCTTGAAATACTTATAATTCTATTTTGTAGGGAAAATAAAACATGCATTTTTTTGAAGGAAACTGTTTTTTGCTTACAATATAGGAGAAGAAGCCTTTTTTATATAGCTCTTAAATAAAGATGAAGACTTTATTGAATTAAGCATATGCACCCCATGTAAATTCTGATATGAATATTATTTCAGTTTTAAAGAAATACATTTAAAAGCATCCATTAGAGATGTGGGAAGGAAGATAATGCAAATACTACATGGATTTTATCTTTTGAGTAAAACTGCATGCTTGTTTCATTTGTTTATATATGGCTGTTACTGATGCTTTTACGGTTCAAAAAGAGTTTCTATTACAAAAACACATTGTCTGTTTGCTGGCATTTTATTGAACTGTTTTGAACAAACTGATTTGTATCAATTAGTTCTCAAAATACAGTGGAAGACATTTCTTCTTTCAGTGAGACTTGTAAATTGTGGTGGAAATTCTGTGCAGCCTGATGATGATGGGCATGATGTGTCCAAACAGGCATACAAATAACTGTTATTTTATTGCATCTTTCTGCTGGGGCTTTGTGGTGGTGGGGTCTGCCTTCAGCTTTTGTCCCTTTGGGAGGACTGTGAAATAATACGAATAAAATGTTAATCATGGAAACTATATGAGAACTTGATTTTTCATTAACCCGCTTGGAGACAGAGGGAGATTATATTAACATAGTTCCAATTATCCTTATTACCGGTTCTTGAATACTGACTCTGTCAGAGCAGCTTCGTAGATGTCTGATCCTACAAAGATAACTTTTTTGACTGAGGCTGTTGCTGGTGAGATGTTGTTGATTAAACACAAATGTAATGTTGTAACAAAAAAAAATGTTTTCCTATTGGAATTTTATAAGCAAGGAGATTGTTGTAATATAAATAAACTGAAAGTCTTAAATAATAAGTATTTTGGAATTAAGTTTCCTATGATTTTAAGACTATGAACTGAACTATTGCCTTCTGATTGCATGGTGTGTTTTCTGCTTTAAATTGCTCTTACGGTAGCTCTCAGAGTTTCTAACTGAGAGCAGAGCTAGGTACCCTTTGCAGAGCATTTGAATTGTTAACTAAGCAAGATGAAATCCTGGTTATGGTGAAACAGGCTGTAGAGTTATAGTTGATTTAATTGAAGAAAATACTTTGCAAAAAATTCTTAGGAGAATGAAAGCTTAATGCTTGCTCATTGTTCTGTATTTTATCTTGAGTGAGAGTGAGGATGAAGTCTCGAGTAAGAGATTATGAAAAAAGTTTACTCAAGTGCTCTTTGGGATTTTGTATTAGGATACGTATCTCTTTTTTGTCANTTCACAGATATTCTGTACTCTAAACTATAATAATTCTACAAATACTTATGCCTAACAGTTGTTGAGTAAAACTTGTAATTTTCTAAAAAACTGTAGTTTTGAAAATCTGTTTGAGTTGTAGCAATTAACCTACATGCACATTTATAATTCTAGAAAATGGACAGCGTATTACATTCAAAGACTGGATCTGATAGACCCAAATTGCTTAAAACATCAGTTATTGAAGATGTGCCCCTGGGACTTTGAGAAACCATTTAACAGATGAAAGTACATTTTGAAAAGTTTGACCTTACAGGCAATCATAAAATGAATCAAAACAGTTCTTTCCTCCCCTGAAATGTACAGAGCCCATCTGTATCTAATCCAGTAATTATAGACTGAGTTCAATTACCTTTTCAAACTTAGAGCAGACTGGAGACTAGGCAGTGAACAAACATAGGGTTTTGTCTAGACCTCAATTGACCACAGTCTAAAAGTTGAATTTATATCTAATTTTATTTTTAGCGTCGTTTGATAGTTTTTAAAGGATTTATTTTGCTACCTAGTTGCTAGATCATGAAGGTTTTTACTTGTTGACTTAGTGTTTATGGCTACATTTTTATCCCAGTGAAGTTAATAAAATGGCTCCAAGTCTCAATGGTTTACTGGACAAATAATTTTGCATTTAAAAATGTGGGTTAAACAGCTATTTTGAATATTTTAAATTGCTACAATGAAATTATGAAACAATCTGAGTGAAATTATGTGATTTAATGTTTGTGCTTGTATCTGTATATTTACTGTTTGGATTAAAATATCCACCTTTGAAGTTTTTTACTCTTGTAGAAAAGTGAACCCCAGACTGTCAGACTGGAATATTACTAGTAGCTGACACAGATGAGAAACTATGATGAAAATAAGTTTTCAACTGTTTTATTAATTTATTTCAGTTAGAGCAAACAAGCTATCCATTCAGCCTTATGAACCGTGTTCAATAATACATCTACAGCTACAAGTTGTAGCAGTTAGTGTAGGTTATCACTTTCACCACCAACTTGAAGCCCAGGCATCTTTTGATATTGCCCCACACGCAAAACAAGCCACTTAATACACGTTGCTGAGAAATATCTTGTGCTGTGTTCCCTGACATTACACAGCCAACATGGTGTTCTTATTCCCTATGCAACAGTTATGTGCAGCCTTCGCTTGGCAAGTGTTCTTTGCAGCAAAGACGTGTGTAGTTTGCAGAAACCAGCCTTAGTGCACAAGACTTTGGTCTTGGATAGTGGCAGAGGAGCAGTTATTATGGACAGAAAAAATGCCTTATTTTTAACTTTTTAATTATGCAGTGTGCTTTTGATGGAATAGTGTCTGTTGGCAAGTGAAGGCTGTGATAATTGCTGCATTTCGTTTAACTTACTTATTCTTAATAATAATCAGTATTTTGTAGAAGTTGCTATAATTAGTCAAGAATGTGGTTCGTGATGACTTCCAAGTCAACATGTATTTGATGAATAAGGCACAGTGTTCCAATGAGTAGTAAATTTGACATGACAAGCACAAGTCTTTTGATGTTTAATTGGTTTTCCTTGTAACACTTGAGGGAAAAAGGATCTAATGAATGTTGCGTTGACTGTAAAGCTGAGGTCCAAGAGATTGCATGGAATGTATTTTGTCTCTATGTTTTGTAAACATGGGAAAAATTCTCTACTATTTGTCTCCTGGTGGGTTTTTTTTGGCTTTTGGTTGGTTTGTTGGTTTGTTTTTTGGTGTGTTGTAGTTTTCTGAATGAATGAATGAATGATGCTGTTCTGAAGAGGTAATAGGGAAATAGGTAAAATTACTTTCATAATTATGATTTTAAAGCAAAATTTGTAATAGTGTATGATCAGGAAATGTAGTAGGTTTTGGTATGTAATATCAGTATTTTTTCTCTCAAAAAGGAAGAACTGTCTTGCACTGAGAAGTCAGGAAATCCAATTTTCAATTGCAGTCCTTCAAAATCCTATTTATGAAAGCACTCAGAACTACTTTTTTCCCCCTGGCCTTATCTCTGCATTGGGAGCCAAGAAGACTTTTCAGCTGTTGCTAATGGTGAATGTCATAATCTGTTGTACAATTGTATTTGGTTTAGTAGATTTATCATAGAAAATGCTGTCTAAAAATAGAGTGCTTCCAGTAAGCCCCCTGGCACTTTTTTCCCCCTCCTCCTTACCATAATGGCTGTAAGAAATAAAATTCACCTAGAAGTTCTNGGCGGTTGTTTGTGTTTTATTTTGTTTTGCAAGAAATGGGCTGATTCAGTTGGAACTATTCAAACATTTTTGATTTGGGTCCTAACAGAACGTTCTCTAAATGGAAAGGAATTACGAGTAAGGACATTTCTAATTTGTGTTACTTGTTGTATTTTCACAGATNTGAGTTCAATTACCTTTTCAAACTTAGAGCAGACTGGAGACTAGGCAGTGAACAAACATAGGGTTTTGTCTAGACCTCAATTGACCACAGTCTAAAAGTTGAATTTATATCTAATTTTATTTTTAGCGTCGTTTGATAGTTTTTAAAGGATTTATTTTGCTACCTAGTTGCTAGATCATGAAGGTTTTTACTTGTTGACTTAGTGTTTATGGCTACATTTTTATCCCAGTGAAGTTAATAAAATGGCTCCAAGTCTCAATGGTTTACTGGACAAATAATTTTGCATTTAAAAATGTGGGTTAAACAGCTATTTTGAATATTTTAAATTGCTACAATGAAATTATGAAACAATCTGAGTGAAATTATGTGATTTAATGTTTGTGCTTGTATCTGTATATTTACTGTTTGGATTAAAATATCCACCTTTGAAGTTTTTTACTCTTGTAGAAAAGTGAACCCCAGACTGTCAGACTGGAATATTACTAGTAGCTGACACAGATGAGAAACTATGATGAAAATAAGTTTTCAACTGTTTTATTAATTTATTTCAGTTAGAGCAAACAAGCTATCCATTCAGCCTTATGAACCGTGTTCAATAATACATCTACAGCTACAAGTTGTAGCAGTTAGTGTAGGTTATCACTTTCACCACCAACTTGAAGCCCAGGCATCTTTTGATATTGCCCCACACGCAAAACAAGCCACTTAATACACGTTGCTGAGAAATATCTTGTGCTGTGTTCCCTGACATGACACAGCCAACATGGTGTTCTTATTCCCTATGCAACAGTTATGTGCAGCCTTCTCTTGGCAAGTGTTCTTTGCAGCAAAGACGTGTGTAGTTTGCAGAAACCAGCCTTAGTGCACAAGACTTTGGTCTTGGATAGTGGCAGAGGAGCAGTTATTATGGACAGAAAAAATGCCTTATTTTTAACTTTTTAATTATGCAGTGTGCTTTTGATGGAATAGTGTCTGTTGGCAAGTGAAGGCTGTGATAATTGCTGCATTTCGTTTAACTTACTTATTCTTAATAATAATCAGTATTTTGTAGAAGTTGCTATAATTAGTCAAGAATGTGGTTCGTGATGACTTCCAAGTCAACATGTATTTGATGAATAAGGCACAGTGTTCCAATGAGTAGTAAATTTGACATGACAAGCACAAGTCTTTTGATGTTTAATTGGTTTTCCTTGTAACACTTGAGGGAAAAAGGATCTAATGAATGTTGCGTTGACTGTAAAGCTGAGGTCCAAGAGATTGCATGGAATGTATTTTGTCTCTATGTTTTGTAAACATGGGAAAAATTCTCTACTATTTGTCTCCTGGTGGGTTTTTTTTGGCTTTTGGTTGGTTTGTTGGTTTGTTTTTTGGTGTGTTGTAGTTTTCTGAATGAATGAATGAATGATGCTGTTCTGAAGAGGTAATAGGGAAATAGGTAAAATTACTTTCATAATTATGATTTTAAAGCAAAATTTGTAATAGTGTATGATCAGGAAATGTAGTAGGTTTTGGTATGTAATATCAGTATTTTTTCTCTCAAAAAGGAAGAACTGTCTTGCACTGAGAAGTCAGGAAATCCAATTTTCAATTGCAGTCCTTCAAAATCCTATTTATGAAAGCACTCAGAACTACTTTTTTCCCCCTGGCCTTATCTCTGCATTGGGAGCCAAGAAGACTTTTCAGCTGTTGCTAATGGTGAATGTCATAATCTGTTGTACAATTGTATTTGGTTTAGTAGATTTATCATAGAAAATGCTGTCTAAAAATAGAGTGCTTCCAGTAAGCCCCCTGGCACTTTTTTCCCCCTCCTCCTTACCATAATGGCTGTAAGAAATAAAATTCACCTAGAAGTTCTAGTAAAGTTTATGCTGCCATTCAGTGTACCACCAAACTTTGTAATTGCAAGTAGGGATGGCTGATCTAGGTTTCTGAATTTTTAATAAAATTGTGTTATAGCTTCATAGGGAAAGACTCCTACATCCAGGGTGCTGGATCTCTTTCTTGGGCTAAGTTTCATTTTATAGAGCTTCAGTGTTGCACAGAACTTCAGAAATGAAAGCATTTTAGACTAACAGCTAAAATGAGTGTATTCTGAGTACCTGTAGTCTGCAGGTTACCTGAAATGAGAAGTCTAGATTTTGCACTGTGTTTATTCTGATCTAGGTAATTTTAATTCTGAGCTGTAGTGACATCCTGACCCCAAATTCAAAGGTTACTAACAGTAACTGTTGCGAGTACTGCCTGCTGCAATAGACAAAAATTGTTTTATAGGAAAAATTACTGTTTCATAGTCTCTCTCAAGATATTTTGTGACTACATCAACTGTTTGTCTTGAGTGAAGGTTGGTTGGTTCGATTCCACCTCTGTGCTCCTTAGAAAAAGGACTTTGTTGTGTGGCTGTTACAACAACTGAATTTCAGTTAGTTGCATCCAGCTGACACTGCCTGACAGATTTTCTGCTGTGTGCTTTGCATGTGCTTTGTATTTGTAGTGTAAGAGAAAAATAGTATTACTGAAAAAAACCCCAAACCCTCTGTTTTCACTTTAATGGGAAAGGAAATTTTAAAAGTGAAAGTATTTATTCTTTGTGCTTCAGTGAGTATTTGTGTGTTGGCTGTTTTCAAACCAGATAACTTGAGTCATCTATAATTGTACATGTCCACTGCCTCAGAGCACATGCCCTAGACTAGGCATAGAGCACGTATCTTTTAACTTCCTCAAGTAAATGCATTTAATTTTCCTTGTAGGATCATTGTTAAATGTAAAACAAATATTAACTATATTATAATCCCTGGAATTGACTTTGGACTAAAATTGTGGCTCTTCAGGAGTCACCCCATTTTCTTCTTTCACTTATGTAAAAGAAGTGGTTTTCTTTGACTTCTCATTTTTTCCTTCCAGCTCTTACTTTTTTGACAGTGTATGCTTTTATTTCCGGCTGTCTGTATTTTCTCCTGGTTCTCTGTTGAAATGTCTCACAATTCAAGTGTCACTGATTTCTTATTGTTGATGTTTTCTTCTTCAATTGCACTCCATTTGATTCCTTTGTTAAGATACTTATTTCCCGATTTTCCACCGATTTTCTATACGTTACAGAATTAGGAAATGCTTGTTTAAAAGGTAAGAAACCATTAACTGCATGATAATTTAGTTGCCCACAAATATCTAGTCACTTGTCTTTCTTTCTGCAGTAGAAGGGAGACTTAATTTTCTTGTTGCTATCTAATTTATCATTTAAGACAAAAATAAAAAGTGTAGTCTGTATGAAGCCGAATCTGTGTAAATAATTTTTTCCTGTCTTTTTTTTTTCCTGTCTTGTCCAGCTCTTGCTTTTTGGACTTTCTCCTTTTCTTGACTTCATTCATATTATACATTAGTATTAATAATGGCTTCTAATTAAGCAATAAAAAGATGCATGCAGTCATAAAAACTGTGTTTTTATTTTCTAAATTGCAAATTCCTCAAATCAGTTTAAATAAAAGCAAGATTGCCTTGAGTTACTTAAGCTTCCTAAAAAGTCACCGTTCAGCTAATTTGGTACAGTGCAACTAGATAGAACTAAACAAAGTTACATGAGTAAAACTTTATATTTAGCCAATGGGTTTTCTTTTTCTTCCTTTTGTTTTTCTATCCTTAGCCATTTTTGTTTCTTCTGTGCTTATTGATGCTGTAATCAGACAGACACTTCAGTTACTTATTGCAGGAATAACGTCTGAATTGTTATGTAGGGGACTGAAGAACATTCAGGACAAAAAAAGAAAAAATAACTTCCAACTAGTTCAGATACCCTGGCTTTAAGTATTTGCACTGCTGCTATACAGTGTGTTCAGCAATATGCTTTTTCATTGGTATGACACTAGAGCTGAGGGCGTTGGAAATTGTGTGTTTCTGTGGAGAAAAATTGTAGTTTTTGGAATGCTCTGGTTCTAATGCTGGTGTGCCAAGGAGTAAAACATGCCATTAAAACACGAGGTCAGGTTATTCCTTTCTGTGCTAGCATATATATAGCATACAGTGTTTTGTTTAGGCTGTTTTGAACACTTTCAAGAAGAATATTTTACATCCTAAGAGATTTAATAATTAGTTTGGAGGTTGTTTCTTCTCCTGTTTAAGTGTGTTTGGTTTTTTTTGTTTGTTTTGTTTATTTGGTTGGTTGTTTTTGTTTTGTGCTTTTGTTTGTTTTATTACCCTAAGTAAGGGTCCCATTCTTCCAAGTACATGATAGCTCTTGTGTATTTGAGACGTCTCTCATTTGTACTGAAGTTATAATTATTGCTTTAGCTTGGGTATAGCTTACCATGTTTTGAGTTTTTTTCATTCTTACTTCAGGCCATGCCCTTCTGCTTCTGTTTTTATTTTCTCTTCCATCTTTAGTTTTACCCTTTCTGCTGTGTTTCTCTTATTTTTTCTGCCCCTGTGCCACAGTGAGCTTTACCAACTCCTGTTCCATCTACTCATACAGTCAGATATCTGCTTGATGTTTACCACATAATCTTAACTGATCTCTGTATGGTAAAGTGTCTTTCTGCATTTTGGTTGTGATTCATAGCTTTAACATTTTCACCTTAAAGTTGCTAGAGGGATAGCTCCTCAGCAGGGAGGTACCTCCTACTTACCTTTCTCTCTGCAGTGCATAAGCAGAAAATTGAAATGCTCATGAAATATATTCCAGTAATTGTGACTCATCTGTATTGCAGAGCAGAACTGTGGAGCAGCAGTATGTCTATTAAATCAGGTGTTTGTAACCCAAACAGAACCTGGGAAAGATAGTTTTACTTTTGTCCTTGACATGAGAGACTGTTGATATAATTCATGTAAGAGCTATGAAACATTGTGTGGCAAATTGCAGTAGCATCTTACTCTAACCTTGAGTGAAAATTATGTACAAACCAGTATCCATCTCACAAGAGATACTCCAGTTTCTCCATCTGCTTGTCTGCTGAAACACGAGTGTTTTCCATCCAGTTGTTCTTTTATTTCCCCACACAGTGCAGTAGCATTTATCTACTGCAGCCTCAAGTGGACAATCTAGTTGTTACAGCAAAAGACACAAGAGGTAACGTTGATTTCTCCATTGTGGATGGGTAGATGAGATACAGTGAAACTGCTTGATGGACACTGAATCTTAACACAAAGCTTCCTTATAACACCTGTGGCTTAATCTACAAACTTGTCAACAGTTCGTACATGTTTACACGTTGACACAGTGGTGTTTTAGTTATTTCAGGGTTCCTTCTTGCCCTACATGCTACAGCAATGCCCATACCTAGATAAGCAGTAAGTTGTGAAAAGCAAGGTCTTTGAAAATGGTAACAGCTTTGAAATGTTCGTGTGCCGCAGGCTGTGGAAAAACTGTGATGTTGCCTACAAAATTTATCTTAAAAAAATAGGACAAAGGGAAGTAGTCCCTGTTTTATTCCTTCTAGCAAAGTGCTTCAAGTAAAATATGAGCTCAAATTAATTTTGTAAAGTAGTGTTTTAACAGATTTTTGTCTTCTAAAGCTCTTCCGGTTCACTGGTTTACAGAATAAGCACAGTCTCTTTCATCACTCTGGTAGTTAATGTGATCTCCTCTCAGTGTGCTTAGGTGCTGGATAGCTGACATGTGCTCTCACTGTGAAGTGTTTGTGAACAGAAATCTGTCAATAGGCATGTGTCATTATGTGTTTCACCATCTTGCTGCCTAAGATTGTCTCACAGCTGGCTGGACAGTTGGTAATTCCAGAATGGAGACAGCGTTCCTCTTCAGAGGAGCCATGAAGATAATGCTGTAGTTTGCAGCTCTCTCTTCTTGGAGGCCTTCGGAGTTGACTGCTGACTGAAATCTCAGACTTAATGCAGCAGTATACAGTAGTGGTATGTCTCAGTGCAGATGCTGTTTCCTTTTATTTCACCCAACCCTTTTATTTCCTATTCTTGCATATCTTGATTTTGCCTTTAATTTTTTTCATTTATCTGTTCTCTCCCTCTTTACACATGGTGTATTTTTTGTGGATGTGTACCATAAAAAAAGTTACCTATTATGTGATGTTGTAGGTTCCTATAAATTTGAGAGTTATTAGAAATAGATCTAATGCTTTTAGAAATGAGTAATACATTGTTGGGGAGAGCTAACCTATTACAGGAAGCAGGCAAGTTAAGTAAGAGACAGGAATGGACTGTTGTATTTTGGGTTGTCATGTATGGCCTCGCAAAGTTCAATTCATTGAGTCTCTTCTTCCCTGCTTGTGTTACAAACCGAGGTTTTTTATGTCCATGTGAGCCTTGGTTTGGCTGAGTGTCCTAGAGTGTTCTCTTGTACATACTGAGAGATGGGAAGAGAGGACCAGAAGCTTGTATTTCTTGAGGACTTCAGAGTTGGTACTCTGGTTTATGAACAGTTGCTATCTTATTAGAAACTTCTGGCTTTTAAGCAGCTTAATTTTCTTTCTTTCTCTTGTTTGGTAATGTATCTTCATTGTATAATAGATAGAATAACTGGATTTAGAGTACAGAGTTCAAAGTTTAGCTTCCTAATTATAAACAAGGCTGAACTTTATTATTTTTCTTATATGGTTTGATTATTTCCTATTGATATGATCAAGGGAGACTTAGAGGTGGCCTTATATACAGGTAATGTAACAGCTGCAAGTGCCACAAAATAGTTTATTGTAATACATACAGGAATTGGAGAAATTATGTTAGGTTGTATTTCTTTTGATAGTTTCCCACAGGAAACTATTTCAATCTATTGTAACGTGAATTAGGTTTTGGGCTGTGTCTTTTGTTTTGATGTTATGTTATGAAGCATATCAGTGTTTCCTCACGTGAACTTCCTTTTCCTTGCATTTTGAAAGTACAGCAAGTGCTGTTGCTGTTTTAACTCCTACTTAACTGACCTATAAATACTTAAGTATTTTAACCTTGAAGTTCTTTATGCATTATGATTGTTATTGAGGGTCAACATGCTGGAATGTTTCATGCCAACTTGTAAATACTTAGTCTATGGGAAAGACTGTTTTTTTCTGAACATAATAGCATTTTTTTAGCTATGCTGGCAAATGAAAATGTTTCTCAGTTTGTGCTTTTTTTATTCTTCTCTGCTATTTCCAAATTTTTTATATGAGAAACTCACAAAAATTTTTCTAGTTCAATGTCATAGCAGTTTCTCATAATTGCTCTTATCATTGAAAATGTTTGCTATATTTAATGCAGCTTTTTAAATCTGCAAAGTCCTTAACCTTTTTTTTTTTTACTGATTGAAATCTATATCAAGTAAAATTAAAATACTCAGAAATCTGAATGCTTTGTTCAAATTGGTTAAATGAGTATGGTTAAGTTGTAAGAAGTAGCCCATCAAGTAAAATCTTATGACTGCATACAAAGCTGTCTGTTGAATTAAAAAAACAGAAACCCAACTTTCATTTGCAATAGCACAGTTCTGATTTTCATTAAATAAATTATGTTTTACTCTATTTTGTTTAAACTCAAGATTAATTTCTATGGTTACAGCGGATATAAATTTCAAGATTGCCTTTAAAAGGGATTGTTTATTCAAAACAGGACTGACAGTCTCTCCTTAAAAGAAGCTATTACTTAATTTTATTTTTGCAAGTTTAAATGCTTAAAAATATTTGTAATGATACCCCAAAGGCATCATAAAAATGTAAAAAAAAATAATACTCTAAAATGACCAAAATTACAGGAAGTGGACATTTAAAAAAATTTACTGAGATTCATGACTGAGAAAAAGTGAGAAAGGAAAAGTACCTTACTTCACAACTTGAAATCTTGTCAGGAGTTTCTGCTTTCAGTGATTGAAAATATACTTTTGAATTGTCAGCAGTACTCAAATGCAAAAGAACAGCATCAATTTGCCCTTCAGTTACAGCTAAAGCTTCCTTCTCATGAATTCTGCAAGCACTTTCTTGGGAGAAATTTCTGTGTGACTACTTACTGGATTTTTTCAAGCAGAAATTAAGCTCCCCCATGGTGGGAGCATTTTTTTCATAGGCAAACCAGTTGACAAATACCCCTAGGCAGATCAAACCCAGCATCTTGTGATGAACAAATGCTGGGGTCTAGAGATTTTTTCCAGACACTTCATACATTACCTTAGGAAGCTAATGGTCATTTGGTAGTTAATGTAATGGAAACATGGAAGGGTGATGTGCTCTAAAGGAAGTTCTTTTAGACTTTGGTCATGTCAGAAGGTTCTGGAGTGGGGACAGAGTAAGGTGCTTTTGTCCAGTAATGCTTTTATCCCACTTGTGCTCTGATAAACTCCTTCCCCTTCCAGTAGAGTCATGGTTTGCCTTAATTACCATTTCATGAGACACTTTTATTTCTTAGAAACTGACAGGGTGAAGGGAATGGAATAATATTATAAGACTAGATTTCTTACTGTCTGTTAGTATCCTTGTCTTGTCCCATTAAAAGAACTATTCTTTTTCTTTGCTATTATTGTTTTCCTTGTCTCAGTTTGCTGTTTTATAAGGACCAGTGGATTCCCAGAGATGGAGAAGGGATTTTTTTCTTGCTTGGTTCTACTTCCTAGGTGCTCTAACAGAGTGGTAGTGGCTTGCACAGAAAAGGCAGCAAAGTGGCTATTTGAAGTGGAGCAGCACGGAGATCTCTGTGCCTGATTGAGAAACTCTGTCTGGATTTACTGAGGATGTGAATAGCCTCTATCAGTGCGTCACTCCGCATCAGCCATGTAAGGAATTACAGTTACCAGGGCCCAGTAAGTTCCTACCATTTAGGGCAGAGGATCCAGGTCTTGGGGTTTCCTGTTACATGAGAAGAGGGGCCAGAAAGGGCCCTTTGTCTTAATTTTTTGCTGATATCATAAAGCACTTGGATTAAAATCTTAATGTGTACAGAGTTAGCTTATTTCCAGTATATTTATTTGTTGTCTGATCTATACATGTTCTTTACATACAGATTCATAAACATCTCATTTCTGACTGGGTATTTTCTTGGTCTAGTCCAGTGTTTTAGTGGGGGAGAAACTTAATATAAATTTTAGAGCAACCACTAAAGTAATGTTTAATCTTCAATTAATGCAAATTAATATAATTTGCATTAATAATGCAAATGAAGGTGTTGAAACATGATAAAAGGATTGTTACACTAAGAATATTGTTCTCCCAGTGATGAAAATCCAGAAAAATACTTGGGCACGGAAACAGAATGGTGCTTGTCCCTCTGAATCATACCTGACAGAGTGGTAGGATTTTGGAACAGAGCAAGTGCTGTGACAGGTCATGCTCCGTCAGTGTAAAGGTGTCGTGGTGTAAATACACAGGCAGTGTAGAACTCGGAATGGGAAGAGTCTGGTAGAGGAGCGTGAGGGGGGCTCTGCTCTGGCCGCGGCTCCAGCAGAGCACGGCGGGGGCGCAGCTCACGGCACAGGCTCAGCCGCTCTGGTGCCCTGTGATGGCTTACCCTGCAGCACATTCACCTGAGTCCCTGCGTGAAGCACGTGCACATGAACCTCTCTGAATTGCACTGCAAAAACTTGCATTTGAGTTTCATAATGATGGTCAGAAAGAATGCCCTTTATTACTGTGTATCTGTTAAATGAGACTGGAAATCTCTCTATATATCCTTAAATGTCTTTGAGTCCAGAAAATGTGGTACTAAAGAGGTTCAGACTGTGAGAACAAGGGACAAGAAAAATAAAAAAGAAAAACACAAGCAACATTGAATGCAGTTACTGAAAGCTTGTAAATGGACTATTTTGAACAGCAGTGGTAAAGGCCAATTATTGCAAATATGTATTTTGACCCATTTCCTTTTATCTCTCAACCAAAACATTCCCCAGAATTGTTGTGGGGTTTGTATTTTAGTCTGTGAGGTTTTCGATGATCATTTAAAAATACAAATGTTAAAGAAAGTTATGATTAGAGTTGGACAATAAACAAGAAAAAGAGAAACCGTAAGTTTTATTAAAATCAGATGTTACTCTTTTTTTTTTTTTTTAAAAATTGAAAGTATTTGTTGCCATGGAGACTAAATGAAAACTGGTTACTAAAACCATTTACCATGATGTTACATTGTAGAAAGCCTACTGTAAATTTTTTGAGGAGGTCACCTTGTGTTCATGTTGACTTTCTACAGACTGTTTTCAGAATATTTCCATGTGGTTCTGTATATGATGGTATCAAACCAGTGTGTTCCCATAAGACCTAAGAAAAGTGACAAAATTAGCTCAGACCTCTGTTTTAAATTCTATGTGTATTTGCATTTTTCTGGTTCATAGTTGAAATTCAGTGTTTGTAAGTAATTATCCTCTAAAACAAGATTCCCCCACCCCGCATTTATAAATGCCTGAAGTACAAAGCATTAAAATGGTTTTAGGAATATACAATATATTTTAGGATGACTTCACTCAGTGGCTTCAAAGTAATTTTTCTATACAGTTGGGGTTTGCTGCAGGTATCATGCACATTTTAAAACCTGCAGCAACCTCATCCCCAGTAAAACCTTCATCCAGTGATAATACTGGGTACTTTCAGTCTTTATTGTGGTCAGTGGGGAAACTGGATTTTTCAACGTCTTAGGTCTTTATTTTGCTTTACTCTTTTTGGAAGAATCTTGAACAAAAAATGTTTATAGTTGTGTCACAAAATTCCAAAAATAATCTCTTCATTGTACATTTGACCAAATTGTATACCAACTCTGGATTACTTTTGAGGAAAGCATAGTAAGGTGAAGCTTTTAGACTGATAGTGAGTTGTTTACTAACAAATTTTCCATTTTGTATAATAAACAGTGAATAAAAAATAAAAATAACCAAATGCAGATCTGAAGTACACTTTAGAGGCAGAGTATTTAGGTGTGAACTGACAATAGCATAAATTAATGAGACAATTTTTGAACCAAAGGCAGTATATATAAAAATATGTTAAGTAAAGATAATAAAAAAAAAAATCCAACCAAAAATATTTCTTTAGAGTTGATTTTTTTTTTTAATATGGTGTATAAGACAGTGCTTTTTTGCTTCTTCCTTTTTGACAGTCTGATATTAAGCAAAATGAAGTGTTTTCTGCTCCAGACCAGGTGTCAGGAAATTGGCTTTTCTTCTTACTGCAGTTTAAGAGGTTTCTTAATCAGTTTGTTAATGGGCACAGAATACTGCCTGTGGTTATTCTTCAGACAGGTTTTAATTTCCAATATTACACAATGGTTATTGCAAACTTCTGCAGTGATTCCCTAAAATACTTTCACTTTATATTTGGAGGGAAAAAATTGTGTTATTTTAAATCAGAAAAAATACTGATTATATTAAACATTAAAATAATATTGAAGTATTTTAAAATATTTTTAAATACTTCGTTTTCATGGCTTTTAGTTCAGTTAATTCAGTTTTGGATGTTTTTATCCCATGTACCACACATTTTATTAATATGGCCCCCCGTTCTTGGTTAATTCCTTTGCTCCAAATGCAAGACTATAATAAAATGCAATTGAAATGTTTCCCTGCCCTTTGCTGCTGCTGTAACATATATGCTGATGTAAAACAGAAACTGAACAAAGTCACAATTTTCCTGAGATTAGAGGTAGCCAGGCTGGCTGTCTCCTCGCCTCCTGCTTCCAGCTCCGGGCCACCCCCACGCCACAGTTTGGGTATTATTTGCTCTTTTGGGTCTCAGATTACGAGAGCAATTGATCTGCGTGACCTATTTTAGAAACTTTCACGTTTGCTGGGGAAACCTAAACCGAATGTATCCCCTCAAGAGACAAATCAGCTGAAAACTGGCGGGTTGACATTTGGAAGCAGCCAGTGTGCCCCTGTCATGAATTCTGGGGGGACAGCACCACCTCATGGTCTGCTGGGAAGTCACCAGCCAAACCCCTGTAAGGAACTTTGAAGTCGTCACGCTGTTAAATTCAGAGCTGCAGCTCCTGACTTAAACTTTGCTTTAATTGAATTGGTTTAATCTCTGTTGCATGTCATTGGATCAGGGAATTATATAATTTGGTCTTTTGAAGGTTCCAATTTCTGAAATGTAGAATCTCAGTAATAGTATTTTAAAAACAAAAGTCTTGTCCTAGTAATACCCAGCAGGAGCCTGTGTTGATTCAATACGCTGACAGTACTTAAAATATGACCTAAAAGGAAGCTGTGTGGGACCTGGGCTTTCACGTGTCGTATTTTTAAAAAAGTTCATAATTCTGTCTAATCAAAGGTAGTTTCTACTGGAAAACTTATGTATAGGAATAATTTGTGCATAAGAGGTTTTCAAGCTAGTTTTTCCCAACTGTAATAGTTTAGGTAAGAGCTCAAGCTCTTAATTTTAAAACTTATTTAATATAAGTTGTGTTTATAGTATCCATTCTGTTTGGGTTTTATTCCAGATTTCTGAAAATGCTTGCCTTCCTTACATGCACTAACCATGGAAAATGTCCTCTNTGTGTATGTGTTTTGTTATTGGGTTTATTTTTCCTGCTCTTGTTTGTTTGGGTTTTTGTGTTAATATGGTTTAGACATTGGAAAAACAAGTTTATGCTCTTACAGCAATTACTGTATCGCCTCCTAGTACTGAGACTGTACTTTTTTGGATCAGGAACTTGCAGTCCCTGTATGTTGCTTGCTAGTGTTCTGAAATTCTGAATTTCTTCTGAAATAGGCAGGGGTATGTTTAGGTTGACTATATGTCTGGAATTGTAAACACGATAGGTGTCCAGATATTCATATTATAACAACTTAAATTTTACACTTTTTGTAGAGGGGATGGTAGAGTATTGTCACCTTTTCATGAATCTGTAGATGGAATCTAATTAGGTAAAACACTGGAGATAAATCTTTTTTAACCATATTGAAGAATTTTGTTTAACTTTTCCCCCTGGTTTTTAGGGTTAATAAGGACTTCAGTCAGCAATGCTTGTCAGTGCTACTGAATCAGCAGTAAATACCATGTCTCTCATGACTTTTACAAAAGCCTTTCTATTCTGTTTTGATTTTAAGTATTTTTAAAGTTTCCTTTAACAAAGTACACCTTTTAAAAAACAGAGTGGCAACATAGCGCGAAGTGTAACAGTCAATTTTATATGGTAGGAAATAGCTGCTTATTGTTCTGATGGAAGAGTAAATTTGATAAAACGCTATATTTGTTCAATGAAAATGACTATTCAGCACGGTTGAATTCTCCCTACAATATGTCACGGGAACCTACTCCAATCATTTTAATCGTAAACAATGCTGCTGCTTCTTGCAGTGGGTTAAACGTATGCAAATTGGAACCTACTGTTTCATGAGTGATCAATTCTTTGTTGGGAGTGGAAAGAAATGCTGTATGTATTGCTAAGAGACTGAAGGAAGCATAGTCAGCAACTTTAGTCTAAAGTCTGCGTCTCCTCAAGATGCTGCTTCAGAGAGAGTGCTTTCCTGTTTCTCATCTTATTTAATAACAGAGTCTGCTCTGAAATCATTAGAAAAATCTCTAAACAGAGGAACATCTACCATTTCTAGTGCAGGCCCCAAGTATAAATAGAGCTGTGCATGCCACCTGTGGTAGCAGATGGCAGCCATTCACAGCTTCTTTTTGTGTCAGACCTGCATTAGACACAAAATTTGCTTTTATGTTTTATTAAGAGTTGTTTAAAATAATTTATATTGGGAACAAAACACAGATGTATGTATTAAAGAGATAGTTTACAATGAAGATAAAGTGCAAACTGGAACATAAAGTAACTTTTTAAAAGTCATGTTACAGGCTTTAATGTGAATTTATAGTGTTTTTTGCTTGCACAATGCTGATGCTTTTGTTGCCACAGAGTGGAAAACTGCTGCTGCTTCACTGTAGAGAATCAGTTGAGTTTTTGTGATCAGAACTATATTTGGGAATTTTTAAATTACACTGGAGTCTCCAGATTCAGTACCTGAGCTTGGGAGGTTATCATGTTGAATTTTTTAAGTTGTAATTAAAGACACCTCCATACATGGCAGATGCATCTTGTAGGAGGTTATCTACTGGTGCTATTCAGCTTCTGCTCTCCCTTCTGTGGATGCAGGTTTTGTGACGCTGAAATGAAAGAAATCGATTCTTTATATTTGGGTTTTGGCACTATAAGCCCCATTTCTGGAAGAGTAATTAAAAAAAGTAATTTCAGGGTTTTTGGGTGTGATATTGACCCTCAAGGGGAGTGCCAGTGGGAATGGGAAGAGGGAGAGTTAAGAGTTTTGTAACTGGTCTTCGTTATCAGAAGGAACATAACCCACCATATTCTGATGGTGAACAGAAGTTCAAGAGGATGCTGTTGCTATAACAATATAACTGGTGCCGGGAACATTGTGAGGAAAGGTATTTTATTCCCCTGATTCTCATAAAAATATCACTTATTGGGAAATTCAGTAGCGTTTTTTCCTGTAAGATAAGTTCAGTCTTAATGTAGTGCAAGAATGCTGCAACTATGAAGGGCCTTTCTCTAAGCCTTCCTATCCCTTTGGGGAAAAAAGGAAAGAATTTCTTTATTTGAGGATTGAAGGAGATGCTTATTTCTTGGCTCCAGACTTTCAGAGAAGAGAGCTAATTTCAAGAATGAGGGCCATGACAAGAGACTAATACTCACATGTGTTTTGGCTTCTTTAAATTGCTATTATCTGTCCTTTTGATGAATGTGTCAGTTTGTGGTACACACGTTTTGAAAACATGCATGTGCAACACATAGCAAGTTGCAGGTATGATGGATAAATGGAGTGACAAAAATGGGTGTGCTGGAATGCAAGTGGGATTTAAAATTCTAGATCTACTTGAAAGATTAATTAGAGAAGGTAACAAAAAATTAGGCATTGAAAAGCAGGGGGAGAAAGAGACTGGCCAAGAAAACTGTTATAGAAGAGGAGAATTTATTATAAAGGCAGGTTTAGCCAAATTCACAGAGAGTTATGTAATGGCATTTAAACCCTCTGAAAGTTAAAATATTCTTTGGCTATTTTAATAAAAGGAGAATTAACAAAAAAAGTGGATTTGTCATGCATCTGGAGTATAGATCAAAAACAGTTTAAGTAGGGACTTGAGACTAAATTAATAAGGAAAATGCCACGGACCAACAGGGTAAAAGCAATATATGTACTGGGAACCAGAGCACAGAATTGGAAATTGGAAAATCTCAGAACTTTAATGCAGCAAATTGTGGTTATCAGATAATCTTTGGGATGAGTTCAGACACAGTGGATTTGAGAAGTACCAGGTTCTCATGTCAGATATTTTTAATGAAAATAAATTGAGTTGAAGATGGTACTATTTGATCAGAGGGAAGCAAATTTAATGCCTGTAAATAGGTCAGCAAAGGGAAACCGCTGATAATGGCATCAGCAGGACCTGACTCGGAAGTGGTCTACGATTCAGAAAATATTTTAAGGTGAAAAAGACAAATAGAAAACAAGATACAATTAAGTATAATTTGCTATCTTGCTAAAACTAGAATGTGTCCAACCAACTTGGTGCTTTAAGAAAATCTGCTTTTTCTTGGTTAAGACGACCTGGAGTCTGATGGTAAAGTGTCTGATAAAGTGCACTGTAAATCTAGAGATTACCAGAGGAAATATTAACTGAGTAAGATGAACAAGCAGAAGCAATGCTTCTGCAGTGAAAGAAGCACTGGGCTGAAGAGAGGTTAATGGGACTTTTTGCATTCCCTAAAACAAGGGCAAGATGAGTTTAAAAATCAGTTGCAGAGTAAGACAGACTGATAAAATTTACTGATGAGGGAATGCTGAAAGGAAGGAGTGTGATGCATTAGAGCAGGTACGGAATGACTCTGGGGCCTTGGAATTGTGGGGAGAAAGAAATTCAGGAGTAGGTTATGTATTTAGAGACTGAAACAAACAATAAGCTTGAACCTAGTAAGTGAAAATAGTGGAAGAAAAGCTGTTTCCAGATGAGTTACAAAGTAACTAATTCCAGTGAATGCCTTTCTAATCGTCTGCGTTGGAAACGGATGGATACAAACTGGAACAAATGCCAAGGAAAGCTGTGGGTTAGGCAACTGTTTCTTGAGAAGTAATTTGTCCGGGGTGTAGAAGTTAGATAGAGTTATTGACAGGCAAGTCAAACACAGGTACAGGGAATCCAAGCTTTTAAGGGAAAGGACTGTTTTGAAGCAACAATAGATGGATAGAAGTTGGTAATCAGTAAATGTGGAAATGAGACAGTCCGTGTCTGTAATAAGAGCAATAGGTTCTAATAATGCCAATCAGTTGTAATAGGGAGAATCCTTTATTACTTTTAGGCTGGAGCTTGGTAACTTTGTAAAGAGTGTATGGTGTACCTCTGATAACCTCACAATAATTGCAAGGTGATGACACTGGAGATATCTTTAGGATTTATATCTGTATAATCAGGGATATTTTGCATCTGCAGAAGATTAACGTTGTACAAAAAAAAAACCTCTCCAATTTTTTTTTTTTTTTTTAATTGAATAAAATTCACATTCCCTTCGGTTCTAGTGAGACCTTCTCTTCCATTAAAATTTTTTAATTTTGTTGATATGATAATGACAAATTGAATTCAAAGCTATGCCAGTAGTACACTGTAAGAAAGGCAAAAGAGAAATACTAGCAGAGCAGGATCACAGAAGGTGCTGTTAGAATTTGAGGGAAAGTAGGACAAGAAGTCTCACTTCTAATGCAAATCTTGGGAACTAAGAGCCTGATGTGAGTATGGGCATAATGGTGTCATTCTAAATTCATGAAAATAGCTTTACAAATGAAGGAGAGGCAAAGTGGGGTCAGTGCAATTCAAACACACGATGACAATTTTAGCCTAAATAGAATACTCTTTGTGACTAGATGAATTAATTACTGTAAGACAGTGTTCTTGCTTGTCATTCTGATTCTTTCTGCTTGTTAATCACTCCTAAATTGTGGCTATTGCGGTAATATTAAGATTTATTGCTTACAAAATTTTGCTAATCTATTTTCTAGTTCAGTGTTTCTTATTTTACGTTTCTCTTTTGTCCTCTGTAGTATTTTCTGTTGTTCCTCTGAAACACTGTATGACTGCTTTAAATGTTTTGCTTTCATAGTCAAGCTTACTTTACCTATTCAGCAAATTTGATGACATACCAAGTCTGAGCTGAGGAAGAGATTACTGTACAAGTAATAAGTTCAAATGGCAATGAGAAGGAACATCTGTAGGATGGTTTAGCTTACTCTTTGCACCTCATTGGTCTTGTAGCAGTTGCAGTATTTCCCTTATTGTGTACGATGGTGCTAACACATTTTAGGAAACTTCAGATCTACTGAAGGTACTGACAGAACTCAGTTTGCTATGAATGGGATGAAATTCCCTGTGCTGTTAACCACACAGAAAACTTGAAACATGGGAATTGGGAAAATGCTTACCCAGTATGATGAGTTATAGTAAAAATGAAATGGAGCAAATAATAACAGGGAAATGGATGCATATTTATTTGCACAAGGCAACATTTATTTTTGAGTTGTATGAATCACTGTGGTCTTGAAACTACATTTTTTTTCTCTTTTTTAAAAAAAGCTGCTGATCTTTTGAAAACAAAAATAATTGGGGGAATTAATCTTCTATTTATCCAAACTATTCTGTGTTCCTTCTCTGTGGTTTTCTGTTTCTTTAATTACAAGGGCCATTTGCATGAAAATAGGATTTTAAGACTTGAACAGCTTTTGATGCCTTTTCCCAGATGCGTGGAGTAAACCACATTTTATTGTAATTGTAAACTAAAACAGCTTTTATTTTATAAAATTCCTTGCACGTTTTTTTTACACTGAATTATTGATGAGTATTTAAGTATATGCTTTAGAAAGGTTCCTTCTGGATCCCTCTGAAAATATGTACCATTAATGTATAGAATTCACCTCCCTTCTCTCCCCTCCCCATCATGTCTTCTTCAAGATCTGCCGAGGAAGTTGTATTGGTAGTCATCTCATTTCTCTGGCAAATTAAACTACATTTCTGTAGTTCTTCCATTTTCCAAAATAAGCAGCATCTTATGCTACACCAAATCTTTTAAATCAGACTAAAGTTTACAAAAATTCTTCAAATTTTTCTTTTCTTTCATCTTTCAGAAGGATCTTTGTAAAGATTCCTTAAAAAGACAATAAAGTGATTTATAATAAATGTCATCTACAGTGAGGTGGAAATCCAGAAGCAGAAACTTGACTGGGACATATGCTCTGGCAAAACTTACTAGTGATTATTAGATGATAGAGATACTACTTCAGTTTGTGCACAAACTGGTCACTGTATTACAGCAAAAATAGAAAGGAGAGGGGAAACACCTTTGCCCCTCAAGTTCTACTACCTGCACTTGAATATTTGTATTATACCTCCTCAATAAAGAGTTAAAAAATTTCTTATATAGTCTCCTAAAATTAATTTATTTCCAAAGTGTATGTTAAATTCTGGATTGACAATTTAGATAATGTTTTGTGTTACTATACTTAGTATTTTTAGTATTGTATTTAGCATTTAGTTTATACTTTTTGGATAGAAGAAATGTATTTTTGATACTTTTCTCTGAGCTGAACCTTCATATAGCAGGTCTTCTTTTATGTATTGACAGCTTGGAAAATATGAAAATTCTAGTATAAAAGAATAAATTTTATTATTCTGTTTAATTACAGAATAAATAGTTGTACAAATTCATGTTTGAAGTGCATAATACAGAACTTTGGACATAAAATAATCAGTTACCTGAAATTTTGATTATGATTTCTATTCATTTAGATTTCTCATATTGGAAAGCTGAAAGATTTTCTTCTACAACACAGAAAGGATTACATTAATGCTTACAGGTAAGTGTGCATTGTATTTAAACAGATTTATTTATTTATCTAAAGATTTAAAAAAGGAACAGCTTAAAACCCTATAGGCATAATGACTAAAACCAAAACTAATTGGCTTACTGTCAACTACTATAAGATGAAGAATAGTGCTGTCACAACAAGACAAACTGCCTGAATAAAACCAGACTCAGAATTTGAAAATGATTTCTGGCTCTTACTAGTGGAGTGAGTTCTGAAGCAAAACCTGGCAGTCTGATTCCCACACCTTTGAAGGAGTTGCAGAGTAAGTTTCTGAAGTGGTTCCTGAGACAGCAGGGGACTAGATTCAGTGATCCAGGTTTTCCCTTTCACCTGTGACACTAAACCTACCTGATGTCACAAAGTATACAGGTCCTGGAGGAGAATGATGCAAACTCTTCAGACTCTGGAATGCAAATTCCAGATGGGGGACACCGGTGAGCGTATGGTGTCAGGGTACAGCAGCACAAGATTTGTTTTTCTGTGACAAAAACTGTAGCCTTCATCTCTGGTAGTTGCTGTGTGAAGAAAGTTTTGATTCTCTTCAGCCACTAGGAAACATTCAAAACTGCTGTATCTGCTTAGTGCTGACAGCTTTGGTAGTAGTAGAATTTTATTAAAATACAAGTTTATAGGTTGGTGTTAGTAAGAAAAAAGTAGTATCTTATGGTCTGCGAATACTTAAGTTATTTTAAGAGCTAAATGTGACTGCAGTTTTTATTTTGATGAACTGTATATGAACAATCATATTATTTGAGAAATGTAAAACTTGCTTTTTAATGAAACTTTGTCACATGCAAACTTAATGAGTCATCCCTGTCTGCATTCTGATTCTGCCACATCCCTGACTAAAGCTGAGCATTTCCTTCAATCAAGGTAGAGAAAATGCAACCTAAAGTCATCTTGGGTTGAAAGCTTCACAGATACCAAATAGAATTGTTATCTCCAATCCCCAGAAGACAATAGAAGAGATAAGCCATCTGCTGTTCCTTAGGCTCAGTCCATATTGGAGGAGCAGTCTTTCTGAGAAACAACTTCCAGGCCTGAAATGATCTGTCACAGCAGTACCAATGCTACCCAATCAGTGGAATAAAAATGTGTTGCTAATTAAGTTACTAGAAGACTTCTGGCACCCTTTTTTGTCTCCCCAAGGTTTTAAAAGCTGTATTTTGTTGTTTCAAAAATGAAACAGAAAAAAGGAGGATGGCATATTTTATAAGTGGGAGGCCATGAGAACTATTCATAGTCAGTGCCGGTGAAAATGAAGGTTGGGGGTGTCAGTTCTGTGTGTGAGGTGGATGAGGGACTGCATTTCCAAGCAGGAAGCAGAAGTAGCAGTGCACAGCTCCTTGCTTTTCAATGCCTGACAGGTCATGAACAACACTAGGTGGAGCCAGTTATTTAATACTGAAATAACTGAGTTTACTGTGTGAAAATGTCATGTAAATGCAGCGATTGAGAAACTGCAAATAACTGCAGTAAGAGCAGTCAGAGGCAGTTAAATTTTGAGTAGTTTGTTTTAACAGTAGTCTGCATAAAATGGAAGTGATTAGAGGAGTAAAAATTTGTCCAAGTTAATTCAATTTTTTGAAGTTTTTAATGCTCTTTTTTTAAACTCTTGTAACAAGTTATCATGATAATTCTCAGTGCTGTGCACACACACACCCTGCCCTCAGATATTCATTAAGGAGATGACAGAAGTGTCATTTCATTTATTAAACCATAAATAATCCTGAAAATCTCATATGTTATTGCGGTTGATTCTGTCCTTAATGGTCAAACTTAAAATAGGTAGTACTGTCAAATTCCATACTAGATTGCTTATGCTGTTCTAATTTGTGGATGCAAAGACCATCATTGCATCTGTGCTGTCAAACCTTACAATCTTAGCAAGTGCCTCACTCATTCAAACAGCAGGTTCAGTAATTTTTCAATACTTAAGTAATGGGGACAATTTTTGAGCAATTTAATACTAAAAGTCTGTGCTGGAATTTATGTAGAAGGTATAATTTTGTTCATGAAATTTGACTACTCTGTATTTTGTCAGTCCTGCTATTTGTATTTCCAACTAGCACAATATGTTGGTGAAATTCAGCTTTAGAGTTACCAAGCAGAGAATTATTGTATGCCTTTTAAAACTTCTTCATAATGTGCTACATCCAGGTTCTTGGTTGCTTCTTTGACCTTTTTGCAGACTATAAATTCTTTAATAATGAAGTTTTTATTTTTGGCATACATAAAATATTCTGCTACAAAGGGGATCTCTTCATTTTTAGAGGAAAATTTTTAGCAATGAGAAAGTCAACTGGAAGAAGGGTTATTTGAAACCAAGGCCCTGACCCATTTTATCAAACTTAAAATATTTAACTGAAATGCCTAAATTGAGCAAAAACCCCCTCAAGATTGCTTATTCACCTTCTTTCTTCTTGATTTGACTATTATCTACAAAATATGTAAATGGCAAAACACATGAAGTTGCTGATGCAAGGATCTAAGCTTGTTGTCTCACAGGCCCACTGCACCTTTATCTTCTATCAGGGTTTATTTGCTTTCTTTTACATGTAGGTTTTAATTCCTTTCAGATGAGGATTGTTACTTACCTTCCCATTTTTAGTATATTGACTGCTATCCTTTCTCAATATTCTTCCTCTCAGTCCATTTGCTATAATGAACACATTCTTACATCGCTTTTTACACCGTCCTGTGTGAGATCCTGTCTTCAGTCTTTGGTAACTTGTCTGATGTTTCATCTGTGAACAACTTGTGCCTGTCTTTTCATCATCAGCTCCTTCATGTTTTTGATCATTGAACCACCAAGGCAGTTTGTATGGTTAGTGTCAAATATAGTTTGAGGAACTAGCTGTAGTGCCTTAACACTTGGGAATTTGAAACGGTCCTCTTGGGATTCCTCCACAGCCTCTGGTTTCTCTGAAGGATCTTTCCAGGTTTAGACAGTTTAAAGATCAGTGGTTATTCCTACTGTTTTAATTAAGGAATTGAAAGGGGATTGAGAGAATTCCAAATTCTGATCACAGAACACCTCATATGTAAAAGGAAAATGTTTGAGAGAAGAACTTCCCATCTGGGATTATTAGACATCTAATTTTGTTGTGTTTTGTAATTGCAAAGATACTTACGTAGTGGATCAGTGTGGTGTAGGTGGCTTCTGAATAGAAATGATACTTTTTCCATGGGAAAGGCTGGATGAATAGCTTCTGATGTGTCATCATTCCATGCTCCTATGGTCCTTCTGTGCAATGAAGTGTTTAAACCTTTCAATTGCAAATAATATATTTTGAAAAAAATCCTGAACAAATTATCTTTCTGTCTTAAAAAATAATGTTGGTGCCCAGTAATTATGCTCCTATGCTCCTGCCCTAGCATTTACCTATCTAAAGGCAATAAATCAGTTACATCATCTGCCACTTAATAAAAAAATCATTGAATGCTTACAGAGTGTTTTGTGGAGAGCGTTTCCTTGTCTTTAACAACAAAAGAAAAGAAGCAGCTTTTAAGGACTCTAAAAATACTGTTTTACTGACTTCTATACAATGCCAGGCTGCTTTATTGTCTGGCCTTAATCACGTTTTTACAAGAAGCAAGGCTTTGTTTCTTTTATACTGAGACAGTAAAACATGCAAATCATCAGTAGAGACTTTCTTCCTGGAGGAGTGGATAGTATTTTCCTATTCTTCAGGGAATTATTTTCAAATTATCTATCTCTTCTTTTTAAATTGCACTAAGTTTATGTATCACATTTCAGAAGTAGTAATCTTTTGTAGTAGCACTCTGAAATTTCTCGGCAATATTTTACAAAACTGAAAATGCTAATTCAGGTTTGCCTGTGCTGCCTGTTCTAGTAGCTGATGTTTCCACACAGAATTAAAAAAATATGTTTTGCCTGGGTTGTTGTGGAATGTTTTGTCATTTGAGTAGACAAACTTTTACCTTGGATTTATGTCAGACAGCATTTAGATGGAAAAAGGCAGTAAATGAAAATGGACAAAACTTTGTAAAGTAAGAAATCAAATAATAAAACATACTAGATGCCCAAAGGGAAGAAGTTTTAAAATGTTTGTTGTATTTGCAGCTAGGGTTATACAAATGTGCATGTACTTACGTACTTATGGGGAGCCTTTCTTTATATATTTGCAAGGCAGTATCTGCAGGTGGTAAGTTGGGCATATCTCTACTAAAACTGTGTTTTGATACTTTAGAACAGATTTATTTCTGCTTATTGCTTCTCTCTCTTTTTTTTTTTTAATACATTGCTGGAGAAAAATCAAGTTTTTCTTCTTGATTTGTTTGCTTTATTGAGTTAGTAAGCAGAAAATATTCTATGCACCAGCAGAAAGAGTTACTAATTCCAAAATCTGACATAACACCTCCATCAGCTCTGCTCCCTTGTGCTTTGCCAGCAAAATAGGCTGAAAGAAACATGGCTGACACATCCAAAAAGACAATTACTAGTGCTTTGCTTGCTTTTAAATATTTCTTTAAGTGGAGATTTCATATCTTCACTCTGCTTCTTCCTCTTTCTTTATCCGTGCTACTAGAATAATTTTTTACTGTAACTTATTTTGGGTTTTTCTCAGTCCCTTTTAGAACTAACAATTTCAGTATATTTGGGTCTCCATATGTGTTCTCTTTGATATTTGATTACACCTTTTCCTCTCTTCTCCACTCCTGTCCCAGTTAGTGTTGCAGCGAGGTGGTGAAATAAAACTCTAGTTGATGCCTTGCCCAAAGCTAAGGATAGTGGAAAGATTGCCTTTCATTATACTGCATTTATGCATCCCATTGCAATGATGACTTCTTAGGCAACAACATGTTGTTATGTTTGGTTTACGATCTAATAGGATCCCAGATGACTTTCTGAAGGACTGTTCCCTAATCAGTTCTTCCCCATTCTCTGTGGGTTCAGGTAATTGTTCCTGCTGCAGCAAAGAGCCTCTGACCATTCCTTATTGGAATTCTTCATGTCATTTCTGCAGGTTGGCAGTATTGTTTTGAACAGAACTCTTGTTCTCTTGATATGGTTTTAATTTGCTTAACTTTATGCCTCTGCAAGTTTAGTAACATGTACTCCATTCTGCTGAGTTGTTTATGGAAGTATTAAATAGCATCAGATTTGTGACAAAATCCTGTGGAACCCAACTCAGTGTGTCCTTCTGTTTTGGTATATAACTACTCCCAAGTTCAACTTTTTAGGTTCACATTCATGTGCTTGTTTCTTTTAACTCATATATTCACTGGTAGCTTATGAGAATGTTACATGAGATTGTAACAAAAACCATACTAAAATATAGCAGTGATTGCTTGTCATTCATCCATAAGGCCTGTTACTGCATCCCAGCAGTAAATTACACTGCCTGTGGGGTAGTCCCGATACATCTTTGCTGCTGGTAATCTTTTTGTTCTTTCCTAAGTACTTAAATATTACTTACTTATATTTTTCTAGGCTGAGTGGTCTGTAAGTTGTCTGCCTCTTTTTTTTTTGCTTTTTTTCCTATAACCCTATTTTTTAAAGATGGTTGCTAAACTTCATTTTTTTCCATCAAGCTGTCATTTGCTTATTCTCTCCTAGTTCTTTGCAGTGAGAATACATCCTTTCATTTCATGCATTTCTTATTTTATTCCAGAGCTTGGTCTCCTGTTTCTGCACGCTATATGAATGTGCATACACCTTAGGCTTTTTTGGAAGTTGGTTAGTTCCATTCAAGAGCACACCTTTGTCACACAGATAGGAGGGATATATACTTCATCAAATTTACCTTCAGCTTTACCCCAGGAGCCACTGCACCTTCAGGTACACTTGTGCCATGACCTCATTGCCATAGATCTCTTTCTCATACACTCATTCACTCAGCAGCCTGTTCATATATTGTCTGACACTTGTTATTGTTGATGAAAATATCAACAGCGTATTATGATCTCTTTAAAATGACAGACATACTAAATTAGGCTCAGATGATTTAGAAGCAGTAACCTAAAGGACATAATAACTGCAGCTTTTAAGTGACCTTAGTGATGACAGTTAATGCGGGGTAAAAAAAAAAGGGCAATAAACATCTAGAATTTATCCATATTCTGTGCATAATTTTATTTCTCTGCTGAGCAACAAGCCAAAATCACATTCTTAGGTGTTTCTCAAGGTAATGTTTGCAGAGCAATCTCTTGTTATCATTGGCATCTCTTACCAGTTGTAAGTTGTAATCCTGTGCTTGACTCTTTTCTGATTGTGTCCCTACAGACTGTATTCCTTTAGACTTGTCAACAGCAATCAGAACTAATTTGCACTTTCTGTATTCTGCTTTTTCTGTTTGAGCTCAGTGAGGAGCTTCTGAAGTAGCTCAGTTGATCTCTCACTGTATTGCCTCCTCTTCCTTTTCATCAAGGGCAGAATTGCAAATTACCATAATGTAATTTCTATATGAGAACTACTAGTTCATCTAAATTCTTTTTTGTTCCTTTTTAGGTTTTCATTTCTTATGCAATTTAATCTACTGATTTTTCTAGACTATTGAAGTCTGCCTACTTGATGGTAACTGTCTTCTTGTACTCTTCATCCACCATCTTAGAAATCACAAATATACCAAGTTGACTTCCAGCCCAAGTTTCTTATTAAGTTTTGTCATATTGATTAGGATAAAAATCCAAAGGAATTTTATTTCCTTCTTTTTCTCTTCTTTATCTTCATGCATTAGCTAATGCATGTCTTAACTAATTATTCTGATTGCTTCTGAAAAACCTGATTTGTTTAGCCTTTCTTGATTTACTGATGGATCAGTCCATTGCTGTGATACTGCCACTGCAATTCTGAGCAAGTATTTGTATCTATGACATTTAAGATGTGGCTGGATTTTTTTTTTTTTCTCTTCAGTTAATTTTTGTTTGATGTTTTGATGTGGTTTTGTTTTTCTTTGGCCTGTTTTATTTTAATGAATGGTTCTTTTTCCGGTAAGGTTAAAGGATGGTGATTAAATGGATTTTCAGTATAATCTCCATGTGCAGATTTACGGGAGAGTGCAATGGGGACTTCAGTACCCTGTTAGTACTAGTGGATGCCATATGTGTTTTGACATAATGGGATATGATTGTATGACTCCATTATTGCCTTCCCAAGGAGGTTGGGTTTCAGGTATCCTTGCCTCTGAGTCGCTTGATCAGCTCATGTTCAAAAGCACTGGTACCAGACGCTGTATAAGCTGTAAGCAGTTATAAAAGGAAAAGTATTCTATTTCTTGTTTACTGGATTAAGCTGTATTTTGTTAGCTTTGAAGCTGTGAAACTCCTATTTAAGAATTTGATATACCCTATTTTTGTATTAACAACTAGGAGAAGTAACTTAACAACTTGTTTCCCAGTGTTGAAGCTGTTGCAATTATCCTCAGCATATCCCTATGTTACCAGTAGTTACACTAGTGGTAGTTTTTACTGTTAGTAAAAAATGAAGTGTGCCTGAGGCAGGTTTTTCATATTTATTTCTGAGTCAGATGTAAGCATTTTATAATCTTTCCCTTACTCCGTAATGTTAAAAAGTGTATGGAAAGCATATAACTCTGCAAATACCACAAAGTTGGGCAGGTTACAGGAACATAGACATATGAAGACAAGAACTTTATATACCCTATTCAGTAGCAGACCAGCCAGAATTTATTACTGTAATCTGAAATAGAAGAGTGTAGTTTTTTTTGCTTCATCAGGGGGCCATCATGAAGCTGTTACTCCATGCTCATTTTCCATCTGAATCTGTGTGCCCTAGCATGCTCAAGTAACTGTCTAGGCGGAGCTCACTGAAGGATGTTATGCATTATGCCATACCAGATGATCTTAATGGTTCCCTTCTGTCTGGGCCTGTGTGGAGGTGGATATAGGAATGCATTTTCTGGCTTTACACATGCTTATGTCACTAGTAACAAAAAGACTCATCTATACCAGCTGTGGAAAGGGGATGCGGGAGAGCTCTGTCCTAATATATTTAACAATACAAGTTATGTTGTGTTTTTAACTGCCAGTATGTCATTTTAGCAAGATTGGGGAAAGCCCCTCTTTCAGATGTTTTCTAAAATCAGGCAGTTTCAAATCTTTCATCATTCAGAAGTTGCTTTCTCAGAAAGTGCAGATTATATCTTAGAAGATCACTGATTACAGCTATGATAGGGATTTTTGCCACAAATTTATGAAACCTGTCGGTCCTGGCCAAAGGAGAGGAATGCAGCTAGTGAAAAAGCAAATGGATACACTATATATGGATGGTTTTCTGCAAGTAATAAAAAATAATTTTATGACACTTAGAATAGTTTTAACCAGAAGGAGTAAAAAACCTTGGTATTTAGATGTCAAATACATGACCATGTTGGAAACAAACATGTAAAATGTATAATACTACTTCTAATTAATTTGTCTTACTGTTTGCTTGCTAATCTGTGCTTGTGTACTAGCTGGCCAGTAAGCAGAAACTAATTTTCAAGCCAGATGAACCATGTGCTGGTTTTTGATGCACAGCCAGTCATAGCGGATGGAAATGAAGACATTTTGGTATAATACTCAAGGCTAGTTTTGCAAATTAGAATACTCTTAAAACTTTGTGACAGAGATCTGGGAGAGTGATGCTTACAGTACATTGGTGATGCAGGCAGGAACTGATGTGTTCGTATATGATGAGAGCTGATGAGATGGGGTTGTTTGAATTGCTTGTGGGCATTCCTGTGGCAGGGATTGCAGCAGACACAGGAGAGCTTTGGCATTATTGCAGTGAAGTGTGTAAGAGATCTCTAGGGGGATCAGGCTAGTTTTGCTATTGAAGATCCTGTCTTTTTACTTGTATTACTGCATTAATATAATTGCATTACACATGGGGAAATTTTCACGTATAAAAATATTAAATTCAAATGCAGATACAAATTAAGGGGTTTTTTTCTTTAAAAAACCCAGATATAATAGGCTGTGATAACTGGATCATCAGGAAACTCAAGGTGAACATAGGATAAGCTGCTGTAGCAAAGTTTTATCATCCTATCACCTATGGCTGTGAAAACACTGTTAAATACCTCTATACAGTATGTTTTTCTGGTGGTTGTCTACAATGTAGTAATATTTTAGGGACAGGCCTCTATTTTTATTAATTTTTTAAGGAAGATAAATTAATACTGTTAGAAAATACTAAATGCATAATGTATAATCTAAAATATAAATTAACAATGGGAACAGGTTTTAATAAATATTACGATCAATGTAGTATTTGAAATGTACATTATTTTCTAGTATTCTTACTCTAGTTAGAATTCACAGCTTTCATAGTACAGCTGCTTTAAAAATTAAGCTCTGTATTTAGGATAATGAAAATATATTTAGTAAAGTAAGTTTCCATTTATTGCACTTCTTTCAGTATTTGAGCTATTACTTTATCTTAATTGTTTTCATGTTTTTAGAATTGAGATATACTTCATTAGAATAAGTGCTGAGGGGTAATGTTACATTTTCTAGTTGTATTTTCTCTTTATCTGATCAGTATTTGATTATGTACAAGATGATAAGAGATACTGCTTTTTAACATATTTTACTAGTAAAAGTGTTTTTAAAAAAAATCCAGAAAACTTTATAGAAGTGGTGTTTTGATCAGTGATAATTGCTGTACCTTTTAATACTTTTTCTGTGAAAATTGGTGTTGCAGAGAAGTTTTTGTGAAGATGGTGAGTGGGAAGAAGGGCTAAGATGTGAGCTTGTGAGTTTTACCTTGGTGACTTTGTAAGTGACAAGTTTGTCTTGCTCCTCAGCCATATTATGTCTGAGTATGGGAGGATGACGGATACGGAGCGTGATCAGATTGATCAAGATGCTCAGGTGTTTATGAGAACATGTGCCGATGCCATTCATCAGCTGAGAACAGAAGGTAAACTAAGCAGCTCTTACATGTTTTTTCTTAGTTACTGATAAAGGCTGATGTAATGCTAAATATTGCATGGTGTATCTGAAACATTTTTAGAAAGATTGGCGAAGTCTCACTGCCTTTTTGTTTGCATCTGTGTAATCACGTTGGCTGTGTACTGTACTTCATTTTCTTTAGTGTTAGTGGAAAGAGAAGCCAGAGCATAGAATTTTATTTATTTATTCAAAAGTGTAAAAAAGAGTCTTAAATATTTATTACTTGAGTAGTAACTCATCACTGTGGTACAGAGACCTAAATCAAAGGTCTCTGAATTAAATGGCTGTCTCTTTCTAGCTTGTCCACCTGTAAGGTATTACAGGTATAATATTTCCAAGTTTAAGATAATTAAATAATTTTAACAGAGTCCTGGTAAATTAGCAGCATTTTTGACAACTTGATTATGGGATCACACCTTTACTACACTATTTTGTGAAAGCTGTAGAGACATAATTTCTGTTTGGCCATTTTCAATTTTACTTGCTGTATCTCTGTGTTTTATCTATACACCAAAGATTTTCATCAGCTTTGAAATGCCATCCAAACATAGTTGTAACATTAGTCAGAATCACTGAAAGTCAGTCATGCATGGGAACTACATAGTATAAAAATAAGGAAATATCAATATATAGGAATTAAAAGGATGTTTGACACAATAAATCCCAAATATTTCCACATAGCCTATACACTCTTCTTAAGAAGTTCAGTATTTTAAGCAAGTTAAATGTTTAGATCTGCTTTGCTGTGCTTAGCTGGGTGACACTATTCCTGTTCAGAAATTTGACATAATATAACTCCATAGCATATGTAAAAATACTGTAAGACACAAGTTGGTTTCAGTTTTTGATTTGTTGTAATGACTTGCTGTTTTAGAGAACCTATATTTAAATACAGATATGTTTAAAGGAAATACTAATATATGTAGCATAAAATGTAAATAGGCTTTTGATTATAACTTGTGTATCAACTGAAAGTGCAAACTGATGTGGAATTCAGTAAAAAGCTAAAAGATTTTCTTGTATCTTTCTTTTGTATTTCAGCACACAAGGGTGTCCAGTCTGCTCAGGTAAAGGAGCACAGAACAGCTGTCTTGGACTTCATTGAAGATTACTTAAAAAGTACTTTGTATTTATTGCATAGTTAAACGTGGATGGTTGCATTTTCTAAGAAAGGAATCTTGCTCTTCTAACATGAAGTTTTGTTTACTGCTGTCTTGAACAGGAGTGTGCAAGCTGTATTCTGAACAAAGAGCCATCCGAGTTAAGCGAGTGATAGATAAGAAGAGACTGTGAGTAGTGTAAAAAATGGTTAACTGTGCCTTTTACTTGTAGGGCATTCAGCAAAACTGTTATTAATGGCTAGATTCTAAGGAGATTGTTTTAATGGAAATCTGTGGTTGGATGAGCATCTTCTGCTGTCAGCAGGTGCATTCCAAGGCTCTTTCACAGACTGCCAATATAGTGTTGTACTTCTCATGTAGGTAAAGGATTAAAGCACCAAATCAGTGAAATGTGGGTTAATAAGCCTATTTGACTTCTACAAGTGCATCAAAATATTTTTATGTGTCTCATTAAGTAATATTCTGAACAGGCTTAATTAGAACAAAATTGTTAATATGTCTCAAAGATGCTATTTAGGATTCTGTCTTTACATACAAGAGATGATCACTTTTCTTTCTGTTGTTCTTTGTTTTTCTACTAAAGCAAGTGACTGTGTTGTTAGTAAATGCTACTTGAGATGGTGGTGGATGTTCATGGAAAGTAGAAACATGATTAAAGTAAAAAACTAGAATGTAACTTCTGAACTGAATCAAGAGTTTCCACTGCCTACAGTGGCATATGTTAAGCTGCTCAGTAGAACTGGAGATGTTAGAGATCATGTACTTGCTGGCTTTTTGGTCTGGTGGGATTCTTTTTTTCAGTCATATTTCAAACTCCATACTTCAGTTTCTTTTTCTGCACACTCCCAGTTGTGAGAATGAGCAGGTTTGCAGTTTATTTAATACATAAAAGGCTTTCCATGTCTTCTCAATCTGCATTATTTGAATACTAACCTCAAGGTCCATTATCTATAATTTAAAAATAACAAATTTTAGAATATGCACATCAGTAAATAAGTTCTTGAGAGTTTTTCCAAGACTTGATGCTTATTTATCAGTTTGGTGTTTGTCTTGATCAGTTATAGTTACAGTGAAAGAAGACAGATGTTTTCAGAAGTCCATAAGTATATTTTATTTAGAATGATTCAGCATGATTAAGCACAGGTAGATTCACTCAAATATATCCTCCTGAAACATAAATAGTAGTACAAGTCAAAACCAAGAAAACAAAATGCACTGTATGAATTCTGAAATTTGGAAAGAAGTAATGAGAGAAAAGTAAGGCATCAGTATTTTTGTAACTCCCATAACTTTTTAGAAAAAAACATACAGAAACAAACTGTGTGATACTTGTCATGTGTAAAAATACCTAACTTTATCAGTATTCTTCACATGAAAGAACTTCAGAGAAAGATAGTATGGTTCCTGCAGTCGCAGCATCGGCTAACAAATACAGCAGCTCTTCTGTTTGTTGTACTCTTATGTTATTGTTTCCATGTGAAATCCCAGGTTCAGGATTTTTCAGATGACTAAACAGAAAGCAACTGAATTTGATGCATTATGTCAAAAGTTAGAATACCACTTAACTAAAGAGCAATAAGGCATTAAGAAATAACTCAGAAGATGCATTCATTTTATGCAATATTGGAGGGTACCTCTTTGCCTCTCTTTATGGATGTAAGAATTAGAAAACAGGTGTTGACCAGGTGGAGTCTGTGTATATTGCAGATGTGATATAATGGCCAAATTGTCGTTTAAATTAAAATTCAATTTAAATAAATCACAGGGCATAGCCCAATCTTTATTACGACGTGAAGAAAAATAGTATAGTTTATTAATGATTTCCCCAAGGATTCAGCAAACACTTTATGGGATAAGAATGTGTACCTTCACTTAAAGGAACTAGGCATTCTTTAAACAATGCATCCCAGAATCCCAGATACTTTGTTCATTTAAAATTGGAAATTTCCTACATTAGCATACTGTGCAAAGTAAGGACAACAAACAATAACGAATATGTTTCTTTAGAAGTAAATTAATTCTAGTGCAGATCTTCTTTCCTGCAGTTTAGTCAATTTAAAATAAGTGCATATCAGACAGTCCTGAAAGGTTTCCAGTAGAAATATATTTCATCATGTTTCCTTTCATACTGATAAAGATCCAAAGCTCTTCAACAAATTGCCTGAGTATTATAATTTTTTTTACAGAAGTTGCCTTTATGTATTAACTCATATTTTTTGATGAAAAAGTTCTGCCAGTTAGGACTAGTTCCCCATAAAGAAAAGCTGAAAAGTAGAAACACAAGCAATTTTTTTTTTGCAAAATTACTTGGTTGTGATTTTCAATTTTTATGTTTATTGGTATTCAAGATTATATTTAATTTCAATTTTAAACTTCTTTTCCCATTAGAATATTTTGTGAACTATGTATGCAATTATTAAAATCAAGCTGATATTTTTGTTAGCTTGGGAACTGGTGTTTAATTTATTAGTCTCAGAACTATTATTTGAACTGCATAGGCATCTAGATAAGTATTTTTTTCCTTATTATTAGGCAAATTTGGGACTTGAGAGGGAGGAGATGAGAGAAGAAGTTTGTCTTTTTTGTAAAATTACCAAGAGCCCAGTACTTGCAGAGGTCTTAGAACTAAGAAAGGTTCCCTGCTACTGGTTTTTCTTATTGAATAACAGTCACTCAGTGATGACTAATGGATTATATTCTGTTTTTCTCAGAATTTTCTAATTATGGGTTAGAATTTAGACACAATGCAGAGAAGGAAAGTAACACAAAATGCATCACCTTCTGTTAGGCACAGGGGAGATTTGCAGATCATAATGAGATTAACTGTTGATTATATTTGAGAGGGGAGGAAGTGATGATGGTGGCACAGCAGGTGATGCATGCAGCCCGTTGCTTTTTGGTTTTTTTTGGTTCTTTACCTTCTCCAACAGCATAATTGCTAAGCATTTAACTATCTGCTATGCAGCAGTTACAGATTTCATTGTAGACAACAATAAACCACAGAAATTTACTGGAAAAAAATTATGTTGCCACTCATTTTCAGCTTTTTTTGGTGCCACTCTGAAACATACTTGACAAGTACTTAATATATAATCATAGAAAAAGCTTCTCATATTTTGTATTGCCTTTGTATTAAAATTACATAATAGGGACTTAGATGTAGTATAAAAATGATAGTTTTATTGTATTTTCTTACTTTTCCTCTATTATAATTGAAAATATAAATTAAAATTACCATTATTACTTGAAAAAATAAAGAAGTAGTGTTGGTCATTGCTACTAAAAAGAATTTTTCAGTATGACCAAAATTTTGGTTTGTTTTTTCTTTATTAAATAAATATTTTAATACACTGGATTTTTGAAAGGAGGTTTAATAAAATGTGTATATTTTTATACTCCTCAACTCTGAGGATGTGGTGTGTTTTGTCCAGGAATACTGCTGGTGCTTTCTTTGCCTTTGTATTTCAGTGAAAGTTACTAAGTATGTTTTGTATCTTAACTGGAATATCTCTAATGTGAAGTTTGCAACAGTTATTGGATCTAGTAATCTGTGATTGTCTTCATTTTAGAGAAATTTATCTGTGTAGTATCAGTTGAATTATAGGCTTTTGTGCTTCTAGGTCCAGACTTGAACCTGAGCAGAGCAGTGTGTCCAAATCACCTCTTTCCCCTGAAAAATCTTCACTGAATCCTTTAGATGATTCTGAAGAAAAACTTTCTGCTGAGGAAAGTAAAGGTAAGAATAAAATATAGTTATATTTTCCTTTTTGTGGCAAGGTCTGTCTGGTCAACAGCACTTCCTTTGTGTTAGAAGAGCCAATTGCTGTGGCTTGAATCATTTCTGTATTTGTCTTCTTGGAGCTGATCCGTCTTCTGTGAGGCATGTTGAGACTGAGGAAGCAAAATCTCAAACTTTTTGACATGGCAGCTAAACAAATCCTGTGTTTGGCTGAACTCCTCATCCTCTCAATAAACCCCATGTGAACTCTTTCCTTTTCATTTATTTTTATCAATATCATATCTTCTGAAATTTGTCTGATTTTTTTTCATATTCTTTTCATTGATGACAAGTTATTAGAAAGTAAATGAATGACTTTGTGGAAACATTCTCTAGTTTCTAAGCACAGAGACCATGAGTTGGGCACTTCTACAGTAGGAACTCGAAGGGAGAATATGCTCACAGAGCCAGATCCAGTAGTTTTGGGGATTTCTTCTCCACAGCTTCTCCACAGTACTTCCCTGCCTGGAGGGTTGCATCTCATCTTTCAGTTGGCAGTAGATAACCAGAAGTCCAAAGGAATATTTCTGACCCTGGGGTCATTTCAGATGGTGCAGTTCTTGACAGGATTTGTGAACATTGTTTCTGATTCCTTGGTGCCCTGCCTCTGAGGCCAAGGGATGTAAGTCCTCCTCTTAGCCATTTCAGTCTGTCCTGGGATGTGTACGCTGGCAGAGCTTTGGAGCAGAGTGCCTTTTGGAGTACCACCACTGCGCAGATAATTTCAAGTTTCATGCCTAAAGAGAAGTCCTGTTTCTGTCATTCTAGAGTTGCTGTCCCTGGCTTGAGTTCTCCTGCTTGAGCTGTCTAGAGGAGACCAAGGTCCCCCTGATTTACAGCAGGAATTTTTTTCTTTCAATTACATTATATTGGGATAGTAGTTCATCAGGATGGCACAAACGCAATAGTTGGCCATATTATTTTGTTAAACAGTTGTTGTTTCTTCGGTGACTTTTATTAAAAGAGTGAAGTTCCTCTGCTTTGTGACTCCAGGACCATACAGAGAGTGGATTCATGTGAAGTGGGTACTCCACTTCTGGATGAAGACTCTAATACTGAATTATCACACAGTGTGTGAAAAGTTTTATTTTCTGATATGTCATTGCTTATCTTCTTAACCAGTTTGTACTTCTGCAGCCCTATTAGTATGCCTTTTTTTTTTTTTTTTACCTGACACTGAATTTATTGTAAGAAGTACAGGTTTTGATTATGTGCTGTTTCTAGTGGTTAGTACTTTTTTATAGTCTGTCATAAGTGATGCAGCACACAGGCATATAGATGAGTGTCACCTTAACACGTTATCAGTGTGCTGCAGCTGTGAGCTCGTGCCACCAGAGAAGCAGCAGCATAGTAGCATCTTCATTGCCTTGTGCTCTTTCCTTGTCACCGAATGTCCCCACAATCTCTGAAGTGTGCACTCCCACCTCATAGTGTCATTACAATTTTTAGCACCAAGAATCTGCATCACACCATGGAAAATATTGTTCTTTGGTTGCCTTGGACACAGCAAACCTCTGCAATAAATAGAAATGCAGCTTTGTTTATTGCAGGTTAATTTTGATTATTCCAGTTGATTATAATGAGTTTATGCTTTAATTTTTGTGAGAAAGTAGGGCTCCTGCCACACAGGTGATGCTGATGCAGTACTTAGGAGGGATTGCTGACTCGACTTTGAGAAAATCATGGAACTTGTATATCAAAACAAATCTGTGAAACAGTTTGTAAATGAACATAGCCTGTGATTCCTCACATAAGGAAAAGTGCTGGCTGCTGCTGCTTACAGAAATCAGCCTTGTGACTATGCTCGTAGGTGGTTGTTGAAGCATGAAAATAACACGGACGAGATGACTAGGAAACTAGAAGCTCAGTTTAAACTTTACAGCCTTTGATTTTTATTCTTTTTTTCAAGTAACTTTCCAAGAAACTGGAGAAATTATCACATTTAAAAATAAAATCTTTCATTCTCAGGATGTCAGTGGTTTAGAGAATGGTGATGATTTGGTTTTATGAATTGGCCATTGTCAGCATGCCTGGGTCCCTTGTGTTAAATCTCCCTGTAAATATACTTCTGAGAACACCTTGTGGTCCTTTCCTTAATTTGAACATTATGATGAACAGCTGAATGTCCTACTTGGTGTGCTGAAGCACAACTTGGGTTTTGTCTGGTTCTTTTGGCAGAAACCAAAACAAAATGTGATTACTTTTGTTTTGAGGCAAAGCACCTGTTTACATTAGAATAACAGTGGACATGCCTCATGGTAGGAAAATAGTCTCTCTGGAGATTGCTTTTATATGCTGGCAGTATTTATTTGCATATTACAAATTTGACAGCTTATGGAAATAAATGTAAATAATGAGTAGCTTTTGAAGTGGTCCACAAGCTTAGCAGCTGTCTCCTTTCAGTGTGGAAAAGGGCTCAGAGGATCGGATGATTATTTTGTGTCTCTGTCATGAGTTAACTACTTCTCTTTCTGAAACAGAGATGTAGTTTTGCTTTCACTCGCTGAGTTGCAGAAAAGCATTATTGTCAGCTCTGTGAAAGCTGCAGAGTCCAAAACATACCACAGTGACAGGAGGAATCTGGGGGGACATACATGTTTCTTGCTTACCTCTGACTATATTTGCTTATTAGCAATCACATTGAATACAGGTGCTGTTTTTTTAACCATGCTGACAGTGCCTGAAAGTAATTGGCTCCGGTGGGATAAAATAGGAATTTTTTTTTTCTCCATAAATGAATTATCTTATTTTGTTTGAATATGGTAAATAATTTATTATAATTTTGATAAAATGTAAATACATGGATTACCTAAACAAATAAGTTTTGTGTTTCTGTGAAATAGACTTGAAATACTGATGATACCTGTGGAAAAAAATAGTTGAATGTTTTCTAAACAATCTTTAAAGATATGCTTGGGTTTATTTATTACTCAAAAGAAAGAACTGATCTATTTTGGGGTTTTGTTTTTTTAAAAAACTTATTACATTCCATATCCCTATCCCTCATTTGTAACATTGCTATTGTTTGTGCATGTTGGTTTGGTTGTTGGGAAGCCAAAACCCCCCATTTATAAAAGAGACATGCACAACAATACTCTTTTACAATATTTATTTTTCAAGTGTTTTTACAAATACTGTCGTGAGGAATAAAGTGTGAAACTTCTCCTTATAAGCCTTTTCATATATGTGTTTATAAGTAGGACTGCTCCTTTCAGAGACTTCCCAAGACAAGTTAGTATCTGAATGATGATGCATCAGTGCTGCTTATGCAATGGAAAAAAAATTAGGTTTAGAAGGTTTTAACAAAATAAATTAAAATACTCATAAATCCATGAAAAAATTGACTGGGACAAATAGGAAACCTGATTGTATGAAAAAGTAAAAACTAAATTTTTCTGTATTTTAATTTGTAACCTGCATCTGGTAAGTCAGAGCAGGTTCAGTGTTGATCTATGGTGGGGTGGTGCAAATGTCCTTTGAGTTTTGTAAAACTGTCACAGCCAGTGGAGAGAAGAGAGGGTCTCTCAAATGTGCAGTCTTACGATGAGATTTTTAAACACTGATGCTAAGAAGGCTTCAGAAACAGTAGATTCCTCTAGCATAGTTTCTTTTCTTCCCCATTCTAACTTCATCTATAATCAGAAGTATATAATTAAGCCTAAAATTAAATCTTCCAGAAAGGAATATCCCAGAAATAGCTGTTCAAGATCTATGCCTGACTCCTGCAAAGATTTATGCAGATGATTAGCTTTAATCAAAGGGGAAGTACGACTGAAATGGATGAAGCAGCTTTGATGTGTTATAGTTAATTTGTGGGATTGGAGCTGATTCCTGTTATATTCAGGAAGACCCCTTACACAGTGTGGTGCAGGATTTGAGCTGTAACAGGAAGTTTGAACAGCATGAGGAAATCAAGTTTGTCCTGTGAACTTTGCACAAAACATCTTTTAAATTCTGTTTTTCGTTTTTGGAATGAGAAGCTGATTGTTCTGTTAAGTCTCATTGGAAGATAATAGTTTGCATATAGACTGTTACATTGAGAATTGTGTGGTTTTGTCTGTTAAAAGGCAACTGCTAACAGTATTTTGTACCCTAAAATCTCTTAGTGCATTGTGACTTGTTTTACATCCTTCACTGTCAGTATGTTAGTGGAACTCCTTGTAGTTCACAAAATTAAACATGTGTGTAGACTTTAGGGCCAGTTTGGATGTTAAAGTTTATCAGTGTAATTTTGTGCTGTAAATATATGGTGAATCTCAGTTAATGACAAAAGAGATACAACAATTTCATCAGCAGTCTAACATGGCTGAAAAATTGTTTTCACTTTACTGCTCAGTACCCTGTATTGTCTCAAGTGTTTGGTGGTCCTTTTACAGACAGGAATCTTCCTGATGCCCAAAGTAACCTTGGATTATGGGGAGAGGGCAAAGGTGAAGATGAGCTGTCACCTGAAGAAATACAAATGGTAAGTTTATCTTTTGTCTTACTGTCCATTTAGTCATATTTTGTGCTGTATTCATACGTGTTTTTTAAAAAAAGTACAGATTGATCCAAATTAACTCTTAACATTCATTTTATGCAGAATAATGCCATAACAAGGTACACCTTTTGCATGTGTCTTCCTGGTTCTTCTGGTAGCAGCTAATACTTAAAATTGCTACAGAATACTTAGATGGAGACATGAAATTAGTACAACTAATTTTCAACAATTGAAATTAAAATTGTTTCTTTAAAATTACAAGTGTTAGCTGCTCTTTTTAGTCAGGAAACAATAGAAGTCAAGGCAATATCAGAAGAAGCATTATGAAACTTCTGACAGGACAGAAGTGTTGGCCCCTTTTTTGTTTGACTTTTCAGAACAAAGCTAAAATAGTTGTACTATTTAAGAGTAACTATAAAGTTATATTTCATTTCTTTAATTTTTTTTATTAGCAAAATCAGCTTGATTTCCTAGAAGGAATAGCTGCAAGCTGTCTGTCACAAAGGATTTTCATTAATTTTTTCTTTTTTGCATTTCATGTCATCAGCATGTATATATATTGATTGATCCAATTCTGCTTACAGTTGAACTGATACAGTAGAAAATTTCTGGCATGGGCATGATTGCTGACAACCTGTCAGATTTTTTTATATTCCTAGAATTTATCATTTGGAGAATAGCTCAAAGTTCTTAGAAAACCTCTCTACATAAGCACACATTGCCTTGGGTTTATATAAAAAAAACCTGATTTCAGTCAGTAACTGCAGATTTCAGAAGAGTGAGTTTTACTCAGGGAAGGGGCTGCTGCAGTATGAGTTTGTGAAGCTTCCTTGGCAGTGATCAGAAGTGTTCCCAGACACAATATGCATCACTCTTCCAGTCAGAGATGAGTAAGTTACACATAATTATGGTTTGGTTTGCTAAAGAGAAAAAAGGTTCTTCAGAGGCTGCTCTGTATGCTCTCACATTGAGTGTTTTCTTTTTAAGAAGGAATTCTCCTGTCTTTCATTCTCCTGTCTTTAGGCACAATACCATTAGCCTTCTTGCTTCCAGAGGAGCAGGAGGAAACAGGCATCAAAGGTGATGGCTTTGACAGGCACTCCTGACTGACTGCTAAATGAGGGTTGTGTTTGGAGGCCTCACACTGTAATTCAGTTTTAAACATGTTACATTCCTTGTCATGGTACTTTGGGAATAAATACATTTCTTTTTCATGAAATCCTATCATACCTTTATACTTTTCAGAGTAAGGCCCAGATAAGAGAAAAATCTACGTTCATAGTTTAATAATTTGAAGGATTTCTGGACTTGTAAATCTCCAATCCAAAACTGCTTATTAGGCATTCAGACAGCTCTTCCTAGAGGGGAACCAACACAGATTTTTTTTTTAAAAATCTATTATTATTCTTTATCCATTCAGAGCTCTCCTGTGATATGCCTTTTTTAAAATTTATTTTACTGGTTTTACATTGATTTAATCTGTTGTGCTTTAAGGAGTTGAACAACATGTGAAAATGGGCATAAAAATAACAGTAATGCTCTAAAGTAAAAAAAAAATTATCTCAGACAGACTATAATATTTCCTCCCTCTTAGCTTACACAGTTCTGCCTATAGCTTGCAAGAAAATTTATAGTATATAACAGTGGTTTTATGTCAGTGCCTTGATTAAACCTCAAAAAATGACTTGTGTTGGAAAGTTCAGGTCTCAGCTTTATGTTTATCAATCTGCTCTGTGGGAAAGAGACACGAATTTACTAGTCTTTTTAGAGGAGTAGAAGATCAAAATAGTACCAAAATAAAAATAACATCCTTTGAAATGCTATATATATATTAATACACTGACATATTATGGCTCTTGTGTCATAATTTACTCTTAAATTTCCATGTGTGAATTTGCATTTAAAATTTGTTTTTGCTATGAGCACTCTTTACTTGGAATTTAGTACTGATAGTAAAAAACTAGAATTGAAAGAAGCATACAAAGGGAAGGTACCAACCACTACAACACCCTTCTCTTGGCCCTCCCCAACGAGGGTCATTTCATGTCAGATAATTTTTTTACTGTTGAATTTGATTGCATAGTATTGAAGTTGTCAAACTGTAAACAGAGTTGTATATTTGTGCAATATGTATATGTGGACAGCAGATTTCAAATGTAAATGTTGCCACAATATGTAGATGCTCAAACTGAGCAAACCACTGCTCTGTGGACAGGTTTTTTTTTTTTTAGGATTGTTATTTTGTTTTAAGAAGACTATAACTAGTTGATTTACAAACACTAGGGATGTATGTGGTGACTATTCCACAGCAAAACTGCTCCTTCAGTGCCTTTTTGAGGAAACTTACAGCTAAGACTTTACCTTTATTAGTAAAAGTTGGATTCTATATCATTTCACTCTTAAAAGACTTTAAATTCACTAGATCCATTATTCTAATTTTCAGGAAAATCTATGTCCAAGGTGTAAATGTAGGTGTAACTGGGATATAATCTGCCCATTTGAAAGTGCAATGTTTTTTTCACTGCTCAGGTTTTTTGGGTTATGTAGTGAGAGGTTAAAGTTACGCAGGGAGGAAATTAGAAGGGCCAAAGCCCAGCTAGAACTTAATTTGACCACTGCAGTAGAGGACAATAAAAAATATTTTTAGAAATACATTGGCAACAAAAGAAGGGTAAGGACAATCTCCATCCTTTAGTGGATGTGGAGGGAAACAGTAACAAAGGCTGAGGACAAGGCTGAGGTCCCTAATATCTTCTTTGCCTCAGTCTTAAGTAGTAAGACCAGTTATTCTCAGGTATCCAGCCCCCTGAGCTGGAAGACAGGGATGGAAAGCAGAATGAAGCTCCGCTAAACGAAGAGGAAATGATCACCGGTCTGCTTTGCCACTTAGACACACAGACATTCATTGGGTTGCATAGGATGCACCCAGGAGTACTGAGGACACTGGTGCAAAGTGCTCACTGAGGCACTTTCCATCATTTACCAGCAGTCCTGGGTAACTGGAGGGGTCCCAATTGACTGGAGGTCAGCAACTGTGACACCCATCAGCTCTGAAGAGCTGGAAGGAGGATCTGGGCAACTACAGCCCTGTCAGCCTGACTTTGGTGCTGAGGAAAGTCATGGAGCAGATCAGCTTGAGTGACATCATACAGCACTTGCAGGTCAACCAGGGGATCAGGCCCAGACAGCATGGATTTGTGAAAGGCAGCTTGATCTACTTCTACAACTCAGTGATGGGCCTAGTGGATGTGTCTGCCTGGACCTTAGTAAAGCCTTTGACACCATTTCCCACAATACCCTCTTGGAGAAACTGGCTGCTCATGGCTTGGACAGGTGCACTTTGCTGGGTAAAAACTGTTTGGATGTCCAGGCCAAGAGAGTGGTGGTGAATGGAATGCTAGTAAATCCAGGTGGTGGCCAGTCACCAGTGGTGTCCCCCAGGGCTCAGTACTGGGGCCAGTCCTGTTCAGTGTCTTTATCAGTTATCATGATGCAGGGATTGAGTGCGCCCTCTGTCAGTTCTCAGATGACACCAAGTTGGGCAGGCGTGTTGATGTACTGGAGAGTAGGAAGGGTCTGTAAGGGGATCTGGACAGGCTGGATCAATGGGCTGAGGCCAATTGTATGATGTTCATCAATGCCGAGTGTCAGGTCCTGCCCTTGGGTCACAACCCCAGATAGGGTTGGGGGGGAAGGCTGGGGGAAGAGTGACTGGAAAGTTCCCCATTGGAAAAGGACCTTGAATCCTGTGTTCAGTTTTGGGCCCTTCACTGCAAGAAGGACACAGAGGTGCTGAAGCATGTCCAGAGAAGGGCAGTGGAGCTGGTGAACGGTCTGGAGCACAAGTCCTGTGAGGAGCAGTTGAGGGAGCTGGCATTGTTAAGATGGAGAAAAGGAGGCTCAGGGAAGATGTTATTGCCCTCTACAGCTATCTTAAAGGAGGTTGTAGCCAGGTGGGGGTCAGTCTCTTCTCCCAGGTAACAAGTGACAAGACAAGAATAAATGGACTCAGGTTGCCCCAGGGGAAGTTTAGATTGGATCTTAGGAAAAATTTCTTTACTGAAAGGTTTATCAAGCACTGGCACAGGCTGCCCAGGGAAGTGGTGAGGTTACCATCCCTGGAGGAGTTTAAAAGACATATAGACATGGCACTTGGGGATATGGTTTAGTGGTGGCCTTGGTAGTGCTGGGTTAATAGTTGGACTTTATCTCAAAGGTTTTTTCCATCCTGAACAGTTCTATAATGAGGGTGGGTTACAGTATATAAACTGCTGTGTTGGTTTTAAATTGGTTGGTTAAATCATACTTAAGAAATCTCAATCATGGTTTTGTGATTTTTCCTGCAGAGAAAAAAATTAATTAAAGCCCTATCATATTGCTACAGCAGCAATTTCTATCAGTATTTTACCCTCAAGAGAGAATCTGACATTGTTCAAAATGTTTGCAGGCTATCGTGTGATTTGCACAATAAATTTCAGTTTATGACTTGAGTGCAGGTGTATTAATGGTTTTTATAGATATTGTGAGCATTGAGTGGGGAAGTATCTGACTGCTGTTTAGAGTTGTGAAAATACCTACTTTTCTTAGACTATCTTTTTTTGGTTGGTTTTGTGTTAAATTCAGGAACAGCATATCTAATGACTTCTTTCATGGGATAACAAAAAGGAGTAGTGATTATTTCTTTTATGCATTAGATTTTTAGCCATATATTAAAGAGTTTGTAATTTTCTGGTGTACTTTGGTAACAGAATATTTCACTGGCATAAAAGCTACTTCAGTAAGCCATTAATTGTTGAGCTATACTGATTGCTAGAGATTGGTTTTAGGTTCCCATCATGTAAATCCCTTTGTGACGCACTGGTATATGATGTGTTCAGTGCTCTAACCCTTTGTTCAATTGACTGTTTTAGCATATCTTAACTGCTGTCTGTGCCAAGCACTCCATCAGTCATGATTTTAAGTTGCAAAGATCATTTAGCAGTATAAAAGGCAATCTGTGCCAGTGGAGGGTTTTAAGTATCAAAGGGAGTTTATAAAGAATACTTTCTCAAGTGGATTTGTGCTATTTGTAAGGGATTAAAATCATTCACTGTTTCTTTATTAAAAATTTCTCTTCTAAATTAGTTGCCATCTCAGTTTTACTAAGGCGGCAAAATAGGGAGTTTCTCATGTTGAATGTTTGTACAGAAATACTTATCCTTACAGAAGTGAGAAAAACAATTACAGCGTGGTGGCCCCAGTCAGTCACTCAAGGAGCAAGCAGTCATCACAGTGCTGGATCTCCTGGCTCTATTTCATTGCTCTGTTTCTTGGCTTTATTGTGAGGTGACTCCACCAAAATCAGACATACCCCAGTGGTGTGAATGTAAAGGAGTGCAGTGATGAAACACCTTTAGCTGTCAGCTGCTGTGAAGTATTTTAGGCAATTATATTTTAACAAATGTTCTGCTCTGTAGGAGGAGACACTACAGACAGCACTGACTTGCAACAGTGGTATTATTTAATAAAACCGTTGGATCTTTAGAGTGGAAATCAATGGAACTTCAGGGAACTGTGCAGTATCTTGCTCTGTTCCCCCTCAGCTCATGGGGCTGGGTGCTTTCTCTGAGGCCTCTACTCCACAGAGAAGGTGACAGTGCCCAATAACCTTTGTGTTACACTCTCTGGAATCCTTTAACCAAAGAGAGAAAGCTGTTCTTGCCAATCAGGTGGACAGTGAACCTCCAGTACAAAAAGAAATCTGTATGTTAAAAGAAATAAAAAGCAATTTTTCTTTTTTCTTCATGACATAAATTGCTCATGTCAGAAGAGTAAACGTTTTTCTGTGAGATTCACTGTTACCCTTCTTCAAAATCATACCAGTCATTTTACACTCGCTTCTGCAAGATTAAATCTCCAAATTTCTGATTTTTAGCAGCAACAACTTCACCTTCAGTCATGCAGCTTGACATTTAATATGCTGCTTACAGAGAGTCAGGTACTGTTTCTCTGAGGCTTTGATGGGCGTGAAGCAAGATGAAAAAGGTTACAGCAGAAAGTGTGGGGAATGGTGTGGAGGATGAGGGAGGGTGTAAAGGTGAAGGCTGTGAAAAAGGTGCCTTGTCTTTTCTCAACTTCTTTTCTGGGTTGCTCACAGTGCAGAAGCCTTGCTCAGCTCCTGCTCTCTACTCTCCCTTAAGCCAGTCATATCTTGTCTGGTCCTGTGGTAGGATTCAGTTTACTATTTATCAGAAAACTTAGGAGGAAAAAGTGATAGTGAGCTAAAATACTGTGAAAACAGACAAGCAGCAGCACTTGCTTAGGTCTATGTACGTAGGGAGAGAGAGGAGCAGGACAAATTTCCCAGAGGCTGCATTAGATCATTTTCACAAACGATTTTCATTAGATCATTTGCACCCTCAGTAGTATGCATACTTTATTCTTCTCTGTCTACTTTTGTATGGTAGAAATTTCAGCTGGAATGTTCTGGATCGTTTCAGGGGATGCCCACATCAGCATCTGAAACAGCACACACAAGGTGTTGCACAAGCTGTGTGAGGAAGATCTTACAAAGACCTGGAATAGAGATGCTGGTGGCACAATTGGGACATGGGGGGGTGGGGGTGGCGCGGGTCACAGTGGGGAGCCAAAGATCTCAGCAAATGTGGCTGTGTAAATGTATGTACTCTACAGAATGGCTGTGTGAGGGGAGTGAGGGGTCAGGTGAAATGTCTGTTATAGCCACCGATTTTCATTTTGCATCTTCGTGACTGTGTTGCTGTTTAAACTACTTTGAAGTATCAAGTGCTTCATTTTCAGCTATTTCAGTAGCACTGCTCTGAAAGCAAAGTGGCTATTTGCCTTTCACTGTTCTAACACAACCCTTGCTGTAAACCATAATGCTTTGTGATTCAGATCTTTTCCCCCTTGTTCTTTTGCTTTTTGCCCAGGATAGTATTTTTCAAATCCTTACTATGTTTGGGAAATGCCTCCTTTTCTTGCCAGCTTAATCATTGGCTATGTGCTCAGATAGTGAGCAATTTCTGTTGCCCTGTCTGAAAACCAGGTCAGAGCTGTAAGCAGTGCTGCTCTGTTGGCATTTCCATCTTTAACAACACTTTGCTCTGCCTTCAGAAGGATAATGAGTCCTTGCCAGGTGACTGAGAGGACTGCTGCACTTTTACTGCTAATGAAACTGCAATGTGATTGAATTATGCCAAAGGCCTAGTGTGTTATGTAGGCTAGTTCAAAATGGGGAGAATAACTGAACTGGAACAGGGGTCACTGTCTTGCACAGCTCCAGTATCCAAGTCTTTACATTCTGAATCCTGCTTCCTGGCACTCACAGTGCAGCATGTATAACTTGGGTTTGCCACAGGCATGTAGCAAGTAACGTTTCCAGCAGAAATGTGTATCCTGTGTGCTCTTTCTGTGTAACTGCATAGACCGGGTCTTTCCCAGCTTTGTGAGAAAAGTGCAAAGACCTGGTCAATTGTGTCCATACCACGAAGGTACATCTACAGAATTTCTAGAATAGCTTGAATAACCTTTCCCACCCTCCTCCAAAACTGGGCCTGTGGCCCTTCTGATAGGAAGCGCTCTGATGTCTTTGATGGCAGGACTCTCAGCTGGGACAGGCTGCAGAGCTGCCAAGGGTGGCTGGGGCAGGGAGCACATGCTGCAGGTCCCCCATGCCTTTCAGACCCCAAAACAAACTTCATATAGGTACCTTGAAGTGAAAATCCCAGCTCATGTGTCCTCATGCTAGAACAGCCCTCATCACATGGTTTCTAACAAGCTCCACTGTGACATGGGATACCCTTCTCTCCAGTATTTTGGCTGCATGGATTTTGTTTCTGCAAATCATGTCATCATACCTGCTGCATGGTCAGTTGTTCTATAATGTCTTATTGGACAGTCAGGTACACTTGAAAAGTCAAAGCTTATTTTCCTCTATAAACCTTCTATTTATGCCTGTATTTGACAATGCAGTACTAGCAATATATTTAAATGTTTCATTGATTACTCATTAATTTTAAATGGAAGAGCTCTTCTGGAATAATTGAAGAAAATGCATTTGTAAAATACGATCTACTAGATGTCAAAGTTTTTCATATTGCAGCAAAATCTTAAAATCCTACACTTTATTCCACAGGCACTACAAGAATGTGAAGGACTGTGCAAAAATGGCATGAAGAGAATCACATGCTTTCACAAGCATGAAGGCTTTCTCCACTCAAATTTATAAAATAATATAAAAAGGACAGATTCATCCCCTATATTCTTCCTTACTGCAAAGTAACTGAGTAACTTTGTTTTGGTTGAGACATACTGTAATGGATAGCAAAGAAGGGCGGGAGTTGGTTGATTGCAGTGAACCTTAAGACAGGTCCCTGAGTCTAACCATGTGAACTTATGTGTGTTATTTCCTCCCTTTTTCCAGTTTGAACAGGAGAACCAGAGGCTTGTTGGTGAAATGAACAATCTGTTCGATGAAGTCAGGTACAATTTTGTGTTCCTCAGCAGACTGGGGCAGTTTACAGGATCCCTGCCTGCACCAACTGGAGTGGTGTGGGAGCAGGTGGGGTGAAACAGGAGGGCCCAAAAAAGGAACCATGTGCTGTTCCACAGCATAAAGAATGATTCTGAGGATCACACAAACTATCCAGAGTAGTACTGGTTAAATTTGGAAGGTTTACTCTCTCCCTTACCTAAATTTTAAAATACTGTTTTCTATTCATATCCTGTTGTCTGCTGCATACACAGCAGTGGGGGAGGTGCCGTCACTGACCTTGTGCAGAGACCTGTGTGTGTGTAGTGGCAGTGCTGTTCACTCTCCCCTGCTGTGCAGAACACCTGAACAGCTACTCAAGCTAGAAATTGGCTTTTGGATTATTATTCCTAGGCAAGGTGAATGCCACAAGTCATAGTAGCATATAGAGAAGATATGTCAAAATCAACTGCTCAAGGCCCACCGTAGATGTTGTTACAGGAGATGAAAGGAGACAGGTGAAACCCTGGCAGTGAAGGCAACTCACTGAGCACTTCCAGGGTGGTGCCTTTCCCAGGCCTTCTCTATGGACTGGTTGTCTTCCAACCAGGAACTGTCCCAGCTCTGATCATGGGCTGCTGCTGCCCCAGTGATGGCTGACAAAACAGTGGCCTCCCAAACAGCTGCCTTTTGGACTGGCAGGTCTGAATGTGCAGCAGCAAGACACATTTTCACTTAGTTTCTAATGGAGTATTTCTGTTCTTTGTCAAGACAAATTGAAGGAAAAGTGGTGGAAATCTCCCGATTACAAGAGATATTCACTGAGAAAGTCTTGCAACAGGTTAGTATATTTTAATACTGCAGCAGCAAATACAGCTTGAAGATTTTCTTGGGGGTATTTTGGTCTTGGTTGTGTGCAACGTATAAATATAAGATTATTGTATCTTTGATGCAAATGTGAAGGAAAAGATTTGTGTTTGTTTTTCAAAATCAACATATTTCTGTTGTTACTTATTTTAGTATGTACTGGGAATGGAAAATACAACATGTATTAGAATGATCCCTCTACCTCAGAACTGGTGTCCTGTTAAATGTGTTATTTAACAGCATCCTTCCTGGAAATGGTGGCATCTCTTCCAAAAGAGCTGGGAAATAGCAGACAGGTTAGATTTGATTTTGGATAAATGGGAGACTTCCTACTGATCTTAGTGGTCTCCATTCAGGCTCATAAAACCACAGATAAAGAATTACACCGTAATTGTAATTACTCTATACCTTTGCATCAATGAAACAAAGATGTTAGTAATACCAGATTTTATTTTATTTTTGAGTTCTGCTTGTTCCCCAAGTTCTTGGAAGCATTCTTTTTCCTAACATTCATTACTCTTTCTCAATTTTATTTCTTTTTTAAACAGGAAACTGATATTGACAATATCCATCAATTAGTTGTGGGTGCAACAGAGAATATCAAAGAAGGCAATGAAGACATAAGAGAGGTAATGTCTCAAAGCTGTGTTTTAAACTCACTTGTTTCTCTTAGCTTTCAGTTTTTTCCCAAGTGTTGCTTTAAACAGCACATGAGAGCTCACCCACAGGACCAGTGCAGTGGGTGTTGGGATAGGACATGGGTTTGGGAAAACTGTACAAGTTAGCTGAGATTCTCGCTTGCCAACCACCATCTGAATAGCTACAAAGGTCTGTAGAAATCTACTTGGCCTCATCAATTTTTTAAACATGAAGGTCACCTGGCTGGCATTAAGCATCTGTGAAATTGGTTTAAAAAAAAAGAAAGTGGAGGGGGGGGCAGAAATTGCAGACTACAAATGAGAGAGTGCTGAAATGGCTGAAAATAGAGTTAAATGCTGAGCATTAGCAGAGGAGACTCTTTATCACCCTGAACAGCTTCTCATATGTTCCTAGCAAACAAATCTCTTTCATTCTTACTAATTAGAAGGAAGGGAAGTTTTTTTTTCTGTAACTGAAATTCCAATAAAAACAGAGTTCCTAAATTAGGCTTCTGAGTAAATGGCTTAATTTGTTCTTCTCCCTCCTGAGAGCACACAGAAAAGATATCTCAAGGATGTTATCTATTGCTCTGCTCTCCTGAAAAGTGCATCAGACATGGCAAGAACTGAAATTATTTTTGCTTCATTTTCACATTTGTAGGTAGAACTAGGTATCATAAACCACACTGAGAAACAGTAGAGAAAGGTACTAAATACAGAACATAAAAAAAAGTTTTCCATCTGTAAATCTGAAAAATGAGAGCGAAACCCAAGTCCACTGGTATATTCTGGTCTCAATTTTGGGAAGGAGAATTCTGGAAAAAATACTTGCTCTGAGACTGAAATATGTGGCTCACGGTGCTAAATCAACCTCCATAAGTGACAGGGGGATTTGTTTGGTTTTGTTGGGGTTTCATTTGTTTGTTTCAAGTCAGATGTTTATTAGAAAAATGAAGGCCTGATTACTTCTAATCATGGAATTTCACTTTTGGAACTTGAAACTAACCTTGAAGCATGTACTTTTTGATGTAGCTCTTAATGTTTTGCATTCCATTGCATGGGATCTTGGGATTTTAACTTCTTTTTTAAATGTCCAATTTGAAGATTTTGTGTGTGACTTCAGTTTGATAAATCTAAAAAGGTACAGCCTGTCTGACCTGTATGCACCTGAAATTAAGGGCAAATTATGTTACTTCTCTCGTGGGAGGGAAAGGTGATGCCACTAACAGGCATCCTGGGTTGCCAGTGTTGAAATTCTGTGTGTTTACTGGTGATGGTAATGGGGATAACCTTTTCTTCACAGGCCATCAAAAACAATGCTGGATTTAGAGTATGGATTCTGTTCTTCCTTGTGATGTGTTCATTTTCCTTGCTTTTCCTGGACTGGTATGATAATTAATTAAACATAATACTGTCTACATGCTTTGTTTGTAAAATTTTTGACTTGTTTTTCAACTGAGAGGGGTATACAGCATACCCACATATTTTATGCTTTTTTTCATACCTCTATAATGGAAATATTTTCCAATAAATAAATGTATACATATATCTATTAGTGCAGAGAGAGCTGATTGAATTCATTTTAAATCTCTTTGTCAAACATAAACCCACACTTAATTCTTCAGAGACCACCCTTTGAAAGAACTGAGAAGAAAGCTACAAGCTGGAACAGAGCTAGAGGAGGAAAAATATAACAATACTGGTTTTGCCACAGCCCCCCATCTGTGATGTTGCAAGTCCAGCTCCCATCCCAGAGCAAGAGAAACTGTTGCTGTGCAAAAGCATCTACACTGTCTCAGGCGTTTATTTACCACTTCAGTACACAGTGATCACTTTTCACATGTATGACCTCTACTTCTAATCCTTTGAAACTACTTGACTCAGAAATCAGCTTGATTTAATAAGAGCAATAATGATAAGGAGTCAACTAAAAAGCTTTACTTCTAGGTGAAAAGAGAGAATACAACACAGATTGTGCAGTAAAACGTTTTGGGATGCTGGAACAAAGCCAAAGAATAGACAATATTAAAGTCAAACTCTTCAAAGGAGTTAAACTGGGAGCAGTTTGTTAACTCAGGAGTCTCAAACAACCAACTGTAGATAAGAATCATTAAACTCCCTCCTCTTACATCAGAGGAAAAATGGTTTTGACTTCAAGAAGCATAAGCAATCTGTTTCTCCTAGAGTGTAAGGCTTACAGATTTTTATTATTTGTTGTTACAAGGAGAAAAAGTTGTTCCTCATCAGTATTTATTTTTGCATTAAAATTTTTATTATCCTAAATTTAAGAGGAGGAGATGCATCATCAATCACTTCCATGTAGGACTGTCTTGGGGAACAGATCTTTCCATCCTGTAAAATCTGAATGCCGTCTGTAAATATGTTGGTATGAAATGTGTGTTTTCATATCTCTTCTGAAATGTATATTTCTATGCATTATATGCATCAAGCAGCATCATTCTTATTCTTGACTCTGCACAGAGTGAAAATGTCAAAAGTTACATGTGAGTTAATTACATTCAATAAAGCAGATGCCTGTTAAAAATTACAGACATGGTATGTGTTGAAGATCTTAAGCTTGATATTTTTAAAGAAAAAACTGACACAGAATTTATTGCTTTTGATGCATTCCACATACCATGATGACTTAATAAACAGCCTTTTACAGCTGCACTATGTGATGCACATTTCATATCAAGCCTAGAGCATTGACTCATAATGGTTATTTTTACTGTATTGGGATGAAAGGCTTTGATAAAGCAATTCTGCTGAGAAAAACAGAAGTAGAGCTGACCATGTTTGTTTTATTACACATCTTGAGAAACAGCCCATAGTGATGTTTCCCCTTCAGTTTTTTAATAGACTCTACCAAAAAAAAGAGGAACTTTTGACATGTCCATTAACCCTTGTCCCATTAAAGTAGCATGAATGAAAGGGTGACTGGCTTGCCCAGATGCTTCACACACTTATTTTGTATGTTAAATTAATAAGATGTCTTTTTGTAATGTATATTTAAGATTTATAATAAAAATGAAAACATGATTTCACACAAAGAATAGGCAAGTTTGTAATTACAATGGAACTTTAACGTGCATCCACAATACTATGTTCTTCTACATCTTTTCCCCTCCCAAGCCATACACAAACAGTTCTACTCTTCACTCTGTTTCACATGTAGCTTTAAAACAGCCAGTTGTGGTATCTAATACGCTACTGTTTTACTTGTGATGCTCTGTGTTTTAAAAAGTATCAAACTGCAAACCATACATAAACAGAAAACTCTTTCTTATTAATAAAAGGGGAAAATGTGAATGTAATACAAGAGAAAATTTAGACATATTACTCCCTCAGATGTATCCAACAAATGACAGTAGACTCCATGTACTCTTAAAGTATGATCGAAAGATCATCAGAAGATGTCATTTCTCATTAGAACATCCTGAACTGTATGGTTTTTACACTATTCTCAAACACCCACCACTAAAACTGTCTGTGTTTTCCATAATGTCTATCTAGTTTGTGTTTCAGTGCACATCCTTACCAAGATGCTAAAGCCACAGTGGAAATGCAGTTAAATCCTGTTGACAGCAATAAGAAAACATTAAGCATGCCTTGTTGCAGAGAACTTCATTATCACTTACAAATAAACAACAGTAAAGAAAATGTAAGGAAAAATGCGACCTGACAGTTTCTTTCTCCATACAAGTCATTACATTACGCCCCTGACATCAGTGCTGACTACTATCATTCTTGCTTTAGCCCAAACTAAAGATTACTTACAGCTTTCAGCTAAACAAGAGATCACTCTAGTTATGGCTAGGGTGTTTCAGTTTGCAAAATGACAAAGAACTAAAAAACTTAATAAATTTAGTATCTGCTCAGACAACAGAACACATGATTTATCTAAGGTCCAAGCCCTGAAAATCCAGTGATAAAATCTATCAGTATCCAATAAACTGCAAGAACATATCTAACATCGGAATTTTTTTAAACATTGAAAATGGTGTCAAAGCTCTACAGCAATGCTGATATGCACCTGGGGTTATGCCCATGAATGTTCTGCAGCAAGTTTTTGTTTTGGTTTTTTCTTTTTTTTTTTTGCAAAGCAGTATCAGCAAACAGAAGCAATTGCACCATAAACATGAGTAACCTCTAACTTATCCATAATTATATTCAATGAAAAGTTCCTTGAAGTCCCTTAGTTACCTTCAAATGACATATTTTTAATAATTAGCTTATCCTACTAAGCTGATTTCTCAGCAGCTTCAGTCTCCTGTTCAGACAGTTTCTCTTCTGACAGTACTGTCATCCACGGGGACACGGAGCGCGTGATGGTTTGTTTGGCCAGGTTGTAGTGGTTTATGACTGTGTAAAATTTCCCTCGAGCGCTGGAGTCTTGTTCAGAGTAGTAGTTTTCCAACCCAGCTGGAATGCACTGGTTATTCTGCAAAGAAAATCCATCTCTTTAGATTACAGATACAGCCACACAGACACCAGAAGCAGAATAAGGGTATTTTTTTTCTCCTTTTCCTTTTAGTCTAAGCCAGTAGTCACATTCTGTGAGCAGAGATGCAACATACAGCAATTAACCACAGTGTTGTCCTACTGTGTTCAAAATGCTCTTCCCTGCAATCTTTAAACTACTTGTGCATTTGCCAGGAAGACCAATCTGGGTTTATGTCCCAGAATAATTAACGTACAAGAAACGTGCTTGCCTAAAATTATTTTTTTAAGTTTTCAGTCTCTAGTTCCAGCCATATTTCGCTGTTTTTTCCTGCCCATTTAGTTCCAACTGTTTGGTTTACAACTACAGCTGTCTGTATCCTACCATTAGATTAACTTCAGGCAATTTACTATGGTGTTTGCAGTCTGAGGGATGGAAATTAATACAGATATATTGGTGCCAAGGTATGAATAGTTTTACAGCCCAGTAACTAAGACATACAGGGAAAACACTGTGGGTGGCCAAGCGTATGTGCAAGTGTGTACACACATACAAAATACTTCACTCTTCATCATCAGAAAGTTGTAGCCAACAGAAGGCTTTTAAAAAGCTCTCTGTAACTGCGGGATCACATTATTTCATTTCCCAAGAGTGCAAGAGCACTGAAAACCTGCTAGGTGCTCAAAGCTTTGGACAGTGAAACAGGTGATTTAGAGAGTTAAATACTTAGTAAGATCCAAATTTTGCTGTCATCTTAAAACCCAAAGTGAATGTGCCTGTGCAGCGTGTTTGGCACAGGTATCATCCTAGCAACTGTTCCAGTGATGGTGCAGTAAAAAGCCTACAGAGCAGCTGGTTGCACTGAAGGAAAAAATTACTGTGACACCCCAGGTTTTGCCCCAGAAGGTCACAGGGTCTCTCTACAGGTCCTTTTTCCACACTGAGCAGTCCAGGAAGCCTTGCTTGATATCTCAGTGTGTGGGTACAGGCACCCAAGCAAGTGAATTGACCCTCTGTAAGCTGTGAATAGCTGCAGCTTGAAGGAAAGTAAGCTTAATCATTTCTAGTCTGGCTGTTTTAAAAAGAAATAGGCTGTTCAGCCTTCCTGCTTCCAGCACCAGAGGACTAAAATTTATAATACTACAGCACAGCAACTCTGAACTGCTCCTGTTCTTCTACAGCTCAGCAAATGAAAGTTAATACTGGAAATTTCTTAGCACAAAAACACATGCAAAAATTCTCATGGGTTTTAGGACCAGATGCTACCTCAGCTGTGTCCACATTTACTGGTGAGTTGACTTTTGTCCTTGTCCACAAAAAAAATAAAGAAAAAAAAAAAAGGTAAGTGGCATAAATAAGCACCAGTAACAACAGTTTTGAAGGGTTAAAATCATACAGCACAAAATGGAGGAAGATGCAGCAGTCTTGGCTTAGTACAAATTTTGCATCCTAAAAATGTTAGTGTGAAAAAAAAGGCATCAAAAGGTATGAAAGAAGAAAGGAAGACTTGCCAAAACAACAGGCCCACGGGCAGTCTCATGAACCTGCCTGCCCCTGGGGAATTCAATCACAGGGCACATCTGATGGCTCAAAGAAGCCTCGGCGTCACAAAACTAACAGCCCTCCCACGGAGTCAACACCTCGCCGGCTGGAACCGGCTGGTGTGACAGAAACCTTGAAGTGTGTCAAACCTGCAATAGTGCCCAAGTTACCACATCGGCCCAGGTTCCCTTTATTTGTTATCTTTTGTCAAGGCAGCAGCCCCGGCAAACCTTCCCTCACCGTTTTGTTGAAGTAGCACAATAAAGCAGCTGGGATTTAACCCCAGCTAAGCAGCACCTGTGCCCGTTCAGCACTGATAACCCAGTGGAGGTTTTCCTGTGGTCATAACTGTTGTATGGGCCAGCTGTGAGACTGGGACCTAGATTTATAAAAAGATAATGCAGGACTCTGGAATTGGGTTATTTGATTCACCTGCTTATTACATCAACCGTGCCATCTTCTGGAAGCATTATCCATGCTTTATCTGGGATAGCTGACACTACAGCTGATGTGATAAATGACTAAGAAGTACATAGACACAGACATATTTGTAGTGATTACTTCACCCAGTCATGGGATGTAGTCACCATTCTAAATATTTAAAATGGGGGAAGGAACACAATCCTTTGAGCTAATGAAATCTGCCAAGGAAATTCAAGCAAATATAATTATTAGAGCTGAAGACAAGCCAGGGTTATTGACAGTCTAAAAAATGCCACAGAATCTTTTCTTGCCTTTGCTTTGTAACAGGCAAAAATTACTCAGTAATGGTTTTTTGGTGGTGGGTTGTTTGTGGTTTTTGGGTTCTTTTTGTAGTCACGAACACACACAACATCTGACAGAAGAGCCTGAAGAAACATACAGCAGTTTCCATCTTGCCTTCAGTTTTGCTCCCAGGATTTCATGCTTCTAGAAAAGATGGGAAAACCTCCCGTTTTACTCACTGCCCAAGGACAGCCCCTTTGCTTAGTTCCCAATCAAAGCAAGCCACGCAGCACTCAGTAACTCAGTGATGGGAATTGCTGCTGATTGTTATCCTGCCACTTGCCTGAGACTTTCAGCCATGTAAAACATTACTCTCCATCCTTTTTGTTTGTTTCCACGGTTCCCAGGTGAGGGAAGTAAGAAGGCCACAAGGAGAATATGGGCTGCTCCAGAGTTGCCTTCAATTTTGGAAATTGGTTATGGCCTTTGATGCCAGACAAAACCCTGGCTGCCAGTCTGTATCTGGCTGAATTAAGATGACTCCTTTTGTTCCTTTGACATGAAGACCCCAATGGTATTCACTTATAAACTATCTTCTGTCATGTTAACTTTGCTGAATCAGTAATTCCCAATTTAATAGATGATGGGGTGTGGTCCTCAATGCACTGAAATGCCTTCATGGTACTGTCCATCAGTCTGACAGAACGCAGGTGCTTTGGCAGAAAAAGCTGAAGGGTAACTGATGGTACAGAGTGTACTGAAGCCCCGGAGAAATTCCTCCAGGATGTAAGTGCACTCAGGTTTTGAGTCTCACCAGTAGGCAATGATGAGTGCTCAGAGGACAATCTGCACAGCACAACTCTAGGGCTGTCTCAGAAAGCTTAAGTGAGCACAGAATTAAGGTTGGAGCAGGTTAAGATTGCTGTACAAAGGAAGATTAGCACCTTTTTAAGCACACCTTCAAGCCCTGGAGGCGTAGGACAGCAGAAATGTTTGGAACTGCTCCATGTATGAGAGCATCAAAGCAGACAAGAGTGAGTCTGACTCAGAGCTGCGGTAGCTCAGCCTTTATGCAGAGATTCCTACAGAACCAGGCTTCCTGAGGCAGGGACACCTTTGCCCTTAACCAGGAAATCACATTAGCATCTGAAACCTGGGGACATCCAGGCCACAGAATGCTGTTGAGTCCACCTAAGCATGAAACCAGTCCACTGAGACACTGCTCACAAGGTGACAGACTTCATGTCTCCTAGGACATGCATGCCAAGCAATGCCATGACCTATCATGGACTCTCCCAAAAAAAGATGCACAGGCAAACAAACACAAATTCATCTCAGCATTGGTAGTTTCAGGCCTTGTGTCATTTGGCAGTATGTTTATCCCGTAAAACTCTTAAAAGGAGTTACATGGCTAAAGATGCCGTGTCTCCTGGCATTATGTGATCAGCCAGCTGTAAACAGACTCCAAAAAACCATGGGGAGAATAACCCTAAGACAGCCCTGTGTATGTGCTGCACCTTAAAACAGAGATGTGCTGTGGTAACATTCTGCCAAACATAGGACCTTATAAAAAGAAACAACCAGGCTCTAGTCACGGTGCAACTGAAATAGAGCTAAGAAACTGTTCTTCCCTTTAACATTCGTGACACTAGCCAGAAAAGCCAAAAGAAGCCAGAAGGCTGCAGCTCAAAGGAGGGGTCAACATGGTGTGAAAGGAAGCAGAAGACTGTGACAGACTTAAATAGGAGCACATAACTGGCTGTTCCTGTCAAGTCAGGATCACATCAAGACAGGTTTGGTAGGGACATACAGTCCATATTCCAAATTGCTCAATGCCAAGAGACAGCTTAGGGGGAAAAAAGAGGGCTATTTTTCCATGAGAGATGAGCACAGAAGGGTTTCAGTGCTTGTCAAAGAACACAAAAACCCAACAGCAGAACCAAAAGCTGGATCTCTGAGTTACAGCAAAGTATTCAAACCACAGTATCTTTTGCAAGGGAAAGTAGTAACCAACTGAATGCCTGATTCATCCAGCAAGGCATCACTGTTTATAATTTTGGACTATGTTCTTGTAAGATATTTATGTGCCTGAAGTGACAGAAATCCTGAACAGGATTGTCAAGTAGTTCCTTCTGAAGTTCATACTGGGTTCCCATTTGATTCATTATGTGACTAAATATTATTTAAAAATTAGAGGGAAAACTGCCATCATCACTGCTACTTTTTCTATCTATACAGCCAAGTTCAATCCTACTAAATTTACAACTGAGAAATCAATGTTACTTTTCTGACTGTCAGCCCAGCTCATAGCTGAGGAGCCAGCACTACCATCTCACGTAAACGAAGTGAGCCCAGCCTCCCTTTTGGTTGGACCCAGTGGTTTTTCCAATAAATGTGTTTTCCCTTTTTGGCATCCCTTCTGGCCTGTGGCAGCAGGGCTCAGAGGTCACTGTTCTAGAACAAGTAGTTCTTCCTACAAAAATAACCCTAAGGTAACTCTATTACTCTTAATGAGAACATCACTCTGCTGTTTGACACATATTCCAGAATTTTTTTTCTCCAGGTTTTATCATTCTCTTATTTCCCAAGACACAGTAATTTGGAGGAACATTCAACATTAAACCATATAACCAATAAAAGAGGGCTTTGTTTGGACAACTGCAGGTGAAGTAAGTCTGAAGGACACCAGTGTCTGGACTACTGCTACATTTTCAATGTTAAAAGCATTAGCAAAATAACAACATTATTAAAATTGTGCAATAGTACAACTTCAATTATAAAGTAAGAAACAAGCATAGCAGGAAGCACACTAAGCTATGAAGAGAATCACAAAATTGTATGTGGTACAGCATGACTTAATCAAGGTTATGCACAGAACAACATGGAATATTACATACTCTTCTTCTAGAATGGGCATGCAATTTACCTTGAAAACAAATCCTTCCGGACAGGTATGATCATACTTGTAAACCTTGTAGACTACCAGAAATACAACACACGTTAAGAATGCAAGGGCAAAAAGGACCAGCACAGTTACCTGTAAAGAAAAATAAAACATGCTTATGTTAGCAATGCACTGCTTATTATAATGCTGCTTGTTACTGCAGGCAGCAGGAGCCAGCTAAGAATGCACTTTACAGTAAAATGAAGCAAAGGATAAAACCAGCTGCTTAATTATCCAGGGAGAACAGGAAAGCAGCATGTAAGTACTTCTACCTCCCCTTTCTCAGAGAAGAAAGCAGATCATCTGGTCAGCGGCCCATTGCTTCCATACTGCAAGGCTTTTTTTGATTGTGTTTCTGTTCAGGGCGCTCACGAGGCCAGCAGGACACAAGGTAGCTTGGGTCTGCTATTTTTTCAGTATTTGGATGATGTAAGTCTAGCTTATGTCAGCTGATAAGCATGTTTGTTTTCCCTGCGCCTGTCCAAGAATGGAGTCAGGTGACAGCAATTTAGCACAGGTGTCATCCAGATAATACAAAGGTGACTCTGCCAGGGCATGGAGAAAGTAATGTCTGCCATGTCTGGTTAGGATCAGAGTTTGTTGTGCCTGCTCTGAATGTGTGGATACTTACACTAGTAGTCTGCATGCTTGGGTGCTCAATGCTCCAAAATTTGTAAGTTGAAACAGTACTACTTCATCACACAGAGACTGTACAGGAGTAGTTCACTGCCAGATCCATACTGGGATATACCATGTTCAACACTGGGTGAGCCTGGAGGAGCTCTCTTGCACCTCCTTCCTCAGTGCTCGCAGAGAAGCCATTACAAACTCCCTGGAATGGCTCTGGCTTTTCACCATATCCTTCAGTACCTCTCAGCCTTTTAGGGGTTACAGGAGACAGAACTACCTTTAGATTTACCTCACCCATTGACAAGAGAAAGCACAAAATTTTGGCCTAACAGTTACACTGCAAAGCTCTCTAATTCAGACCTGTTTTTGTGGAAAGTGTGAGCTAAGCAAAGAGCGTTAATTACCTGGGAGAGCATCCCAGATACATGTTGTTATTCTGAAAAAACTGCTGATAGATAAACTAGTAGTTCAAGATTACACAGTAAGACCGGTGGAGATGAGTTTTCTTTGTGGCAAGTTAGAAAGTAAGCCAATACATGCTACAGCATAAGAAACAGTAATGAGAAACAAAGAAGGTTATATGATTAATTTCTTAAAGTATAAAATTATCTACATTTTAAAGGAAGATGCATAAGCCAGCTATATACACCTCTTAAAAAGAGAACTTAGGCATAACAGGTTAATTAATTGAAACAAGAATAATCTGGTATTGGAGAAAGCAACAACAACAAAAAAATGTAGCTTTGCCTCTTGGTGCCTTTATGATAAAGCCTGAACTAACAGACTGCAGTACTGCAAACTGTGTGTGGCAGTGAGATTAGGACATTGCAGGACTGTGTGAACTTTAAGGACTTATGCTGTCAAGTGAATTTCATCATGGGCAGACAACAGCAAGTACTAAAGTTCCTGGCTGAAACAAGGCTGGGGAGTATTGTGTGTTGCTGAAGCCAATGATTTTTGATAGAAAACTTGCAAAAACAGGAAGGCTAGAGTAGAGGCAGGGAGAACTGCAGATCAAAAAGTAATTTAGCAGAAGAAATTTAGATATTAATGTAACAATGCCATTCAAAATTACACATGGAGCAAAGGACCTTTCTGGTTAATAGCAACATGTTCAGTTTCTCAACATTCACTGGATTAGGGGGAAAAAAAATAAAGTCAATCATAGTCAGCCTCTGAAAACTTCATATTGACATGAATTTCATATATAATTAGTCTTTCTCCAAGTTTATTACTTATTTGCAAACACAAAAGTTGACATGGATAGATCACTCTGTTTTGCCAACCTCCTGTTTCCTGCTTACATGTCCCATGACTCAGTATGTCCTGTATGAATCCAAGAGATAAAGTACATTTTTGCTTTCCTTTCTGGTTATTCTCTGTGGCCCAGTGTAATAATGAACAGTAACACACACACGCAGCCCCATTCCAGCCAAGCTACACCCTAGCTCAGCCCTTCTGAGAGGTTTTTAATCAGGCTTCTCCCTTTATTCCTATGGTTGGTTGGTTGGGGCCCCTTCCTGTGCTTCCTCAGCTATCCCACCCACACACATGTACAAGGTCCTTCACACTCTGGCTTGGCCCAAACCCTGCATATTCCACCCTCCAGGGTTTTCCCCTCCCCACAACTCTAATGAGCCTTATTCTTTCTTCCTCCTGCAACTCTTCCTTGCACTTCAGGTTCCAGAAAAATTGACCTTTCTCCCCTAAGTCTGCAGTTCCCACTTGGGACTCCCTGTCCCACCTCCCTACTGCCCTGCTGGTATCCCATACCTACATGTAGATGCCCCAGGACCTCCTGCCCTGTGGCCCAAAGCCCTCCCTCCTGCTCTCCCACAGCTGCTGGGCAGCACAGGAAGAGGAGGAACCAGAAAAGAGGGAGCACTCCTCACCCAGCCCAGGAGACCTACAACACACACAGAGCCCAGCCCAAGCTGCAGGTTTGGGTCATTCACTTCCCCCTGACTCCAAGTACATGTTAGAATGTTCCTTCTGCTCTGGCAGTGGCTGCTCTTTCCCTTAAAGAGAGGGAAAAGAGAGGCTAGAAAGCTGGGCTAGAAAAGCTAAAGCCCAGATGTGTGAATTGCTGAGGCTTCCCATGCCCCACAAGATACATCCCACACAGCCTTCAACAAAGGCTGCTCTCTTTAGGAGTACCAGCCCGTCACATGGACATCAAGCAGAACAATTGCTATGGCACAAATCAATTCAGCTCACATTTGTCTGCCACAGATAAGAGCAAACAGTTTTAAAATGTTTTGAAAAATATTCTCAAATTTCAAGGCATTTTAACAGTACTTCCTAGCCTTTCTACGAGCAGCAAGTAGTAGAATTATAACATTATTTCCCAGTTTGTAACTATTCTGACAATATAGATGAGGTCTCAGAAACATACTGAGACAACATGCTAACTAGCTATTTTGTAACTGAGACTAACTATTAGGCAACAGAAAAACCCTATATTTCCACAATCACTGCAGGATCACTCTGTTTAAAGTTCCAAAACTGTTCTGGAAAGTAACTTTTCTGAAAAAGGACAAAAGCCCAGTGCTGTGTGGCAAGCTGCAGAGCCACAACCTCAGAGCTGATTTGCTGAGACCTGTTTTCAGCAACCAACTTGGAGCTTTGAGTTCTCACTGCTCATCCAAGATCTTCCACTGCCACACAGTAAGCCAGGAGGAAGAGCTCTCAGGGCTCCTGGTTCAAAATTCTCACAGAATCTTTCTCTCTCACTTACTGTAATTCCTAATGTTACTAATTTTGGTATTAACATGTAAATTTTTTACTCTCATTATCTTCAATGATTTGCAATCACACTCCATTTGCAAATCCCTAATCAAGTAAGCTCTTGTCTCCGTCCTGTTAAGAGAGAAACTCCCTTCTCTTACCACCCTTCAGGATACAAGTAACTTCTATTTAAGGACAGTCATAGATGCAAACAACACAGATGGAATCCAGTGATGGATTTCTTTGCAAGCTGATCACAATAACCTGTTAATCCAATTCACTTCTCCCTTAAAAGCTGAAAATCTTTCTTTTTTTTGTAATAGCCATTTTTCTTCACTCTCATGATAACCCACAATTGTCAGATCCCCATGTTCACTGCAGTCAGCTTCTCTCCCCTCTTATGCCTCACCTTCTGAGCCCTCTCCTACCAGATGCCTTTGAGAAATAAAAGTATGGAAAGACAGAAGGCAACAAGCTGCTCTTTAGAACACAAGCTGCCATTTTATTGCCTTCTTCCACAGCACCTTTGCACACCTGCTATAACCAGACATTAATTCTCTTCTTCCTACCAACACACTACTAGCAACTTGCTCTCTTCCTCTGTTCAAGGCAGGAATGGATGCAGTGTGTGCACAAGCATCACCGCCCTTCTTCTGGAAGGAAATCTTGAATCTCTTCTCTTGGTGGTAGCCAGCTGGCAGTGCAGGACCCCACACAGTGGAAGCAGAAGTCTTGTGAATTACTGTGAGCATTCACTGCCACGTACATCCTGCAGAACTCCAAGGTGACTGTCACACTGCATGAGTGATGGGCTTTTAAAATACTTTTCAGGAAATAACTAAAAGATAGGACAAACAACCATTTCTTTCAACTAGGAACTCAAAGTGTGACTTTCCTTTCATCTTGAGCGTGACATTTAAAGTTAATTTTAAGGGGATCTGGCAGCAAAACTAAGTGAACAGAAGATGACAAGCTATTATGTATGTGGCAGATTTTTAAATAGATTGTAAGTGAAGAGCAGAAGGACAACGTCTAGCCAGAAGCCATTAGAGTAATCGCAATGAGAGATGACTAATGAATGAACTAAGCATACCCACAGCAAAAAACCTGTCTACAGACTCCGTAAACAGTTAGCTGAACAAATGAAACTCACCGTATCTGACAACTACGCTAACATGTAAGCAGGTTGTGATAAGGCCTTTACCATAATATCTGCCAGATCTTCCCCATCAGTCCATCCTACTCTGCCTCAGCTGCAAAACACCACAAGTGGTATTTTCTCTGCCTGGCTACTGCAGCCTCCTCATTCCTTACTCCACTAATGTTTATTTAACTCCCTTTTTTATCAAACCACAATATTATGGCCAAATTCATCAATTGTACCAACAAGTGCCTGCTTCTTTTCACACCCTTTCCTGGCTCCTGTCCCTTTCTGAATGAATTACAAGTTATGTTTCAAGGCATGCACAAGTCTACCCCTTTTGCTCCTCTCAGCTCTGTCCATTTTGCCTGTATCCCACTGTCCCACTAAAGTCTGTGTGCTGTCCATTTCTCCCCTGCCTTCATCTCCATCTTTCTAATGCCTCCTCCTCTTGCCTGGCATTCCTTCACTAACCCACTCATACTGTGCTGCTTTACACCATGCCTTCCTTCGGGCATTTCCTTCCATCAGCACACAAACCCATGTAGAAGCATTCCTGTTATTACGAGAAGTGGAACTAAAGTGGAACTAACAAGATATGCAGTAATTTTCACTGCTCAATCACTGGCACTTGGTCACGTCTCATCTCTGCTCTTCATCTGTGCATTATCTATTTCAACTGCAGCCTCCTGGGAACACAACTTTAATTTCTGACGCATCTGTAAAGTGTGAGGCACAGACCTGGTGCCAGCATTGAACAAGAAGAGTGAAGACATACAGACATGGAGCACCTTTCATATGAAGTGATTTACAACCAATTTATGCTGTGCTTACCAGCAAAATGCAAAGCCTTCTGGGGTGTAATACAGCAATTATTCTGTACAACCACTGAGGACAGGAAATTAAGATTATTGCTATTGAACTTAAACTACAAGAGAATTTTAGGCAGATGGACTGTAATTACAACAGATTGTGTCTGGCTACATCCCACAGACAAGAACTTGTGAAACATTGCATTGGCTTCCCTGCAAATGGCCGTGACCTCCATTTCACCTCTCTCCATTAAAATCCTGCATCTCCAGCTGCACAATGCCCTCTACCAGCCTGCTGAAGAACACCAGAATCAGCTCTCCACTTATCACTGCTTTTTCCAAAATTACGTCCTTGTTTGCTATTACCTCAGCCTGTCCCTGGAAGTTCAGATGAAAAAATGTGTCTGAAACAATGCACTCAAGGATTAAGAAATGTTCAATTTGCAGGAAATAGCAACATGAAAGAAAAAAAAAAAAAAAGAATATTTACATGCAACATTTGAGTAGTATTCATTTACAGAGCAATGCAAATTACACAGAACAACTTGGTACAATGTCCCACACTTGCTATGGAAACATATACACATACAATGGATGACCAGTGACTTCAAAAACAACCAGGTGCCTTGTTTCAAGAAGAGTATTTTTGACATTACATGTGATGTTTAGCTACATGACTGGTATCCCATCTATTAAACTCAACTTCTTCACCAGAACATTCCCATCAAACCTTTGTGCTCAAAGAGGATGATAGTTTTGGGGCAGACTGTACAGAAAAAGCAGGAGAAATCAAAAGACTGTCCTTCTCAAACAGAGATGACAAAGAGGAGAAGAGAACCGTCTTGGATGCTTACCTGGAGATGACTGGGAGTAGCAGCAAGAAAGGCAGATAGATTCATAAGGACAGGAACAGAAAAGAAGCTACAGAATCAGCACTTATTAACAGTGACAGTGCAAGACAACAGGACCAGTCTGCAAGGGAGTTGATTAATGAAACCTGAGGGACATACTGTTAGACAAAAACAAGTTAACAAGGCAGTGGCCTTATGATCCTAGCACTGTGGCTTAACTCAGCTGTTCATGACAACGTTCCCATCATCTCCCATCACATGGCACCGTGTATTAGTCTCTTAACTACACAGATCTGAGGAAGCATTTCAAGAAACTCTGTGGCACCAAAATAAAAACCCTATCACCTTCCCATACAAACCGAAAGAATATTACTGAGGTCAGGAGAAAGGCTATTTAAGTGATATATCTGGAGAGATCCAAAACATCTTCAGTGTCACCAGTGTCACTGGTTGTGTTCCAGTAAAAGGATTTTTAATAGACCCAATGGCAGAGGACAGCTAACTAATAGCAGGGTAGCTGCTGTTAGGCATCCACTTTACTTAAATCTTTCAACTCTGACTGTAAAAATTCCTTTCAGCCAAAAACTTAGCAGGAGGATTGTCAATGCCATATCAGAGAGTATCAAATATTAATATTTTTTAAAAAAAGGTGACAGTTGCCATGCAGTGCCTTTACTTACATCAATTGTTTTAAAATAGCAGTTTCACCAAAAAAAGAACTTTCTTTATTTTCTCATTTGAAGCAATGAAGGAAAAATTCAAAGCCTGCCAAACACTTATACTTGTGAAGAACTTTAATCCTATGAGTAGTTCTCCTGAAGAAGCAGAACTACTCCTGACAGTAAGTACCTGTCACTCTTCCACCCAAAGTGACAGACACACAATATACTTAAGGAAGTGATATCCTGTACAGGAATCAGCTGGCATCTCATGCACGTAATAGACTTTGAATGTGGGAGCAGAGCTGCTCAACACACAAAGTAATCACAGAGAACAAAGGGAGAACTATTTTCCTTCTCTCTGATTATTTTTGCAATAATAATTGTTGGCATTACTTAGAAGAGATACAAAAGTCTCGAGGCAGAAATATGTTTGAAGGGTGTCCCTTTTAAGATAGGGAAAAAATGGAATAATTATATATATGTTGCACACATTTTTGCAGTCTTAAAATGACCAGGTAAAATTATGAGAACTGATCTTGAAAGGAAGTCTCAATTCCTCTTCCATAACCTTATGCAGACATTTCAACAACTGCTGGCTACTTGATAGTACACGACTTGCACCGTATGGTCTTACTACAGAAATAAACTTGAGGCTTTGGCTCTGCAGCTAAATGTAGAGATATCCAGGATAAAGTCTGAAGAACTGAACTGCCTTTGCATAGAACCAAAAGGCTGAAGGCATACTACAGCTTGGGTTTATTTAAGGGCTTGAAATTTATTGGGAAACATAAGTGTTTGCTTTCAAAATACTTCTGAATGTTCTTTATTGAGGTTTTTCCCAAAGACAGAAAAAAAAAAAGTCATGCATTGCTACAACAGATGTTTTTTAAATTGGTGTCTTTTGTACACAATCAACTGCAGCCCAATTCAAGGGTGCCAGAATAGAAATCCCAGTACAAAATCCAACTGGAGGTTGTAAAAACACTGCTCTGACAATGGGGGAAGCGAAGGTTTGGCCTTAGGGTAACTCACACCATCCATTTTCTTCTACCACAGCTTCCTCCTATGTTCTGATTCACAAGGGTCCTTCGAAATGACATTTCCAGCCTTGTTGTGTTACTCTGTACAGTGGACAATTTACAGGAAAGAAAAATCTGCCTTGTTCAAAGCTGCCTTCCAATTGTGGAGAACCAACTCCCCACACCAGCCTACACTGTCTGAAGAACAAAAGCAAGACTTCCAAATCTCAGTGGGAAACAATTTTCAGTGAAAAAAAATCACATTTTGTGGTCTGGTTAGTGCCATAAAACTAAATTAAGACAACAGGGTTCTCAGAACTAGGAAATCTTCACATTCTTCTGAGCTATTCTGATTTGAATTCAGAATGTGGCTTCATAGAGGAAAATTATACTTGCAGTTTTCTTGGTAAACAATCTCAGCTCTGTTGTAATAACTGTGGTAATGTGGATTGAATGCAGAGAATACATTTTATAATTGATTATTCACCCAGGTGCTAAAACACCATCTACATGACATATGCACATGCTGGAGTTGCTTCATTTGTTATAATATGTAGCTTCTCAAGAAGAACAGCTTTAGATGATCTGCACTGCTGAATCCCAAAAATGCAATCTGCTTTGTCCTTATTTAAGAAGTACATCCTAGAATACACATGTGAATTATTTGTAAATATGACTGACTTGCTTTATTTTTAGCACAACATTTGGGCTGTGACTTGTGGCAAGCTTGTGCATGGGTGATGTACAATACTGAAGTCATTAAAACAGCATCTGAAACTTCTTTCATGAACACGAGCCAAAGTCAGCATCAGTTAAATAATGCATTTCATAATTATAGCAAATATTTAATTTTCAAACAAATATCTTCTTGCTCTCTCAGAATCAACAGCAGCAGTTAACATGATGGTTCACAATTAATAAGGACCCAGGAGAAAACCTCACACAATCGGTACTTTTCATCTACATATTTATGAAATGTCATCAATTATGTATCTAATATTTACTACTGGGAGTGGTGAATATGACAGTCATCCCTTCTGGAGAACCAGTCAGTTCTCTTTAAAATGTTGCAAGCAGCATAATTCAAATCTAAAACTGTTATATAGAGATTAAGGGACGTTTTTAGGACCTGAATGTTCTGCAGGAACATTGTTTTCAATTAACTGAACCACAATTTTCCTAATTGATCAACCCCCACACTCTCCTTTAGAAGCCTAGACTTACATCCACAGTGTGAATCACCCTGCAATTCCCAAGAGATACAAAATCTTACTGAAACCTCTCTCTGATGCAGTAGTTACCTAGCAGCAAAACCTAGCAACCCCATAGTATGAGACTAATCCCAGAACGATCATCATAAAGTAATATCTAAAGGATATTTTACTTAAGTATGCTATCCAAAAGTATATAAAAATGCAATGCAAAAATGCTCAGCCTTGTAACTGTTCAGGTATACAAATTAGAAAAGACGACCCAACAGCACGACAAGCTATTTATTTGTTGTTCAGCAAGGTCTCATTTGCTCAGCTCTCCCAACAAAGACAGAAAAAAAAGAAACAGATCTACAAAGGGATGCCCAAACCATTTAGATGTGACTAAAATATCCAAAACCTTCCTCATCTCAGTTTAATGTTCCAGCAATGAAATCCCTTAGTCCCTACAGCTCAAGCATAAGTAAAATTCATCAGGTAGAGGTTCCACACGACTGCTTGGAACCAAACTCCTAGCAGGATACTCAAACTAAAAGCTTTCTCCCCTTTCTACAACACAGTAAGCATTTTCCGATCACCTTACTGTGACCAGGAGACACACAAAGACAATCGGATATTAAGTTCTCCTTGTTCTGACCTGTCCATTTGCATTTACCCAACCCTCCCCCCTGTGAGGAAGGGGACTACTCCCCAGGACTGGTACTACTGTGCCAGGAGGATAAAGAGAGAATGCTAGTCAGAATATAGCATTTTTTCCTGAGGGATAGAACATCCTTGCCCCAAATCAGGGAACAGAAAAACTGGAACTAGGTTTCTTACTTCCTTGGTAAAACCCTCCCACACCCTGTATCATCTCTTCTTAGTTATCCAGGGTGGTTCCCCACACAGCTTACTGTGAACCTACATGCTTCACTGTGTGGCTGAAGACTCCACCAGGTAACTGGCACTTAAAACATTTCTCATGGCAACACTCTGCAAAGTTCCTTTCCAAATATAGTCTAATCCCTCCCTGAGCCCTTCACTTTGCTTAGCATGCTCTGAGATTCCACTGAGAGCTGTATGTACACTTCTGAAGGTCAGCTTGGGCCTGGGCAGCTTTTAGAACCACTGCTCAGGCACAACAGAATCAGCATCTCTGGTGTGCCCTAAAACTCCTGTCATGCAAACAGAATTCAGAAGCGTGCAACATAAAGAAAATCCACATCTTTACTAAAGCTCTGTACTTTTTCCTCATAGTAAATGTTAGGCTTTCCAGATGTATTTGTACTTGCATAACAAAGAGTGTGGTTGCCTACTGTTTTGGCATCTCTGGATAAGATGCCAATTAAAAGCATTGAAAAGCTGCAGTCTTCCTTTGTTAAAAGAACAGGTAGAAATGAGCTAAAGTGCCAACTTTCCCACTTTGATTTACTTACACAGAGCAAGAAAACCTACCTATCCTCCAGTGAGAAGGGAGAAGGCAATTCAATCCTTGCACCAGTTAAACTCTCAGGTTTCCTATGGGATTACTGAAGGGAGTAATAGGGGTGTGGACACTAAAGAGTAAATCTGAGTCAGATTCTTGCTGAACTACTATCTGACAGTAAAAGTCGTCACCAAGCTTTGCAATTAAATTGGACCAGGAAAACTGATAGCAAAGAGCTCTGGTATATATCCCTGAGCTGCCAAGTCATACACTTAACTATAAAAAATACATAATGGACTATGACAGTGCTTTTAACAGAACGGTTTGGCCACAGTGATAAATAAGAAGCCAAAAAGAAAATAAATGTTCTTGTGGTTCTTGTTGTTTAACACAAGCAGGAGCTGTATCCATGCCAAGAGCGCTACCTGTGTGCAGCCCACACACACCGTGGCCAGCCATGTTCTGAAACCCACACACTGACAGAAACACCTTCTGAGTTCATCTGCCAGTGAGGGATTACAAGCAATAATGCTGCAAGATTTGATTTTGCTTCTAAGTGCTAAATACTGAACTATTACAACATTGAATTTATTTTTCTCATGTCTAGCTATACCCACAACAGCCACTCTGTTATAGCCCATTCTGGCTACAATCAGCAATTCATTTTAAGCAATTCTGTGAACACAACTGAGTTATTAAAATCTTCAGAGAGAACTGCTTACCTTAAATCTTTCTGAAACCCCTTCAGTGATGCTGATTGTGAATTCAGCTATTTTAGGTGTACGGAACTTGCCCTTCTTGCGATCAGGTTCATATTCTGTTTTTGTTTTGACCACAACCTTTAAGAAAAAGAATAGATCAAAAAACTGTCAGCTGAAACTAGCCACAGAAACCTTCATTATTAATTCTGCTTTTATCTGCTTAGAAGCACATCTAGCACAATATTTCCCCACCCCCACCCCAGTGTAATTCTTCTTTGAAAGCTGTAAATTTTTATTTATTTTTTTTGCATATTAATCACTAACAAAGTTGTCTCTCCAAGTGGTTTTGATGGACCTACAGGAGGACTTATTATAGAACAATTTCACAAAGTTTCAATTTTTTCATCTATGGTGATATTGTGCTCCTGTAGTAGGCAAGCACAGGTCAAATCCAAATCATGGACCTTCTCTCTTTGTATAGTCTGCAAACAGTCGCCTCCATTTGCTTTAGGAAATCCCATTAATGGATTTCAAACTGGAGACCAACAGGAGAAGATAACTGAAGAGGGCCCATAGAAATCTTGCATGATTCTATGTTTGATTGGCAGGATCTTGAGTTCAAAAAAAGTGACATGCTCCATCTAGTTGCCATTCACTCTGTGACAGACTATGGCCTTTGGCACTCTAACTTCTAACATCTAATTTCTGATTTATCAGCTGCAAGCAGCAAGATGCAGACAAATCCTTATCTTATTGAGACTTCTTCAAACACTCAAGGCTCTTCAGTTTATTCCTTGCTATGAACTACTGCCCCAAGGTGCACCATTTAGCACCTTACCCGCATTCCCAAAATATTCATTACGTCAGTCTAATCTCTAGTGTTCTCCAAGGCATTCTAATTGTACAAAATTTTCACATAGCTAACCTATTTGCCTCATTTTTGTCTTCTGCATTTTTCAGGATCTTTTTCTGAGTATTATTCTTGAGATGGGATGCAGTTCATCATACTGACAGTGCTATTACAATTTGCTCACTTTTCTCTGTTGTTCCAAGGAATAAATATCTACTCTTTTAGATTTTTAGAATCAAATTCTATCTTTAGCCCAGCCCATGGTATTAATAGCAAATACATGATCATAGAATCATAGAATGGCCTGGGTTGGAAGGGACCTTAGAGATCATCCATACCCAAGTGCAGGGACACCTTCCACTAGACCAGGTTGCTCAGAGCTCCATCCAGTCTGGCGTTGAACACCTCCAGGGATGGGGCATCTACAGCTTCTTTGGGCAACCTGTTCCAGTGCATCCCCACCCTGACAGTAAAGAGCTTCTTCCTAATATCTAAACTAAACCTACACCCAGTTTGAAGCCATTCCCCCTTATCCTGCCATTACATGCCCTTATATATAGTCTCCTTATATCTTTCTGAAATTAAGACTATGACACTTACAGGTAGCCAGACATTGAAATTATAAGTTTTGTGGTCTCCTCACTCCCTTGAATGGTACCTAGAATGTGTAGCTGTACTAGACTCAGTAACAATAAACTTATTAAAGCTTATTATTGTCCACTTTGGCAGCATTACACATATTTGTGCAAGACAGAGGTTTAGAAACTATTTTACCTATTTTCAGCTATAATTAGTAAGACAGTAGTTACTACCTATTTAACTTTATAGCTGCCCAACAACATCATGAAAGTAAACTGCCTGAAGATTTCTGAAATGCTTTTTAACAATTTACTTACATCCCTGCCCCCTTTATGTTGCGTAATCTCAGGCAACTCAAATCACATTCAGCTGACACTGAATGTACAGTTCTAACTGCTTGGTTATGTAATGTCTTCTTTTGTTTAACATATCTAAATATGAATTTAAATCACTTCATTCCTTTAATTTAGAAACTGTCAAAATCATCAAATCCTTAGCGCTGCAGTCACTACTCTTCCAGAAGTTCTGCTTCACTGCCATACTGGAGCCTTGTAAGTGAATAAAAAGCATAGATATATGAAGTATGTACTCCTATTCATTATACATGAGTGCCTGCATATTTCAGAGTTTGATCTGTGTGTCAATCTTTCCTTAATACTGTTTCTTCTTTTCACATCAGTTGCTCTGCTCCTGCCTTTGAGTCTGTAGCAACAGTAAAGAGACACTGACATGACTAAACACTTACAGAAGGAAACCAGCAGGACCAAGACATTCATGGTTTTACTTTCTCCCCTCTATGTTTACAGCAGGAAAGGAAAGTTAATATACAATTAGACAGGGAAGAGTAGAAGAACCAATCAAATATTTCTTTTTTTAAACCTTTAGCCTAGCTGGCTATTTGCTTTTGTTCAAGGCAAATGCCATTAAGATGGGAGGAGTTCTGCCCCATTCTAGCAGGAGCAATAGGGCTGGCACAGAACCTCCTGAGCTGGCTACAGAGGCTCTGCTCAGATTAAACCTATTACCACACAGATCCCTGGTTCAGACTTCTGCTTAGCAATGCAGGAACACAACAAAATCCTTTGGACACTGGTCCTTGGTAATCGGTTATATCCAGTCACCAGTTGGCAGGCACATCAGACACAGTAAGACCTAACTTGTTTTAAAGCCTTAGGGTGAGATTTTGTCCTCAGTTACAAGATTTACACCCATGTAACTGAGGGCATAAAATGGACCCTCGGGCTCTCCAACAGCTGTTATGGCTTATTGCATTTATGCCTGCCAACTGGTCACCAAACACAACACAGAATGGTGTTGATAGCAATTAAAATGGAGGTCACAAATTTAATCGTATTGCCTACAAGCAACACTCTACCAAGGAAAATTTTACAAGCTAAAATTCCTTACCCTAAGATAAGATTATCTGAATATTTTTGAGCTTTGAGGAATGTATAGCTATCAGTTTAATTTGAAGCAGAATAGAGCACGTGGAAGATAAAAGGACAAAAATAAAAACTGTATGAAGACCACAAGGTTTTCTTTACCAGATGCATGTGAGAAATGTACATTGTAATCAATTAAATTAAAATAGGATACTGAAAAACCTGAAAAGGTATCCTCCTACTGTGTCCCTTACATGTAGTAACACTGAATTCTTTATTGTGAGGACAATAAACATATTTACAGGTTATCACATCACCTTCCTAAATCTTTAAAATTAAATCCTTAATAATCAAGCCATGTAATGAGGAATGCAGGAAGCACAGTTCTCTTCCAACCTGTAAGCAGCTCATTGGACTGTCCCCTTCCAAATACAGAGAATTTGAATCACCTGTTTGGAGGTTTTTGAACAAAATAAATTGCCAAGGAGAAAACTCAGTGGCCTGTTCTCATCTATTTCAGCTTGTCTGGGGTTAGTGTTAGTTTCCTGCTAAAGCACTGAAGGAAGATGGAAGTGCTCTCTGTTGCCAGTCTGCCCATGCCCATCTTGCAGAGAATAAAGAAATAAAGAGGGGCATTTTCTGGACAGAGAAAATTTGCATCGTTCACAAAGAATACACAGTACCTTACAAAAACAAAACAAAAAAAAATATGCAGAATAGGAAGGACTATGACAATACAGCATAGAGAAGCTTGCATTTGTACATTTGTACGTTTCACACACAGCACTGAAATCTATACATGCTTACTGCTAACATTTCACACTGTTTTTTTAATGCAAATCACTATTACTGCATTTTCATGAGCTTGTAACTGTTTGGGGTTTTTTTTCCCCCCCGAAGAAACTAGCATGCCTTAAACCACCCCGAATTTCTCGCCGTTTCTAAGCTGCTCGTTACACATAACCCATTCTTTTGTTGTTTGCCCGTGATTTGGGTGTGATTCTCCAGGGTGGAAACTCAAGCCTACTGTACCTTATCAGGAGGTGGGAACTGGAGCTGATTGACATCCAGGGGTGTGATCAGGGGGATGGTGTCAAATCCATCCTCCAAAAGGGGCTGCTTTGTGCTCTTCTCGCTGAAATTATTCCCCAGTTTCACCATTCTTCCAGGATAGAGGGATGTTCTGCTGGCACACACACAGGCACACACGCACAAAAACGCAAAATATCAGAAACCAGACCTTTCCCCGGCGGGCCCGAAATACCTTATGGCCAAAAGGGGAGAAAAAAAAAAATAGAGAAAAAAATAAATTACGCGTCGGTCACTGTGACTTGGTTAGGCTTTAGCGTTCTGCGAAGTACGAACGACGGCCACAGCGTATATTGTCAAACTNCGCTGGCGGAGCGGGGGGCGAGGCGGCGGCTCTCCCTGCGCGGGGGGCTCTGCGCGGCCGCCGCCGGGGCTGAGGCAGCTCGGGAGGAGCAGCAGCACAAAGGGGCCCCGCGGGGACGGGCAGGCAGCTCCCCGCAGCCGGCGACTGGCGCAGCGGCAGCAGGTGGAGCAGGAGGAGGAGGAGGAGGATGCGATGATGGGGGGGGACCGGGCGGGACGCACCGCCCTCCGCGCCCCGCCCTCCCGGTGCCGGGGTGGGAGCTGCCCCTGCCCTGCGCCAGCCGGACCGCCGCCCTGCCCCGGTCCGCTGCCCCGAGTCCCTGGGGAGCCCCGGCAGGGGCAGCGCCGGTACCCGGGGAGGGGAAGCAGCGCTAAATAAGGCGGTGGCGGCCGTGGCGAGGGGCCCTGGCCGCACCTTCCCCGCGGCGGGGCTGGGCGCTGGCCGCCCGAGCAGGGGGGGGGTGGCCGGCTCTGCCCCTCCAGCATCCTGAGCCGGGGGGCCATGGCCGGCTCTGCCCCTCCAGCATCCTCAGACGCGGGGCGATGACCGCCTCTGCCCCTCCAGCATCCTGAACCGGGGGATAGTGGCCGGCTCTCCCCGCTCCAACATCCTGAACCAGGGGATAGTGTTCGGCTCTCCCCGCTCCGGCAGCCCCCGCGGGGAAAGGGCGGGCGCGCTGCGGGGTTGGATGCTGAGCCCCCGTCCACGCTCCGCAAAGCGGGGGCAGTGCGAGCATCGGAGCCGCCGCTGGCGTCACTTGAGGGCAAAGGCGTATTGCGGAGCCCGGCAGCCGAGAGGGAGAGGACATCTTACTGGCTCGGCTGGCTCGGGGCGGAAAAAAACAATCCAAGTGATTCATATTCACTGCGCTGTCTCCTCTAACCCAAGGCAACCAGCATGCTCATCTTGTAGTCTTGCAGGTGCATTGCTTTCCAGCCAGCGGAGGGAGAAGCGCTGTGGGCGATGCAACAAGTGACTGGGATGCAAGGCAGCTCTCAGAGAAGAGGCAGACAGGTGCTCAGCCTAGAGCTAGTTTTATGCTTCAAAACCAACCAACCTCTCCTCACAGATGACAGCATGAGCAGCCCTTCTGTGTGGCTTGTTCCAATTGCCCAATCCAACATGTGTTTCATTTTCCTGAGGTCAACGGCCTGTAATGATAAGAGGCCCAGAGCCCCTTTCTGGCTGTAGCATAAAGCAAGTCATGTCTCCAACTATGCATCATCCTGTCTATCTCATTTATTTCTCCCATCAGTGTTCTGTCCCGAGTAAATAAAGTGTAAAATAAGCTTGTCTTACCTGAGTCACATTTCATAAATCATACTTGTGTGTGTTAAGTAGAAGAAAAAGTTTTTCGTTTTATATAGAAAATTGCACCTGTAATTGGAAATGAACAGGTTTCTCAGAAAACAAGAAACACTTGAATTATTTAATTTTGACAAAACCTTTGTCTTACAAATGTTCTTGAACAGCACAGATGAATAACCCCTCGATGGGTGAGTGTATGTGAAGCCAAAGTCATTCAGAATCCAAATGACATCAAAAGTCCAAGTGATGATCAGAAGTGTATTTGACAGTATACTACAGGGAGCAAAATAACACAGCAAATGCTTTAACAAATCGAGTGACTAAATCCTTTCATCTCCAACTCCTGTGATTTTATATTTGAGCCCTTCTGTTGGCTGAAGATGGTCAAAAGCTTTGGCCAATTGTGTATTAAGCGTGTGCCTGAGGAAGTATCAGGATCAGATTAAGATGAATGGATGTAAATTCCCCAGTCGATAGGTGAGGCATTTTTTTTAATTATGTGAGCACATTCATGGGGTACTCTGTTTTAGTGTCTCTTGCAGAGAAAAGGAGAAATTTGGATAGCCTGTCTACAGAGGAATTTATTCTTCTCTTTGTCACTGTGCCTTTCTTTAATAATACCTGCCTTTTGCATAAGTTTTTCCTTTTAGGAACTTATGCTAACTAGTCTTACCCAGTTCTCTAGTTTTACAGAAAAATACTTTTGTTTAGCAACCAGATACTATACTTGTTGCCTCTGTACAACTATAAATACTTAGCTTACCTTTTTCCTAGTCCATTTCACCCCATATATTACAATGCAAAACTAAAAAGCTATCTTTGCATTTACATACACACAAATATCTGTGACTAATAAATGTCTTTATTTGCTAGGTAAATGAAATGAGCAGTTAAGAGGATTTAATTTCTGATGTCAAATAACAAACTGTAATTTGCTATTGATGGTTTTAGAGGAAAGAAGTGAAGTAGCTTAGTAAGAAAACTGGCATGCTTCCTAATCAGAAATTGCTGTCTTAACAATGCAAAAAGGCACATATTAACTTAGAGAATGTTTGAAAAGAAATTACTCTTCAAAACTAGCACACCTCTTTCCTCCAGATCTCCTGCTGTAGGTCATTTTGCTGCAGGTATTCAGGGGGTTTTCAATTTGGGGGACTGTCCTCTCTCTTCTACAGAATAACTCAGGTTCGAGGTGCTTAACAAGTAACACACATTCTTGCTGAGCCACTGAAGTGTCATGACCAGCAATCTTTATCTAATGTTAGTGATCTCTGAGGAAACACAATAGCTTCTTGTGGGTTTTGGCTGGTATGTGGGCAACAGAAAAAGCAGCCAACGTGCAGAATTGATGACCTAGTGGCTAGTCTCATTAAGTTAGATTGTACCCTGATTTACTTACTCTGAAGCCTTAATGGTCTCGGTGAGGTTAGAATTCACTGTGTGTATCATCAGCCTAACTATGAAAGCAGAAGATTTGCACTGCCATAAAGCAGATGTAGTTCTTCCCAATGAACTAAGTAATGGAGGGGGAAAAAAAGAAAAAAAGAAGAAAAAAAGAAAAAAAAGAAGAAATAATGTGAATCTTGTGTTTACTGGCACTTAGTCCAGGAAATGATACAGAAGTCTTTCTTAGATAACAGTAGGCCTATGTGTCACAAAAGCTGGAGAAAGTCCAATTGCACAGGACAGCTAACATTTTGACCTAAACTGAGAACACCTGCCAAGCCCTTATTTTGGAGCAGAACTATGAAGAATAAAGTCACACACTCTCTTACATATGGAAATCAAGGAAATGCTGTAAACTGGTAAGTGCCATAGGGCTGGACTTCTGATTCATCACAGACAAAAGCTCTAGGAATTACAGGATTTTTTTTTTTCCCCTGCAAAATACTTTTTCTAAAAATGAGTACCAAAATTGTGATAATTAATCTGTTATTTGTGATTTGATGATGCTTTATTCAGGTTGGCCACATGTCCTTTTCTTTGTGGGCTGTGGTTTATCAGCACAATCAACTGAGATGGCTCTTCTGGAGCCATTACAATTTGTTGTGTTAGGGCAGCTGAAAACACTTCAACATGCCATGTGTCATGCTTTGTCAAGCTAACAGTTGATGTTTCCAAATCAGGATTAGGAACAGTGCTGATGCAGGGCAATGCTGCAATTGCTTGTGCAACATAAGCATTTATGAAAAGGGACAAACCCTGCTGAAGTAAAGCAGCTCTACCTATTGTTGTTCACCAAGTGTCCCAGCTGTTTATTTATCCTAAAGCATCAGTTCCCTCTGGTATCTGAGGTTATTTACAAATACCAAAGGAAGAAGAGCATTCTCACCAGTCCATTTTAAGAAGCCAATAATCTTCAGAAATTACATTAAACATTAAACTCTTAGTCAGCAATAGAGAAATATGGATTAAGTGATGTACCAAAGGAGATGCAAGTGCGTGGTGAAGCCAGATAGGCAGAGTCAACTGCATGGCTTACTTGCACATGATACAAGCAGGAGTTCACTTCACCAGGAAGTGCTGAGGTTTATAGAGTCCCTTTAGTCCCTCTCTCTGCCCAGCAAATCCAGACTGGGACAAAAATGAATCTAAAATTTAACTTTTTCTTTAGGACTTTCTTCTCTGATTTGTATGTATGATAGGTTTATGTGTAAACAACTCCAGAATTGTGACATTCATACTGAAATGGTGTCTTAGTTTGGATAGCGGGCAAATGAATACTGAACCTGTGCATGAACAAAAGTGATAGCTTGATGACAGAAACCAGCAATATGAAAAAATAGTGATTTTCTTTTATTGCCAGTTACTGACAGATTTGTAGAATTGTCAAGTGGAAATAAAGGTATTGATACTGAAGAATGCACATCTGTTATTTCTAAAATTACTGAGGAGGAGGACATTGAATTTATTCTTTGGGGAAAATTGAGAAACGGTCACTCGAAAGCTTGAACTTCTTTAAAACATCAAACAATTTTTCAAGTCTGGCATCCTTATGTTCATCATTCTGCATTCATACACAGACATCTAAATAAGATTTGTCTGAAAGAAGGTATTCCACACATTGGAATAATGCTGAGACAGAGCAAGTTCTAAACACTCAGGGTCTCAAGAGCAGCATTTCTCAAATGGTGATGCAAACATCAGTGACACGCCCCCTGTAAAATACAGGGCAGTAAAAGCGAGAAGGATTGCTCTGAGAATCCGTGCTCTGAGCCTGCAGGTGCAGCAGAAGGGATAAATTGTGCTGCAAGGCAGATTATGTCCTGTACCTCCTCACACCATCTGTAGGCCTGCAGGTTCATCTCTTAGTGGAGAGAAGGTGCCAAAATACAGCAGGGAGATCAGTGTTGTGGGTCCAGGGGAAAAAGGGAGAGGAGAATCAGTACAGACAGACAAATTGTTCTCCAGGCCTCCTGTTATTCCCAAATATCTGACCCACCACTTTGCTGTACTGGGGCAGAAAAGTGACAGTCCCGACATTGAGGAGGCAGAGCTCTGTCTGGCAGAGGGATTTGGAGAGACAGAAGTGATGGGATATACTTAAAGGCAAGGAAGCACAGCTTTAGGGGTAAAGTGAGGTTGATCTTTTACTGATCTCCTCCCAGGTTAATCCTGCTTATGATTTAAACAGTCATTTAAATGGCTCAAGTTACCTGATTTAGGAAAGCACAATAATGTTTTGGCTATTATACAAATGGATTTTAAACAGCATCTAAGCAACACAAGGTCATGTAGCTATCCTAAACAATCTCTATTAATTTAGAGTATTACATGAATTTAAAGGATAAGATCAATTTCAACAGGAGCTGGACTTAACCACTAAACCATTTATTTAAAAAGTGCATAAACAAGCCTTTCACCAGGAATACTAGAATGTGATCCTAGACTTCTCTTTGGCCTTGAACCACTTCAAGTTAATTGGTTGGGAGCCAAAGTTGGTGCATAATATAACATCACAACTTATATTTAGGAAACCTCATTAGAAATGAAAAGTTATGTAACTCCTTAGAGAAAGAAAAAGAAATATAGGACAAATTATACTCAAACACTGCAGTTAAATTATTTTAACAGCAGGGTAGCTTTAAAAAAACCCTGTTAGGACAAAATCCTACATAGCATGAGGGAAAAAAAGCTTTTATGTCTCACTGTAATTAGAAACTCATCACGTTAATGGGGCAAATTTTCCAAAGCTGCCATTTTAGTTTTTGCACATGGCATTGATCTTGGTGTATTTCAGTTTGCAGGCAGAACTTGGCCAGAGGAAAAAAAAAAACCCAAAGACATTTTCTAATGTACATGTAAATTGAAAGCTTTTGTGTCTATGCTCTTTCATTCAATTTGCAATTGTGATGGAGTTCTAAGACAATGTCGCTTTAACTTCAATTTCCACTGACTGAAATTGCCAAAAGCACCAAGTGATTTTGGGATATCTCAGTTTGCAGCAGGGAAAGTGATGGGCTTCAAGAAAGCAAAGGGAAGGGAGCCAGCCAGTCAAAATTCACTCTTAATTTGATCACTTAAAACCTGAGGCATAGGAAATTAAAGATCACTTGTGATAATTTAGGTCAGCACTTTAAAAAGTTTTCTATATTTGAAGATATGATGAGAAGAAATGCTGAGAAGAATGGAAATGGGGGTAGCATGATGGAAACAGTTTTCCAAAACAACCCGATGAGAGAGAAGCCAAAATCTGTAGGGGAATATATTTATTGACTATAGTAGGTTTTTTGGAACTCCTAAATATACTTTTTCACACAGCTATCTAAATGTCAAAATACAAAGAGAGGAGGATGGACAGAACATCTGCTCACTCCAGATTGCTAACAAGTGAAAAATAAGAGGGAGCCTGCGAAGCTCCAATGTAATGAATGAGCCAGCTACCTTTACTGAAAGGATGAATTATTCCTTTTAGAAAGTAATGAATTATTAGAATCAGGTGCCTAAACTGCAGCAGCTGTCCACTGAAGTGGTTGGGTTTTTTTTAGAAAGCTTTAAATATGGTACACTGAAAAACAAAACTGTAAACAGAGATGGTACTAAAAAACAAGGTACTACACTTACAATTATATCCTTATTTTTCAGGGTGGGTGGAGCAAAGCAATTATGGGAATGGAATGGTATGGAATAGAATAGACTATTTCAGCCTGGAAAGGACCTAAAGTGATCTTCTAGTCCAACTGCCTGATCTATTCAGGGCTGAGCAAAAGTTAAAGCACATTAATAGGGGCATTGTCCAAATGCCTCTTAAACACTGACAGGCTTGGGGCATTGACCACCTCTCTGGGAAGTCTGTTCCGGTGTCTGACCACCCTCTTGGTAAAGAAATACTTCCTAATGTCCAGCCTGAACCTCCCCTGGTGCAGCTTTGAACCATTCCCATGTGAAATAAAGTAACTCAATGAATGCAACAAAACTCTGTCACTAATTAACTAATATCAGAAGGGTAGGTACTCTTGGCTTAAAAATGTATTGCTATGAACATGTAATATTATTAGTTCTACATTCTGGATGAAAAGGTTTTACACCTGCCTGTTATAAAGAACTATAAAAGCCAAAACTGTGATATGCAGTGCAACTTTGTGTGCACTGCATATCACACTCATTTGTAAGATTAGAGCTATATCATGGCTTTAAAATAGCAGAGTTTTTCGTATCCTGGTAACCCATTTTGCATTCCTTTAAAGTGACAATCCATGCAACAGAAAATACTCTGAAAAACGATGACAAAAAGATGTAGCAAGCAGTATCAGTAGTAACTTCAAAGAAATAGTATTAACCCTGCAGGATCTGGTTGCCACAGGAACAATTCCTTCTCTAGTAGCTGAAAAAAAAACCAATTAAAACCAAGAGCAGCTACATCCAGACAGCACAGATGTTGACTAGCACAGGATTACTGGTATTTCACAGCAAGAGATCTAAGAACCTATAAAAACCTATTTGTATTCTGTAAAATGTGCAGCATCGTCACTGCTGTATTTGAACTACTTATGTTACTTTAGGAAACTGCAACTGAGGGCATTAAGCACCCTACATGCTAAGAAACCTAAATCCACTACTAATGAATTTTAAATCAATCAAATCTCTAAATATGATGCACATTTGAAAAAGAATTAGTCAAAATGAAAACACAGTGAAAACCAGAAAATAAAAATAAGAAGTGAGGAATAATTCCAGAGAGACAGGGTTCTCACTGAATGTTAAAGTACTGCGGAAATCTGCCAAGCACATTCAACACTCTTTATAAACCGGGTTCTTGAATTGGTGTCTTCAATCAGAACTGGCAGTAAAGAATTCCAGCTGTCCTGTAGGAATAGAAGGGGAGAGAGATCTCCTTGAACATCCCACTATGGGGAGGCTGTGGAGAACAAGTGTTGGATTGGTTTCCCTGAGGAGAATATGGGGAACTGTATCAAGCAGCTTCCAAAAATATTTTACATCTTCAAAGCACTGGACAAAGATGAACTAACAATTCCCTGTTCCATTTCCCATTACAGACAAAGCTGAATTCCAAAAGAGAAACAAATCAGGCCCAAGGCTTGAGAGACAGAAAAAGACAATTCTTCAAGAGTGTTGGGATGGCCAAGTTAATTCATAGTAGTAGTAGTTTAATGAGAATTTGGAGGTTTTAATTCCTACGGAAAAGTCTAAAGTGGTATATTCTAATATATTCCCAGCTACCTAACTGTATTTTGCTCAGCTGAACTCCATCCAACTGGCTTTTATAAGAATTTGCAGGTAGTCATAGGATCATAAAGCAGCAATTCACTGGATACAGAGAGGAGAAGGGGGATATTTTTGTCATTTCCCAGTAGTCCATTCTTGTTTTCATCTGTCTTCCATTACTGTATGTAGATGTTGAATATTGGAGAGTCAAAAAGGAGTGCTGCACAAGGAAATATCAGCAATGATGAGGAAGAATCTGTCACTTCTACTAAAAGAAGACATTAGCCATTCAAGAGCTGTCCTGCCAACCCAGTCCTACTGTGCAGCTAAGGATATTAGAAGACATTTAACAAGCAGCAGAAGCAGGGCCTGGTTGCCTTCTCCCCACTGCAGGGGAAGGACTTCTAATCCATATAGACATTTTTTTACTGAGCTTCAGTAAGTCTAAGTCTCTAATATTTTGGAGAAAAGTTGTGACCTTAATGCACAGAGGCTTTTAAAATTACTTTCTTACGCAAGATATTTTTCTGGAGGATCAATGTATTAACTGGTGGAATTTCAGAGAATTTTAACCTGTTCAAAACATGATTTTTGCTTAGGCTACAACTGTGTGACTTTGGGACGTGGTTTGCTTTTTTAAAAAAACACCAAACAACAATGTCATCATGAGTACAGGACTTGACACACAATGGCAGTTTCATTTCTATAAAGACATCGCATCCTGATCTAATTTATTCTTCTTCTCATTTGGGAAAAATTACACTTACAGCAAGTATAAATAATAATATTGACTACAAATAGATAGCAAATATGGATCATGCATGTCTTCAGTAGTGAAACTAACCCAGCATGAATTGTATGCACCAGCTCTAAAGAACACCAATGACCAGATCTGCTGGAAACTGAAGGCCAACATTTAGAGACATTTTTATATATTTCTGGGGGTACCTGTATATAGGTGGGTACAGGAGAGTGTCTTTTTGAGACAACTCAGTGCTTTCACAAATCTAACAAAGAGCCTGAATATTCTTAACATCCAATGTACATAATTTACTTAGATTATGTAAAGAAAATCCAGGTACTGAGATACTACTAGTACCAAAATATTAAAAATATTTTGAAAGTAATTGCTTTCTACAAAATAATTGTTTCAAGTTGGTTTAGAAATGTTTTGTGGAACTGTATTTTAACAGATCCCTATTACAAAACTGCCTATTAATAAAGCAATTTACAGTTCTGGTAGAGCTGAGTACTTAAAATACTTACAAATAAACAAGCATGTGGTTATCAGCTGCTGCGCACTCAGAAAGCAAGATGCTTTCAAAGAGTAATAACATGTAAATAAACACATTGACATTTAGTTAAGATTCCCTGGGAAAAACACTACTGAACAGAGTTGAAAATGTTACAGCAGCAAGAGGGAGGTGCACATCCTCTATCAGATCAGTCAATCTGCTGTCTGGCCTTGGTACAGGGAATACTGACAAGGCAATGCCAGTTTTAGTGGTAACAGCCCTCACCACAAGCAGTAAAGCAACGAATTGTAGTTGGGTTGTAAAGCTATAGTGTTGACAAAGTCATAATCTCTGACTAGTAACACCTTACAGATACCTTTATTCCTGCCAGGTGTGCAAGTAGGTTTAAAACCAATGGTAGTATTTGATCTGCATCTATTACTAAGCTATACAGCCAAAATCACAAAGCCATACATTGCAACTCCAGACCAGGACATCCTTGGAAACTACATGTAGGGGCCAAAATCCATACTTTTCACTTTACTATTACAGTTTAGGTTTTGTAAATTTTTAAAGAGAATATTTACTTACTCTTAAAGGAAACACTTGCGGATTTTTTTCCCTTGATTTTTGACCTATTCTTCTCCTGTTCTGGAGAAGGTACTGTTAAACAATTTCAATTGCACAATTTCCAAACACTCATACTTGAATTATTCTGAACACAGACAACTTCTCACTGTTTGTGCTTTGACTGGCTTCTGCCATCCCTGCCCTTTCAGCCTGAGTACATGCAGCTGTGCAGTACTTTCAGATTCTTGCCAGAAGCAGAAGCCAAAACATTTGTTCTGCAGGGAGAGCTAGTGGGGAATAACTTCTGAAGTTGGCAGGTGAGTTGGCAGCTGGGCATCATACAACAGAAGAATGGCAAAAGATGGTTGCCAGTAAGTTCAGGATAGTGTTAAAACTTAGTGTGCTGAGCATTTTCCCTTAACATGAAAAAGGTGATTAAGGGTTTGTTGAAAAAGTAGGATCAGGAAATGGTAAGAGGTCCCCAGAGCCCACAGAGCTCTGCCATGGGGTCAGGGCATTTCCCAAGGGACCATTGCATGAGTGATGCTGACTTATTTCGTGTAACAACCTGCAGCAAGAGAAACAGCTGTGAAGTGTTTAGGCGTGAGGCGGGAACACATGCTCACAAAGCACACAGAGATAAAACACGTTATAAAACTAATGATATTTATGTCACACATCACAACATCCACAGACTGAAGCACAGACACGTTCTGGCTGTCGCCGGCAATGCAATCTCCAGCTCTGTTCGGCACGTATGCCCAAAGGCAGGAAATTAGTTCCTTACAGTTTGTTAAAGATGCGCATAACAAACCCTTTAACACATTATGGCTTCCTAACACAACGGAATGAGGTTTATCACTGCTGATAAAGCCTCAGCCCGATCGCCGCAGATGTGCGGTGGGAAGGCACCGAGTCCGCCGGAGCCGCAGCGGAGCAGCTCAGCTCAGCTTAGCCCAGCCCAGCCCATTCCATTCCATCCTATTCCATCCCATCCCCGTTGTGGCTCGGGCTTTCACTGCCACCCGGCGGGCAAACAGGCTCTGAACCCCACTGACTAGGCATAATGCATCTGATGCTTTTGCTCTGCGGATTTATACTCGAAAAGAAATTGCTCAGCTTAAATTCATGGAGGAATAAGGGAGAGATAAAGGAACCTATTATTTGGTACAAATCACACGTTCAAAATCATGTGGGTATATTGTAAAACATCGTGAATATGACTTACAGATGGCTACAAATATTTTGAAATACCTTTTGTCTTCTGATTTCTAGGCACTTGCAATATGCCAGGCTTCTCTTGCAATAACAAGGGCTAACCCCTTTCAATAGCAGGTTTTATCTAATCTTCTCTTTCAGGTGGAAGGACTTTTGAGAAGAGCAAGTAGCACAAATCATATAATTGAGCTGCTGAATAGTAGTGATATTATTATTGGTGGTTGACAAACCCTTCTTGTTTAAAACAAAGCTTTCTGACGTGCTAACTCTGATGATTCCTCTACAACCAGGTTATTAAGAAAGATGAGATAATACATGCAGGACAGTCAGAGCACTGAAGGTGCTGATCCATATTGCAGTCCCCATATGACAGCACTCCATACCAGAAATACATTAGATAGTATCATTTCATGTTCCAGACTTTGATTATTATTTAGTGTTTTGTCACAGTAGGGTTCTTCTAAGTACTTGAAAAAATACAAAAGCATGTGACAAAAGCAGCAAGAAAGAGAAGTTCCAGATGCAAACATGAAGTGGAAGTACATGGCTCCCAGTTTGTATAACACTTCACAGAAAAGCATCCTTTAGGGTTATTGCTTCTAGACTTTGAAAAAATCAAAACTAACTTGGTCCTAGGTATTTAAAAGCTGCATTTTATTTGGAAAGAGAAAGTTCTTTCTAGCTGGGCACAATTAGGATTCCTGTTCTGCCCATCTGCCAATGTAATCATTTGGATCGGGAGCTCAAAAACTTGTATTCCTGACAAATATTCAAATTACCAGAAAAGTCACTTACTATCCAGGGGCAGAAGAAGACAATACACTTTTCTTACTCTTTGACTTGTTACTGGATGGTTCCAATGGCCTTCCAGGCACTTAGCAAAGATTCTCGGTGCCCTAAGGCCCTGCTGGGCATCCTTCTGCCAAAGAATAGATGAGAAAAGCAGAAAAGCTTTTAAGATCAAAACCTTTTCAGTCAATGTCCTTTTTCTGGTAACTCTGAAACTCATGATTACAAGACAAATAATTTATCAGCTCCATGATTATGTTTTCAATTTCAGGCTGTAAAGTAAGTGCTCTGAAGCAAATATGGCATAATCTGATCTACTTTACTGTAACAGCAGCTGAACTAAATTTGACAGTGATTTTCTTTTTATCTGCTCAATTCCTAAACTCAGACTGAAGTCTGAGCTTGAGAGGGTGCAGAATACAATGGGTCAAACCAAAGGCAACATTTATATGAATCTTAATGAAGTGAAATTCTCAAGCTTCAGGCAACTCCAAGTCTTCTGCTAGTCAGACAAGACCTGCATTACATGAGAACTTGATGTAACATAATGATACTCTCACAAGTACAAAAGGTTGTATTTTCCAGTACCTGATTCCCCTGTGACCCAGCTTTTAAAGTCATGATTATGAAGGGTTTTGGGAAGTGAGGGGAGTGTATGGAAAAACAGTGCAAATTGTTTGCTTAAGAGCATTTGCTTTTAGAGCACGTCCAGAAGTGTTAAAAATATGCTTCAGATGACGGGAGTGATTCATGACTAGACAGCTGCTGAGAGAGACATCACTGACAGGAGAGAGAGGGGGAGAAGCGCGTGTGAGAGTGAGGGAGAGAGATTTGACATGCAAATTACTTGGAGAAAAAGAAATTAAATACCTTTTCTTCTGAGCTTTAGAAATTAGGAGTTATTTTAATGACTTTTGAATTGAATTGAAGTTGTGTCTCCTGAAGCTGTCAGAGTTTCAGTGCCCCTCAGACCCATTTCACAGGCTGCAGTTGTTACCCAGCTGATGCGACGACTGTCTGCCCTTGCTTTCTGGGTAGGAAAAGGCAGTATCCTTTTGTCCATTGGGTGTTTTGCAATATTAAGAGACTGACTGCTGCATTTCCTGTCAAGGTCTAACTTCATAAATAATGCAAACCTGACATTGGTGTCAATCTTTAGACAAAACGTTTAATAGAACTGGTTGGAAATAAGTCCCTGCTCAACAAGTAGAAGGGATAATCTCCCCATTCTGCACCACAGAAACAAATTCAGAAAGTGACTGACTGAAATCCAAATCCAAAAGCAATGACTAAACAATTTAACACTTGAGTTTGAACTTTGATGTTCCATCTGAAAAATATCATGATAGAAGTGCTCACCTCTAGTCTATACCTTCAGTCCCACGGCTTTCCCCTATCTGTTTAGCATGGATCTGGCAGCACAGGACTTTATTGTAACAGCCAACCAACAAACAGCAATCTTCATTGATTTGCTGCTTTGATATTGCTAATTTCATAAGTGCTTATAGTGGTATGATGTTCCCCGAAAGCCCAAACTTAAATTTTCGTGTTTGTCAAAACTAGTTACCCTTAATCTTGGCTTTTTCAGAACTCCACACATACATGTTCCCTGGATGATTTGATGTTTATGGTTGTTCTGTATAGTTTGGTTTTTTTTCCTGAAGTAACTGTGTCTTACTTTTTTTGCATGGCAAGTAAGAATGTGGAGGGCCTTTATTCTCAAGTAAAACACAGTAAAATCAGCTAGAACTCTCTGTACATAAATTTTACAAATTTTCACTCACTTCTAAAATAAGCATGTTAAACATTCATATATTTGCATTGAAAAAGCTAAGCTGATTTTAGAAAACCAAAATGATTAAATCATAGGCAATTTGTGCCGACCACCCCCTTTTAAGAAAGGGCTTTTTTAGCTTTCTTTGTTTCACCAGAATACAGATTATCTATTTGAAATACATGAACTGAATGGACTTCCCATTGAGGTTAGTGTATTCTAGCATTGCAATAAAGGTTATGAAAAGATGTCCGAGCACCAGCTGGCCTTCCTTTGATCCTCTCCATTCTTGTGATGATACATTTTCACACTTAAGATGATTCCCTTCTACCTCAAAGGCTGAGAGCTGCTTTGGTCCTTACAAATATTAACTGCAATCACAATGACCTATCTTTCTGGTTCCAGTCATCTGTTTAATATAGAGTGGAAGGTCAGAACTACATTAAAAGGGTCTGAAAGGCTTTATTTCAGTATACTGCCCCATGCAGAGCTTCACAAAAAGCTGGCAGACTTGTAGTTCATGCATGCACGCTCCTCAGCACTGCATTGTGTGCTTCTATTAATGGGCTTTTGTAACCTTCCAGGAAAAATTCCCTCACCAAGAGAACAAAACTGTTGTCAGATCTGAACACACATGTGAATATCAACTACAAAAAAGAAAAAAAAATTATATTTAAACAGTAGGGGTACTGTCTTTAGGAAAAAAAAAAAGAATGTCTCAGTCAGTAGCTTGTGTCTTTGCTAGGCTGTGTTTTAAAGGTAGTTTTTATCTATTTGCTAGGATGGAGATTTAATAGGAGAGGTGGAAACCAACTGTTTAGAGAAGGCAAATTCTATAATAGATGTCAGTAAGGATTAATGAGTAAGGCTATGGACCAGAAAGCACAAGCCTGTGTGTACCAATACAAAGAAATCTACTTGTGGCACAGTGGAGCTCAGGTCACTTTAAAGTCATTAGCATACTGAATTACCAAATAGCTGCATCTAACGCCCTTCAGTTGTCATCAGAATGCATTTCCCAAGCTATCACATTTTCTTCCTTCAAATCTCTCTATAAAGCTCATGTTTGTTTGCTTTCTATTAAGTCTTCTGTTCAAGCAGAGCCATCTGCATTTCTCATCATGTTTGTTTTGCACACTGTTTCTCCAACAAGCTCTTTAGCAAGAAAGCTGAATATCCAAAACCCCAGCACACACCCCAAAGCATGGAGACTGGACATTTTTATAAAGTTTTACAATATGTGAGACTCTCTTTACCTATATGCCTCTACACTTTTCCTTACTGAGCCTGAATACATTAACCTCTGGTCTGGATTATGAGGGGTGGGTAAGTGGCATGAAGTGAGCAGCAAGAATTGAATGCAGCTGTCCACGTATGAATGGAGCTACCCACAGTGGGGAAGACAATGCAAGGAAAGAAAAAAGTGGATTCCAGAAGCAAATGGCCTAAGGGGCCAGTTCCACTTGCTTCACACTGATTTTGTCTTAAATTTGGCTTGCTCTTGTATATGCCACTTGGATGTTTTGGAAAGACTTCATGTGTAGCAATTACTTCCCTGTAAAATTATCAACAGGAGTTTAAGCCTGTTTGGAGTTGCTGACGAAGCCATGCAAACAAAGCACAAGAGCCCCATTTGGAAACCCAACCTTTAAATTCAAGACACTGCAAAAAATCTAGGAGGCCAGGTTTAAAAAGAGTATGAGAGAACACAGATGAAGTGTCAGACCACAAAAACGCTGTATGTGCTCAATGGCAGCAGGTAATTAACAAGTGACAAATTCTTCCTAGTCAAGTTCTCCTTCCTTATACAACTTTTTCAGTTCTAACTAAACTAGATCATAAGTCTCAAGCAGAGGACTTTTTTTTTTTAGGGGGAGTTATTTGAACTTGTCATTATATGATGTATCATTTTCCTATTTACATACAGAAAACATGTCCACATAAAAATGGCAGGTTACATTTCTTATAGGTTTAATGCTCTTAAATGCTAAAAAAACTCACAGTAATGCCTTCAAAAGTTTAAACACTAGTTTAATTTTTTAAAAATATTGTTCAGGAGTAAAATGAGAGATATTTCTACCCTGAACAAACCCAAAGACCTGAGGAGTCACCTGCCCCTTCTGTAAACAAAAGTGATTCTAGTTTGCAAGATGAACACCAGCTGCAGGACAGTTATTCCAAAAAACAATAATTAGCAGTCCTCCAATTTTACTAGGCCAGGCAGGCTACATCCTCATCCCCCCCCAAAAAAAAACCATTTTTTAATAGTTTGCCAAGTACATCAACTATAAGGGCACTTCAGCAGTGCCTGCTACTAGCCAGGGGATTGATACTTACTCATCCCCCTCAGCATGCTGGCTATGGATGGGCTTCTGCTGCTTGTAAAATGCTACTGGCTCAGCAATGGTGTCACAGTTTCCACCTGTTCTTCATAGTGTAGCTGCTCTCCTCCAGCTGTGCCAGCTTTATGGCAGCATTAGGATTATCAGACTATATTGGGTAGTCCCACTTGAACATCCTCTTCATTATGGACCTGCAGGTTGGCACAGGAAAATATTAGGATACACAGAAAGATCCTCTTTCAAGGTAATTTTCTACTGAGATCTCACTGAGGAAAGCTCAGACAATACTAAATTGACATGACATACTGTATTTGATTTTGGAAACACAAAAGCAAAGTACCTTTTCTTGTAGTCAGGCAGTGATATTCTCACTGCAGAGTGGCTGCAAGGATGGGGCTTCTTAATCCAAAATTTCTTACTCTGTACATGAAAATTCATTCTCTTCATCTGATTCCATTGATCTACTAATCTTTCAAATTCTCCCTCTTTCTCAGCTTTTCCTTCAAGCCAGGTAGAAATAAGAGCCCTTAGTGCTCCTGCCTGGTGCTGCAGCTCCCGTGTCTTCTGGTTCCAGTGCACAAACTCAGATGGGACGGCTTCCTCCTACCAGTCCTTGCTCTATTTCCTTCTCACAGATGCCACATTGCAACATGGTGTTTTAACAAACCCTTCAAACTGCAAACAGCACTCACAGTCTCGTAGCAGGTTTGAGGACCTTCATGGTTTTGGTGTGAAACACTGTCACAGAAAGAAATACTGCCAAGCAAGGGGAATTTTCCTTAGTGTGACAGAGCTGTCCTCTTGGCACAAAAATACCTGCACTCCAATGACATTTTCACTTTAAAAGAGTCTTACACATTCCTCCAAACCACTGTACAGACCTCCCACACTGTTAGAAGAGCACAAAGGTTGCAACATGGTTTGTTTCAAACTGATCCTATAGTGACTACTCCAAAATACAACAGACAGCAAAACCACTGCAGAACCAGAGAAAACTAAAATTTAGGATGTTCAAAAATTACAGTTTTTCCTTTCCAAGCAACAGAATCCTGGTGGGAACAGAATCAAATTTCTATTTTCTCTTGGGACAGGTAAATTTAAAAATAGTTTCTGACAAGAGGAAGCCTATAGAGCTAGTGACTGGCAGATACCCACATTTTGCCTTAGGCACTCGTGCAAGGAAAGTGGAGTGAGAGGGAGCATGAGCACACATGGTCAGGGACAGAATCATAATACCTGGATTGTTGGATAGCCTGTAGATAATTCCGAGAAAGATCTTCAGTGTGCAATGGCAAACAGTGCAAAAGACAATGAATGAGGGGAGAGCTCAGGGTTCACATATATAAAAAGTGTTCCCTTCTTCATCTTTTAACACACATTATGCTGCAAAAGCTTCTGTGTTTTGACTTCACTGGCTGGAAAAATTAAGATATTAAGCTTCCTAGTATACATGCACTGCAAGAAAGGAAAGGTGAAAAAAAAAATCCCAATTTGCTCTCCAGTGCATTTGGATTCATTTTTTTAAAACTGGTCTCTTAATGTAGAGAAAACAAAGATTTTCGTAACATTAAATGATGTTTCAGAGAAATGTGTATGTTTTGATTAGTGTAATGTGCTGCCCCTTTTGTTTGAAGGCTGCAATGCTCTGGCCAGCAACACTCTTTCCCATTTCAATCAGGTTGAAAGCAGTTAAAAACAGGAGGGTACAGGGACCAATTAAAGAAGCGCAGCCACAAATTGTGGCATGTGGTGTTCACACAACAAGAAACAGAATAGCTAGTTTTGCATTTCTGGTGTGTGTGTCTGGGGGGAAAGTGGTGAGCACTTTAAAATTATGAAAAAATACTGTATTTTCCAAGCTTTGAACTTCCACAGAATGCAAGCAGTGGACTGTAAGTCACCTCTAGGCTACATTCATGTTCTAGCCAAACTAATTCTTGTTCTGCCAAGAACTAGACAACCATAACAGAGTTGAATCTTTGTACTTTACAAGTGACAACATATTTTCTAATACCAGAAATATATGTCATGATATATTAATTACTAGACAGTTCCAGCTGTTAGTTTTGTACAAACACAATTTTTTCAGCAGAGGAACTGTAGTGTTATTAAAACAGTGGTGGTAATAGATCTTGTTAGCTGTTGCAAAACACTCAAGCCTACTTCTCAGCCTACAAATACCGGGACTCCTTACAGGAAATAAGAAGCATGTGCTTCAAACAGGCCTTCCAGCCTATGAATGAACTTCAGAGAAAAGAGTATGAGGATATTTTCACTTCAGAAACTACAATATGTATAGGTTTTAGTATAGGGCTTCACAGCACTGTTTGATGGGTTGGAAAAAGACCAGTAAAACTTACATGTCTGTAGCAGCAGTTTGAAATGCTGCAACACTTCTTTCTATACTGAAAATGAATGCAACCATTCAAAGCACCAAAGCAGAAAAAGGCCTCTAAAGCAAAGTTTCTATCCTGTAGCGTCTATTTATTCCATGAATTAACCAATGTTTTGTTCTCATGCGCTGAAGTACAAGACAACCTACTGGTGTATTTATTGCATTTCTTTTTCAGTGCAGCTTTTTTTGCAGTGGCATCCCCATTAGCACTGTAAAGATACCTGGAATAGATGGCTGAAAACCTTTCATAAAAAGATGAAACGCATGGAGCAATTAAGATACAATGTAAAACAACTTCCCTTTATTCACATGTCTTGATCTTGGCCTTCATTGTACAAATAATCTCCTGTGCAAAATAGTTTATAAAATACTAAAAAAAGCTTTTATTGTAAAAAAATAAAGTTTCTAGATATACAGTTACTTTGCACTATCACAAATATTATCCAGTATTTAACATTTCAGTTTACTGTCACAATACTGAAATCCTGTAAACCAATGACCCTCCTGGTAAGAAAGCCACTACTGAAACTCAGGTTCCCTAGGGATTTGTTAAGTGTTTTTCTCTTGTCCTATCTACAGTGTTACACAGCTCTGATGACCCATACTTGGAATTGTACCTATATAATGAAATTAGACATTGGCCATCCTTTCCTCCATTATCAGGTAAAAAATCCCAAGTTAAATGGCAAATTTAGTAAATGGCAAATTTTAGTAAATCATGGCAACACATCAGCTACACAGTGCAGTCACAGAACAACAAAGGTCCCCAAAAGTAGATTTAAACTTTGCTGAGAAGCAGTGTAAATAAAGGCAGCCTACACAAGGTTCTGGGCATGCATGTCTTGATTCCTATCAGTATCCAAGCCAGTGGGCTTAAAAACTAGCTCTGCTCTATGTTGCAGTGCAATTGCAATCACTTGAGCATGAAATGCCTCTAAGAAGTTTTGGTGCAGTCACCTGAGCCCTCACTGTTCCAGTTCACTTTCGTTCTGCAAGGTCTTCATGGCTAAACCCCAGAGGGTCATGCTGGAGAAGAAGGGTCCTTCGTTATTCTTGTACGCGGCAGACGATGTTCGACTGCCCAGCGGGTCACTGCAATGGCTGTCCAAGCTAACCATGGAGGAGCGGATCATGGGAATATTATCCGACTGCAGGGGTTCCTCTGCGGATGACACATCTACATCTGCATAGCCATATGGTGGTGCCTGCTGAGTCTGGGCTTTTGGGATTTTAGCAGAATCCACGCTGAGTTTCTGCTGGTTGGCCGAGTCATGGTGTTGAACCATCGATCGCAACTTGCAGTAAGAATCCGCAGAACTGTCAAAGTCACTGGAGTTTCCAGTTGGACGAACGGGAAATTTAACAGACACTGGTAACAACGTAACAGACATTTCTTGGCCAAAAGAGTCAGAACTCTGAGACTTGTCAAGGTCGGAAGTTTCAATCCCAGGAGTGAACTCATCCAGTGTGTTTGGCCCTTCCTCTGAGGCCTTACAGTGCATTTTCTTGTGCCGCCGCAGAACAGCAGAGCGGGTGAAGCATTTGTTACAAGTCTCACAAGTGTAGGGTTTTTCTCCTGTATGAGTTCTCACATGTCTACGCAGGTCACCAGAGCCTGCAAAACATTTCCCTACAAGACAAAAGTGATAGATTAAGACTTTGTTCTTAACACAAGTGAGTAAACATGTTTTAATTAGAGAAAATATCAAGCAGTATGTCCCAGTCGTGTTAATCTGTCTATTGAGAACAGGCTCAAACACGTTCTATCTATTTTTACAACTCCATTAACTTGTTTCTTCCTCTTGATCCAATTTTCTAACTTATGTTTCCCAACAAGTGTGTTTAGCTTTTGTCTCTTGAGAGAGGAATATCCATTAGTATTTGAAAGCTCTGAGTGCTCTCAGTTTGCATCGATCTTCATGGAGAAAAGAAATAATTTTAAATTATCAATTTAATTTGTCTGGAAAAACAGTATGCTGACAAACTAATTATATTCTTCTAGTGAGAGCTGCATCATAGAAAGAAATGGTTTGTTCATTACCAAGAAATTACTCTCAAAGTGCTGACAAAGTTAGCTTTCTTGTTAACTTTGAGCTAACATAATGCAGCAGTTCTTTTTTTTATATTCTAGCCAGAGAATGAGTGAGAACTGTAATTTTTATTGCTGCAAATATTAGAATACAAAAAAATATTCAACTGTTTGCCTATCTTCAGAACCAGACTCAAGTAACTTCAGTCACGATACTGCAAAGAAACAAGTGTCTGAGGCTCAACCACGGCAAATTGTGGAAGGACAAGCAGAGCAAGAGAGCATTAATTTCCAGAATTGCTACATATTTCAGACACTTCACATTCTTTAAGATAGTAAAAGTAAGCTGGTACCTATTTTTGATTTTTATCTCATTTATTTTGAGAGGACAGATCCCAATAAAAATGAACTTTATTAAATGAACACCCAGTAAAACTGCAGTCTCAATTTTCAGATTCATACTTTCTATTTTACAGCACAGACTTCTTTTCAGAACAGCCATTAAACAGTAATGGTAAGATTACAAATTACTGGAGTAATACGTCTGGATTTTTTGCATAATGTGAATGATTTCTTAATGCTTGATCAGATCCTCTTTGCACAACTTTTGCCTTCTCAGTACAAGATGACTTGGTTAAAATGAAAAATACTCAAAACACCACTACAAGGGTAGATGAAAACAAGCCTGTGTTAATGATAGCAACTCAACTGATTGTTTATAGTTTCATATTCTACATGTCTGTATTTCCTCATTCTGATGCAAGACATCTGGATAATATTGGCTTTTACTGGTGCCTCAAGACATTGCAAATAAAACATACTGCAGTTGGACTTTAACAAATCAAGCTACCCTCCTCCAAAGCTGATTACTTAGAATATGAATGAAATTAAAATAGCACTTAAGGGCAAAAAAATTAGTATGCGGGATGCTAAGTAACATATGAGATCAGATAGATAATGCAGTTTCAGAGAACTATGTTACAGAAGGATGAATCACTGATCGAAGAGCCATTTTCAGACCAGTTGGAAGTATGGTCTAACAAATTTTGAAAATAGGTGTTCTCTGGTATGAAACATTGATCAAGTTTTGATTTTATTCCAGAGGTTGAAGCAGTGTACCAAAAGTTGCTCTTATCAAACTCTATGAGTGAATGCAGTTAAAACCAAATAGTATTCAAATAGTATTCAACAGCCAAGTGATGTCAAATCTAACTTTCTACCAGAAAGGACTGTTCTGAAAATAAATCTATTTTTGAGGCAGCTAGCATCAGTAGCTCTTTAGCAAACACGTACACATATAATGTTGATTTCTCTTATTTCCTTTATTCTTCAACTGAAATCCTCTTTTAAACTTGTGACATAGATAAAGGAGTTACACCAAATGAACAACTATGAACTATGCAAGCCAAAAGATTTTTGTGAATAACTTTCACAACATAGTATTTCAATTTGAAAACATTTTAGTTAATTGTTACTCTGCTGACAAAGGAAATTTTATTTATCTTTTAAAAAACAAAGACACAACCAAGCTATGCACAGTAAATCTTACCACATGCTGAACAGCTGTATGGTCTCTCTCCAGTGTGCCTAATTCTGTGCTTTACTAATTTTCGTTGCATATTAAATGACTTCCCACATTCATCACAGGTGAATACTTTATCTGCTGTATGGGTCTTTTTGTGCTCCTTTAAATTACTGAAGTTACTGAATCCTAGAAAAATACGACAGACCCTAAGATTAAAATGACTCCTCACATTTCAGTCAAAAAACCTCAGAGGCAGAAACTTTGGCTCTTACATACCTCTGCCACAGATATCACAGAGATGAGGTTTTTCTCCAGAATGAATAATAATATGACGCTGAACATCACCAGAAGCAGCAAATCTGTAACACAATACAGAAATCCAATTAGTGTCATTATAAGACTTGTTATTTTCCTACACTGAGTATCATGCAGAAATTGACAACAATGAATGCCTGATGTTCTGAACAAAGATTAAGATCTAAAACACAGATAAATGGATGCATTTAAGAAAAATATTTTGAAACTGGCAATGTCCAATTATATTTATGCTAGAAAAAAACCCCAAAATACCTTTTTACCATTAATGTTACTAATTCATTCTGAGTTTTATGCTACTCCTGCATTAGTGTATTTTCTGTCACCTGTTAGCTAGCTGAAGGTAGAGTTATTTAATGCTTTGCTCAAATTTGTCAAGCTTCCCATACTTCGCAATTCCTTAAAATGTAAAAAACTCCTGTATCACCAAATGATGAAAAACAAAATATGAGGGAAAGGTACAAAATCACATGATTTATTATGACTTACACTGTTCAAAATACACACAACAAATATTCTTAACTACATACCAATATACAAAAAACTAAGACCACAAACTACGGTGATATGATTATTTTACTATGTACTTGCAACAGGACCGCTGCAGACATTGATGTATTTTAATCCCATCAGTACACATTTAAACCCAGTGTCTTCTAAACAACATTGAGCAGCATGCTGCCTTAGCTCTTGGCCCTTAGTTTATCATGATGATCAGTAGAATACATGACCAAATGTTATCATGTTAAGTTTACCAAGATGAACAATTCTACCCACCTTTTCCCACAGATTTCACAAATGTATGGCTTCTCACCAGAATGACGACGTAAATGTGTCTGGAGATTACCTGCCTGAAGGAACAGTAATTTAAGCATTTAAATTCAGCTAGCCTGCTGTTGTATACAGATTAAAAAAACAATGATGGACTATGACACTGGCTTTTTATTCCTACTTGTAAGGCAGTGAAGATTACAAAGCATGTATGAACTCAGCATTCTTACCTAGTAAAGACAGATTACCATGTACTTCAAGATCAAATTGTTTATGTATGCAATTATACATTGAGGAGAACAGAAATAGGGAAAAAAATAAAGAATGAAACCTGGGATCAAATGCTAAGGGAAAAAAAAGACCTGTAATTGAAAATAGATCCAATTATAAATGAAAATTAAACTATCTAGAAAGCAGTGGCAAAGGAAACTTACTGGTAATATGGTTCATGTTAGTCTCATTTTCCCTGTCCTACAAATAAAATATTGTTACACTTGGATGTCTGAATTTACCTACCAGGAGGTTAAAAAGAAAAGAATAGGGTGAACATTTTTCAATCCACAAAATACTCAGAGCTAAGTGCTCCAAACCTATAAATATTTACTCATATCAAAAGAAAAGGAAGTACAGAAATGAATGAATGGGATTACTGGTAACTAATTTATTACATACCTGTCCTCTCTCAGTCCTATAAAAATCATGCTAGTCTAGCATGCAAACCAGATAATGACTAGATAAAACCTTCTTACTGAGTCCAAGTATTTTTGAAATGTTTTTAAAGCCACTGGTGCTTCTGAATGACTAATTCACCGAGAGTCCAGTTCTCAAAGCACAAGACACAGATAGTCTGGATAGAGGAGCTGCTGATGTTCCTAAATTGTGCAGACCTCCATAGTCAGTTTTTAACCCTTGCATTCTCTTTGATTTTATTTTACTACACTAAAGAACATTAAGTCCTTTCCATCAGGAAGGAAAATTTGGGGTGCCAAGATTATCATGTCCTCATTCACAGTAAGACAACAAAAATAAGACCCACAGTAATTTCTTCTAACTGCTTTAGACAATAAATTACCTGTGATGATCCATCATTGTAATCAGAGGTTATACTATACCAGAACTCACATACAGCAGACACACACAAAGAGGACAATATCAAATGTATCAGTTTGAACCCTGAGAGAGCTCTCTAACCCCTGTAATTTTTTCAGAGAACAGTGTGACTGAATCACTGCTTTCTGAGGCCAAACATCATAATCCTGAAATCCATGCAAAGAGAGGCATTAGACATCTGTGTCAGAGGAAGGAGATGAACCATGGAATAATTTTTGCTTTGCAAAGACAAGGGACTTTATTCAGTGGCGCATTTGAGAGAAAACATGCAAAAGACAAAACCTTTACTTCTATCCATGTCACAAAACAAACCCTGTCATGGGCACTTAAAAGTTATTCTGGATAAAGACAGAGGGTGAATCTGAAGTAAAACAACTACTCTAAAACACTTCCTATACAGGCATTTTAAGCAGGAATAAAAACATTTAACAGAAAACAGCAAGTAGGTCCATTTCTTTATTACAAGCCTCCATCATTTCCTCCTACTGAGGCCAAGGCTTGTTATTAACTGTGCTAAGACAAACAGAAAACATTAACTTGTATTCTTCTTAAACTTTAAAGCTGGCACACAACTTTGGTTAAAGCAGCACATGCCATGCCAATGAAAAAGCGTAAGAGGACATTTGCTAGCATTTCAAAGAAAAAGTGCTCAGAAGAATCCTCATTCTGGTTGCATAAAACTCCTCACAAATTTGGAGACTAAAGAGATATGCTAGACTTAGTCCATTTGTAACTAGCATGCCTTCAAAGTGAAAGAACCTAAGCACAGGGACACCCAAAAGAAGTTCTGCAGAAGGAGGTAAAACATGATATCCTGGGTTACCAGCCAGAGAAGGTTCACATCACAGTAGGCTGTGTGCCAGTAGTAAGGGAAGATGCAAGATTGGAAGTACAAAAGGAACCTTTTTCTCAAAAAAATCAAAGACATTTATGGCTATTTGTTCCCAACTATGAGTTCCCATGTCAGTTTTCCCTATTTCCTTCATTTTCTGCTCCACATTCCAACACAGAGAACATCAGTTGCATTCAGTAGGAGCAGACAATACCACCAGGCACAAGGACTGCACTGTCACAAAAGCACACAACATGAAGGCTTAAACAAAAGTGTTTCTACTTCTGTGCCTGCAGATGGAGAAGATCAAGATCACACATGGTCTTTTAAGTAAAAAGTAGAAGTAATTATCCTTGCATCTCACTTTCTGGTAGGTGAAATCTTACTTATTTGCAGGATTCAAAAGCCAGTATCTCATGAATACACACAAGCCCTTTATGACCTGAGCAGCACCCAAGGTGAACACTGTGGCTCATACGCTGGACATGTAGGGATTGATGCTGGGATGGTCCATCCATATATATCTACCTCTAGATTTGGGAAACTGAGGTAACACAGAGGGAAGGAAGCTGTTTCAGAGTATTTAATTAATAGGCAGAAATTGCAATTTTCTTTTGGGGCAGGGTTGTTTGTTTTTTAATTAGAGATGAGCAAAGTATGTTGCATAAGGAGTCTGACATACACTCTGAGTGTGTGAAGCTTTTTTATTCCCTCTCTCCCACAGCAGTGGTACAGAGCACCACTCCATTTGCCAAAACTACTTTTAATAAAATTTGGAAATATCCATGTTTTGCTTTTAGTAACTAGAAGTTTGGCCATCAAAATGAACGAAAATGCACTTCTTTGCCTAATGGCCAGACCCAATCTAGCTCAAAATGGCTCAATAAGCATGATGAAGCAGTATTGTTCACTGTATGCTGTCCTATATTCATATTAAGCAACAAAGTGGAGGATGCAACTACATCAGATTCGTGGGTCAAACAAGTCCCACCAGTGGACTACGAAACTGAAACAAGAGAAGGACAAACAGTGGTGGGTCGGTAGACAAAGAGCACGTAACTCTAATTCTTAAACCAGGACCCATGAGAAATACCAAAGTTACTCAACAATAATTATTATTTAATTTTAGTATAAATAAGTGCACCTGTTTATTGTCTCCTGCACTTAGATGTGCACACTCCAAACAAGAAAACAGGAAAGAAATAGGCATTTTGAAAACGTGAGACAACTAGGCACCAAATTTGTAGAAACACACATTAAGTGCTGTACCCAGAACAGGAAGCAAGCATTGGAGGGTAAATTAAGACAGCTAAAGCTTAGGCTCTGTATCTAAGTAGAGAATTTCAAAAGAGTTTTTTTTTTAAATCACAGCTGAGTTCTGTCAGTTCAGACAGACTGTGATGTTCTCCGTGAAGAAAATTTAGCCCCATTATATAGGTACAAACTTTTTTTATCTGATTCAAATCTGCTTAATAATTTATGCCATTTAGGAAGATGAAACTGTATTGTGAATACAACATCATATAAAATTCGAACCTGTACTTTTTTCAGACACTGTAAAAATGCTATTCACAATACATCCCCAAGCATGAGGCAAAAGAAGTGTTTAAAAATGAATGTTCTCTGTATTTCAGATATAGTTGTGGCTCTGGATAGTTAAATAGTTATTTGAAGGTAAAAGACATAACACATCCACTGAGAGCAGACAGAATCAAAGGTGCAAAATGCGTCAAAGAAATCTAAAACATTTAACATATTATTTTCAAATAAGACATTTTAATAATATATCCCTAAAGCGAAGTCTGTTTTTGAACGAAAAAGTATCTAATCTGTAGACTTAAGCCCAAGTTTTTTAGAATCAACACATAGATGCATTTCAAGTCTAAGTACCATAATATATAAAATATTCCCACCTGTGAGAAGTGTTTCCCACAAATGTTACATTCAAAAGGTTTCTCACCTAAAAGAAGAAACAGAACATAGAACTTCTAGTAGTTGCAATAGAATAAAAATGTTTTAAATTGGTACACTTCCTTTTAAAACACAAAACTATCCCCAAAAGGACACTTACCCATGTATTTAAGGGGAAATTCAAGAGGGCAGTACATCATTTACCATTAAGCTTATAAGGCAGACTTGCTCAGACACAGAATTTATCATTCAAAATAAGTAGGTAGCAGAGTTTTGATAAGAGTGGGTGTGGGGTTTAATATTTTAAATACTTTTTCTCCCATATGAAAGCTGTATCATATCACCAGGTAGAACAGAATGGATGACAAGGTCCTACAACAACAATGGCAAGCTCATTGAAAGGTTTCTGTTTTCCACTTTCAATGTGTACCATACACCTCTGCTGAACATGGAGCCATTCACTTCCTTATATTTGCCTTCAAATTCTCCTCCTATATATCTGAAGACCAACCCAAGTATATACAAAAGTGGTATTCTTGAATCTCCAAAACATGAGCAGTTTTAGTAAAAATCAAGGGCAGCCCACTTCAGCTTTTCAAAATAACTTGACTCTCAATCCAGAATGTAACAGCACAATACTTCAATTCTCTAGCTGTCAATATAAGACAAGTATGTTTTTGTAATAACTTTTTCTCCTCCACAGTACTTCATAAAGCTGATTTTTTCATTTGCTTAGTTCTTGGTTTCCTAGTTTTGATAAAATTATCTGTGCAGTTTCTAGAATTTTTAAAACAATAATAATGCTCAAATACTATTGAATTCAATGACAGTCAGATGTCTGATCATCTTCCAGGACTCTAACTGTACATTGAAAGGACATAGATAATCTGTCCCACAGGCACACGGCAACAAAACTAGTGTAAATCCATGTGATTTGGAAATCAGATGTTTCCAAAGGGAGAAAGAGATCTTGCACTGTGTTTCATCTTGGTGCTCATTTAAAAATGTGCCTAAAGATTTTTATTTACTGTTTTAACTATAGTTTTCCTGACTTTACAGAACACCTCTTGGCTTCTCTTCCATCAAGTATCCTCTACATTAGTATTTTTCCTCCATCCTTGGAAGTGTTACAACAACATCTACCATATCCAGGTGTTGAGGTTCCATTTTCCTTTCTTCATGCCACATACAGATGAAATCCTTTCAACGTATTTTAGGACCAAGGACTAAATGCAATTCTCTTTGGATTTTAAAACACAGAGTAAACATACAGTTATGTCACTTCACGGATAGCCACTCTGCAGTTAATCTGACAACTTTGAGGCTTTATCTACTTCGTCTACTCAATGAAGAATCAAAATCTTCTGGCAGTTTTAAAAAAGCTTTTATTCAATTGAAGATTAAAATTATGAAACCACTAACTCAACTATAAAGAGCACTGAGGCTTAGTTTCATTATGGCTCTAAACTCGCAAAACACTAAAAATTCTGGTACTGACAACACAAATATAAATGAAACCAACAGGGAGCCAGATTTGTAGCAACTGGGAAGGATTCTGAAAACTGTCAAAGCAGCAAGGTAATTTGAAATGGAGGATAAAAAACATTACTGGCAATTTTTGTAGAAATTACCTACACACAAAAAAAAGTTACTGTAGACCTAAAGACTAGTATCTGAACAGGAATCCACTCTGAAATGACTAGAGGGGGAGGAAGGGAATTGGAGGCTCAAATTACTCAAAACTATTACTTGAGGCTGCATGTAGCCTCATCATAATTGTAGTGATGTACAAAGAGTTGGGAGGTTTTTTTTCCCCCAAGACAAAGATAAAACAAAAGTTTTGTTTGAAAAGCAACATCAAATGAGATTTTGGAGAACAATTTTGCACTTGCGTAAAATTCCAAACCACTGGGTTTATCAAGTACCTTCTTGCTCAGAAGCAAATTAGCCTCCCTGTATCTCAGGGTGTATTAGTAAGAGTGCAGCTGGTAAACTGAAGATTATCCTTCTCTGCCTGTCACTGGTGAGACTGTTACGTGCAGCCTTAAGAAAAGAAGGCAAACAGGAAATCTTCCTGTCTGTGCACATGTGCAGACAGATGCAACCAGGTTGTTCTTGGTGCAGTTTTAGGATGAGAGGTGACAGACACAAACTTAAACATGAGAAATTCTGATTGGATATAAGAAAATAATCTACCCCACGAGGGTGGTCAGACACTGGAAGTGATTGCCTGGAGAGGTTGTGGAATCTCTGTCCTTAGAGATCCTCAGAGATGTTCAAAATTTGACTACACAAGGTCATGAGCAAAATAACCCAATCTAATTTGATGTGTTTTGAGTAGAGAACTGGACTAGATGAACTCCAGAGATCCAACCTAATCTAAAGTACACTGTGATTCTACAAGTGTCAATAAACTCCAAACCAAAAACTTTATCTGAGGATACTAAAATTCTCAAAGACCAGGGCTGGATCAACAGCAATAGAGAAAATTCAGTGAAAAGTAGTAACCGAACTACAATTAAGACAATGCTTAAACAAACATCCAGGGGACTTTACTTTTGAACCCTTGGACTGTTTGTGTTTTCTATCTTCTGTTGCACCCTTGTTGTTCGACTCTGTGCAAGAAGAGAGGACAGTAAAGTACACAGTAGTGGGATCAAAGCAGTGGTGTGTCAGCTCAAGAGGAAAAAGACATGAAAGGCAGAAGTGGTGTTCCTGAAGAGATCCCAAGGGTGAGGAGCAGGACCCACTAAAAGGCATGGAATGCTGGCAAGTTCCTCAAGCAAGGCTCAGAATGAAAAGGCTGAGGATCAGCAATGTATTATGACAGTGTAACTCTGCTCCTGTTGTATTCCACCCTGCTGAGGGTTCTTTCCATGGGGCTGGATTTGTTTTGGCTGTTTTTTTGAGATGTTCCTTGGAAATATTTTCAAAAAACCCCAACAAATACACTGGATGTCCTTGGACAGGTATGGACTATGTAAGAGAAATACACTTGCTTCCTTTTTTTCAGACAGGTCAATATAATAAAAACAAATCATAACAGTCAAGTCAAATTCAGTCCTAAAGTCAATGTAGTAAGTTCTGTTTAGAGATTCCTTTAAATATTCACTAGCAACACAATTAAAACAGCCAGACATCCCAGTACAACAACTTGTGTTGAACACAGTATGGCTGCCTTCACAAAGAAAACTCATGAAGGCAATCATGCAACCTGTAAATTCTTTACTCGTTCAGGGACAGAGAATTTCACATATGCCTTTTCCTGACAACCAGATCACCATGGCACTTCTGTGGAAGGAACTGTCATTTCTGGGTTAAAAATGGGTTTTCCAGTGTGAAAGATCCATTGCAGTACCTTCATCTCTTCAGCAAAGCCAGACTGGGAAGACTTTCAGTAAGCACTGCAATAGTTAAATGCTTTTGCTTGGTTCTAGAAAATGAATGTTTTTAAATAAAATTGATTAGCTAGCAATCGCTATGTTTTCTGAAGTGGCAGATGAATAGAAATGGTTTTTAGCATACACTTACATTACTTAACTACCTGTGTATCTAAAATCAATGATACAGATGTGCCCTGCATTTCTGTATTAACATCCTATTCACTACCACTGCAATTTTCCAAGCCTTCTTTTTGCACTAGTTGGATATTTAAAAACAAAGTAACATGATGCAAAAATAACAGGGAAGCAATCAGGCATTTCTAGTCAGACTCTTGCTTCAGTTTTTCAATCCTCTTATGCTCTTATTATTTGTTAAACTTTTCTCAGTTTAGCACATCTATAGAAGAAGGCTGATGCCACATTAAGTAGCATTAAAATCTGGAATTTTTGAAAACTACTGGAAGAAGATAGTGTATAAAAAGCAGCATGGAACTCCTGAATCTTGATGTCTTTCTTTCTCATGGATACTCTAGCACAAACTCGCATGTTACTGCAGTCCCTCCCTCAGGTGAAACTTTTCTAGATGCTCTGTCTTCTATCTGATCCCTGTTTTCCTGAAATTTTTAGAATATCGAAATATACTTAATGATTTCAGCTCAAATCACACAAAAAGATTCAAGAAAATACAAGGCAAAGAGAGGATCTAGGGAAGAGATACATGCAACCCTTTCACAGGAAACCAAATTTTAAAAAGAAGGATAAAAACTGTGAACATACAAAAGTAGTCAAAGGTAACAACTGAAATCTTCAAGAAGTTAAAGCAAAATGTTCATATTTTCAGGTTGTGGGAAGATTTTTCTACTAGTAACATGGAAAAATAAACTTTTAATACTAAGGACCAATTAAGGAAAGAAATTAATGTCTGCTAAGAGTGTTTCATATTTAGTGTCAAAGTACCAATACATGCGTGCTCATTTCCAAAGTGATGTTTATTGGACAAGATTGAGAGAGATGTGTTTGTATACTTAATACTGGGAAAAAGAAATATTCAACAGCTTAATCAGGAATAACGCTGTCTCTGACTTTGAATCAATAGCATTACCTGACTAGCTAAGGTCCTTAAAAAGTCTTAAAAAAAAGTATATCTAATAATAGAACATGCTGGTTAAATTGAACAGACAAATTAATTAATTCAAAGTTAAACCAGGTCTTGTTTTTCACTAGAATAAAAAGATACTTAGAAATAAATCTTATGTTAGATTTAAAAATATTACCTGTGAGCTTTTAAAACAATGTAAATTAATTAAAAATTCCCATTCATTCTGCAGTCTACTTGTCTGCAAGAGCCTTACTCTCTAGGTAAACAAAATGAAAGCTGTTATAAAGCATACTTCTATATACTGCTGTAGGTTAAAAAAAATGACCACCAAATGCCAATTACTTGTATTTCACAATGAATTTATGACCAGAGAGAACTGAGGTGTTCTAGAACACTCATAGTATCATCTATTTATTGTTATCTGGCTTGAACTGCTAGGCCATCTGACAAACTAACTAGAAATGACTCATCTAAATGCAAGACAAAAATAAAATTTTCAATGAAATTTCATTTTCACTGAATTCACACAACATTCTTTGAAAGAGCATCCCAAAGAACAAATACATAGGATAAATCTTTTCTACAACTCTCAGCTAAAGAGTATTACAGTCTATATTCCTGTATAATTATTCATTTAAAAAAAAACAAACCCACAACCTTTTGAAAGTAAACCCTTAACCAGCATCTCTGAGAGACACTGCAAGATATTCTCTTTAATTGAAATATTTGGTCTGCAGACCAAGTAACTGATAACTGTACCTGTATGAGACCTTTTATGGAGCTCCAGATTGCTTGGATGTTTGAAAGCTTTCCCACACAATTCACAAGTATATTGTCTCTGTGACTGAAGAGTCTGTGATTGTCCTTCTTGTTCCAAAGGACCTTGAGATCTTTCCAGTTCAACAGTTTGTTCAAAATTCTCAGAATTCACTAAATCTTCAGCTTCTTTTTCATCAGTAACTCTAACATTTGTCATGTCTGTGGTACTGTCACTTACAGGTTCAATTACTTCTGTTATTCTGCTGTCATCCTGTTTAGGTTCAGGGAGTTGCTCTGCAGATTTCTGAGATCTTAGAAAATTTAACTTTTTGAGGTGTATTGCCTTTTTCAGCCGCATCTCTTTGGTGGGCTGCGTAAGTGTGCTTTCTGCATCTTGGTCTGGAGCAGTTTCATTCAGAGACTGAACCAGAAAGTTTGATGGTAAATGGTCAGAGGTTTCCAGAATACACTCAGAGTGATTTGCAGTGCAAGAATTATGCTCCACTGTGTTTATTTCTGCGGATGTGTTGTAAGAAAAGGATGGTTCTGTTCCTCTCTCATGATCAGAGCAAGCATTTTGTTTATAGAACTGTTTACTGTAAAAGTTGCGCAGTTTGTAATAGTAATTTGGTTGTTTAAATGGAAGCTCTGTGCAGCTGCCATCTAAGGAGTCTTGTGGTTGTTTCTGTGCATCACCAGAGGGTGCATGAAGATTAACAGACTGGGATGCATGAGAACGGTGGTCAGCCAAGACTTTACTGGCCTGCGTGTCAGATGAGCACTCGTGCAACAGGTTTGTCCCATAACCATCACTGGCACAGCTGCCATCTGTAGCCAAAGTATTCTGCAGTGAAAATACACTATTGCAAGGCATGCTGGCTGCTTGCTCTACAGCTGTCGAAGATTTTAAAAAAGTGTGGCAGATGTTCAGCACATTTTGCACTTGGAGACACTGTGCAATGTCCAGCATAGCTTGTACATTGTCCTGACTAAGATCCAGATGAGAGGTGTACATGAAGTCCAAGATCTGGCCTATGCCCCCTACATTTTTAATGTCCAAGTGAAACACATCATTCTTCTGGCCTGGAGAATTCTGGAAAAGGGTCCTGATAAAATAAGGCAAATACTTAAATGCAAACAGAAATAATTCACAGACACTTTAATAAGAAAAATACACGTACACCTCAAACAGACTGTGTGGTATGAAACAATTTATACTCTAAGGCCCTACCTGGATTGCTGTGTATTTGCAGTTTCAAAATGTCTCAAAACTGTTCAATTACTTGTCTTATATATTAGTCCTACATTACTGCACTTAAAGTATAAATCAAAGCAAATGATCCTGTATATAACTTGAATGTTGCATTTTTTAATGTTTTGAAATAATGCCCTATCCTTGTGATTTCCTACCCACATATTAGATGCAGTGGTGTATTTATGGACAATTTGCAAAAATTGGTTTACTCAGAATGGCATTTCTCCTTTCATTGTGGCAAATAAATCAGGTCATGAGTAATCTAGTAAAAGGGAGAAGAGGGACCTCAAAGACAGCTAAACTCTTCTGGCAACTGAGCTTGTCCTATCAGTAAATCTTATTGAAGTTCTTAATAATAGTTCTTTCTCCACAAATACACAAGAGGATGGCAATATTAAACAAGAAGAATTTGCAAAACTTCTTACTATTTGATGTATTCTCAGCATCAGAGCTGTAGCTCTCCACATGGACAACCCATCCCAGATTAAGTGGGTTCATACTCTTTCTCAATCAAGAACTTCACACCCACCCATTAAAATCCTGAGTCTCTAACCTGATACTCTCACAGTAAACAATGACATAAAAATGGGGTCAGGTCACTCCTATGTAGTTATTTTCCTACACCAGGAAATGCCCCAAACTTGATGGTTCCTCTTCATGAGCTAACTCTCAAATCAGGTTTGTTTAAAGCTGAGCATAACATCAATGAGCTCTGAATATTAAAGAAATGCCTAAACTTTAGAAATGCAGAGACTACTCTGAAGCCAGTGCCCACATCTAAATTCTTTCAGAAATTGAGACCATCCTATCTAAATTAAAACCAGTACTATAATGAACAGATCTGGGTTGAAAGTCTAAATTAATTAGCCACTTATATCCTATTGAATTTTAATAGGAGTTGAGCGCTTAGTTCTTTTGAACTACTTTAAAAAATTCAGTCTTTGAGCATAATTGCACTTCAGCAGCAGGATTACATCACTAGAAGAGAAAAAAGAACTTCTTATCTTTTTTCCCTGGACATAATGTAAAAATAATTCTTTTACATGAGAATTAGTAGTCAAGGTTTAGAGATGTTTCAAGAAACAAGGTCTACAAACTGCCAGATCTAACATCTTAGTCATAACTTATGTAAAACACCAAACTGGGAGATCCAGCATCCCTCAAAATTTGGAGGATCAATTGAGGGCAGTACAGAAGGGAAAGAAACCAGTGATGTGGCATAATGGGTCACCTGTATAACACACAGTTGTTGCCTCTGAGAATCTGTTCTAAACAGAAAATCAATGACGACCTATATAGTCTAATTTAATTTTGAATTTATGACTGATGAAACAAGTCACATTATTCGGAAGTCGATAATGTTAAGTGGATAATTATATCCCTTATCTGGCTCTGTTCCTCTTAAGCAGTTACCTTTCCTTCCTGAAATACTGAAAGTAGGTCCATGCCAGAATGTTATATGAGGCACTACAAGCAAGTAACAAGCATGAAAATGCCACAATTTGAACAGCATAGTATGAATACTTGACACAGATTTATCTGGACAATTTCCCTCTTCTCATTATACTCCCAACAGTTACTTACTCTGCAACCAACAGAAAAAAATACCCTTCTCAAAGAAAACCTCAACCAAAAGCATTTAACTATCTTTTTAAAAAGAACTTTTAATCACATACCTGAAATATTGACTGAAAGCAGCTAACACATTTTTGTGTGCTTTGAAGCAGACACCTTTTACCACGAGCATGCAGTCACAGAGGAGCCCCTGAATGCGCTGTTCATGTAGCTGCTGGAGAAGATGACAACTATGGCTAGCAACAGTGTCCATGCTAGAAAACCACTTAAATTACCTACAATGAAATAAAATGCTACCATGAATTTTAAATATTAAATCGCAAAGTTAATTTAAAATATTAAGAACACTTTCACAGTTTGTTTTAGCTCCCAAAGGAAACAGACTACAGTTTACACCTGCAATTGGAGCTCTAATGATGTTTTTGTGACTAAAGATGCCACAGTACTGCCCAGCAACATACACAGGAAATACTGACTTTAATGACGTTTTGCTTACAGCAAAGAGCTTCTGCCAAAATCCAGTAGTGCTGCCAAAAAACTGAACTCCATAACCACAAAAAAATCACACCCCATTTTAGACAACTTTGACAAGAATCAGATATTAAGGCAAAAACATGTCATGCCTGCAAAATCAGTATCACCTGTAGGGGAAAGCCTCAGCTTCCTTACTGTCTAAACTGAAAGGGCAGAGCATAGTACTGGTATTATTGAAGACATATTTGTTGCTATCCTAGCTAAGTACATTTCCCGTGTGGATCTGATTAATATGGTAGGGTTTTTTTAAGACAATATAAGTCTAAACAAAAAAATCCTTTATTTAAACAGCTTTGAAAATACAAGTAACATTTCCACAGAACATGTTCACATTCAATTCTATGCTTCCTTTTCTTGAAGACAGATGCAATTCTTCCCCTGCACATTTGTGAGAATTCCAATTCTTCGGATAATTAGAACTTCTAGCCTTCTAACTAATAAACGAAGCAGAAAGACGACCTTGGGTTAAACACGACCCAAAAGTGACTGTCCCACTCTTCGTTCACATTTTAGTTTACCCTGTTACTCTGTGGCTCGCTGCCTCCTGCTCTATTACACCGTGGGCTATTATACTGTGCTTTATTGCTTGGCACGTCTTTCACCAGGCTTTAAAATAAAGAAACCACAACTATGTGCCAAACAGATGCTTCGTGCACCCTGCAGGCTCTCTGGTACCAGCGAGCAGCCCCTGAGCCACCCGGGCCTGTGTCCCTGCGGGAGAGGCGGGCGCGGGGCCGCCCCCAGCTCGGGGAGCGCCGCAGCACAGTCACACTTTATGGTTAATTCCGGCTTTACGAGCGCGATTAAGGCTGTCCCGGCTGAGCCCGGGCAAGAGGCATCGCAGAGAGAGGGGACACGGGGAGGGGCTGCCTCGGTCAGGCACGGAGGGCGGGCAGTGCCCGGGACGGGGCCGGGGAGAGGGCAGGGCAGGGCAGGGCAGGGCCCGGCGGGGGGACAGAGAGCGCGGCCGAGGGGCGGGAGCCGGCCCGGCCCTGCCC
>VXBX01007692.1:310409-340240 GCA_013400415.1 Scytalopus superciliaris | reverse complement strand
GGCTACTGGTGGGGGGTTACAGGGGCTACTGGTGGGGGGTTACAGGGGTTACTGGTGGGGGGTTACAGGGCTACTGGTGGGTACGGGGTTACTGGTTCCCGGCTCACGGGTCTCCCCTGCGCTCAGGGTGCCAGGCGAGCGGAGCTCCTGCCCTTCGCAGGGCTGGGCCGCTCTCCCTCTCTGTCGGTGGCTCTGCAGGTGCGTTTCTCTTCGCCCATCCAAGTGTTTCTTCCGAGCAGTAGGGGTAAGGTCTCCTCCTTCTGCTTCCAGGGTCGTGCTCGCGTGGGGAGGAAGAGGGTTGTGCCCATTGCCTGGAAGCGCCTGACCGCTTGCCAGCATGGTGGTTTTCACGTGCAATTCGTGTGGAGAGGCTGTGAAGAAAGCACAGGTTGAAAAGCATGTGAACATCTGCAGAAACTGTCAGTGCCTGTCTTGCATGGATTGCGGCAAGGATTTCTGGTAGGTAAAGGATGGGAAGTAGCCTTGCTCACTCTGCAGGAGTTGTCACAAATACAGGATCGTAGAATTTAGAATATTAGAATTAAATTTGGCTATTTCCGAATAATTAATATTTGTATTTTAAAACTATACACGTATTTATATAAATTCAGGTGTTATCATCAAGGTTTGAACCTCAAGGATAACTAAACCTCAAAAGTAAACAGGCATAAGTGGCAAAGCTTTCAGCTTCTGATTATCAACAGCTGTTACTTACTCTGCTGTTGCAGAGAGAGTGAGTTTGGCAATAATATTTCTTTGGGGGTGCTTACACTTCGGTCAGGACTTCACTACCACATTAGTATATCTGTACTTAGGAATTAGGTTTTTGCAAACGTTTTTTACCTTACTTTTCTAGTTTTCAAATATGGCAATCTGAGTAGTAAAACACAGATATATGTTAATAGCTGTGCATGCATTACAGATACAAATGTGTATATAGAGTCATTAAGAAAAGCAGGAGTAGTATATTGAAGATGCATCTGATTCTGCAAGGCAGAAATTCTCACTGAAGAGTGACAGAAGCATGACAGAAATGTCAGCAGTCTTACAAGCATGTGTTTTAAGCATGTTAGATTTTACTCATTTGACAGTAATAACGTTTAAATGGAATATTTATTTGAGTCATGTATTACTTCGTTGATTAGATAAGTGTATTTCAAGCATATTTCAAAGGACTGAAGCATTTCTGTGACTTGTGGTTAAAAATCTCCTATATTCAGGGGTGATGACTACAAGGAACATGTGAAGTGTGTAAGTGAAGACCAGAAATATGGTGGAAAAGGTTTTGAAGCCAAAACTAACAAAGGAGATGCCAAACAGCAGGAGTGGATTCAGGTAAAGTTTGTACTGTATAGAGATATGATAAATACCTTTTGTTTATAATTGTTAAAGACCAGAAAGGCTATATTGGATCAAACCAGAGATCTGTTTTTCCCAATATCCCTAGCTTTCTTTTAGGCTGAGAAATTCTACCCTGCTCAGTTGTTCTTTATATGTAAGTTATCTCTTTGGTCCTCTGAAGTCTTCGCAGTTCTGTATGCTTGTGAAATGCTGTTCAAGATGTGGATGAACCACAGATTCAAAACGATGTTTTCTGTGTCCTTTATACCTTTCTAACAGATTTTTGTCAGTTAATCTACTTTTAGAGTTTTTTTTGTTTCACTGCTGCTAATCATTATGCTGATGTTTTCATGGAATTGGCTATTTTAAACCCAAGATCTTGTGTCTAAGCTCCAGTGGTCAACTTAAAGCCTGCCATTTTAGATGCAAAGTTAGGATTGCTTTACATAAATTTGTGTTGAATGTAATTCGCGTTTTTATTATCTTGTCACTCATTTTCAAGATCTTTCTGGAATCCTCATAGTACTCATCCTAATTAGTTTCATATCATCAGGAAAATTTTCCTGTCCTCTTGTCAGATATTTTGTAAATATGTTGAACAGGAGAGGCTCCAGCATGGATGGAAATGTCTCCTAGCCTGTGCTTCTTTGCAAGAATCTGCTCTCTTAAGGTTGTTCTTTGGTTTTTGGAAGGAACTCAAAACACATTTTTAAAACCCTGTTAGTAATAACTTAATCATCTTTATACATGGACTTGTTGATTTCTATATTGTATAGAAGGTACTAAGCTACACACATACTTGGGGTATATGAATAATACCACTACAGTCAAAGATTGCTGGGATTGAACATAGTTTGAGAACATCATTAAAGGCAGCATGATGTGAGTGCTATTGCTCATGAACATTGTGAGCCTGCCTCAGTAGTAAATACTTCCTACACAGAAAGGTGAAGGGATTATTACCAAGCACCTTTTTCTGATAGTCTTAACACGTCCACAAAGCCTTTCAGTCAGCAGATTTTCAGGAAAGCTCTTCAGTGTCTGGTGGCTGAATCTTTTAACTATCCAGGAAGCTCAGTTTCTTTTTCCTCCCACAAGCAGCAGTGCTGTTCAAGGAGCTGCTGTAAGGCCCTGGCCTAATCTCCTGTGTTGTCTTGTGCTGACACCCATAGCACAGGAATATCCTGAGCTGTCTTATAGGGATTAGTGTTGTTGAAGCTGGCACTGCTGCAAAAAGAAACACATATCAAACTGTAACACCAAAGTAAGCTTGATTTTTCACAATTAACTCAAGAAGTTTGCAAAAAAAACAATCAGTTGACAATTGCTTTTCTTAATGCAGGTCGTTTTTACGCTGTAAGAATCCCTTACATGATACAGTGACTTAACTTGAAAATGCTTTTATTTAATTTGTACATCAGAAAGCACTGATTAGCAGTCCTGCTTGCTTCTGCTTACTGTATAGGTATAAGGGTTTACATACATAACTTGGACACATCTAATGATCTGTGATAAAACCAAAAGCCAGTGGGTTTTTTTATGCATTTTGAACACATCCTGTGAGCAGACTATAGCAGCTGTGAGTGCTGAGTGATTTCTGTCCAGTGTATTTCAGACTTGCACACCTTGCATGTACCATTTGATTCTTGTGCTGCTTTTCTCATTTAATTCTATTTTTCTTATTTAGAAAATTCATGAAGTAATGAAGAAGCCAAACATAAGCCCTAAAGTGCGGAACATCCTGGAGCAAATGCGTGCCTTTGATAACATTCCAAGAAAAAAAGTAAAGTTTCAGGTATGTTTCAAAAGAGATTTTTAGTAATTCATGCAGTGAGCTTAAAAATAGACTTTCTTAGGGAGTGCCACTCTCTTTGAACAAAGGTGGGACAAATTGCTTATTTAGGCATTGGTATAGGTGGTGTAATGGCTGACCTGCAAATAGGCAATGTTTGTAACATACATTTCCCTGCTTAGAAGGACTCGTTGTATGCCAGTTTAATTAGGTATTAAGCCAGAGACTCACCATTTAAGCTTAATCTCCATATGTACACTTGTTCTTTTTTTAATACTGTCCTTTTTTTCCTATTTGTAGTTTCTATTGAATGTCCAAATTTTTAGACATACTCATAAAGATTTCTTATTTCTGTGGCTTCATTTTTTCCTGGTGAAGGCAAGATGCTGTTTTGAGAGTTTTCCTGTAACACAGTACTCTGACAATCTTCCACACTGCATGCTTCACTAAAGTAAATTCAAAATGTTTCATGTGGTATCGGTAAAGAATTACTGACAAGATGGTCTTTTTTTTTCCCCCCCATCTCTGTTTTGTGCCTCAGATTGTGAGGCTGACAGAAGATCATGCTTGCTTCCAAAGCACTCAAATAGAACCTAATAGAGCTGTGGTGAAATTGCTGCCAGCAAGCTGAAGGTTAAAATATTTTTTCTAGAAAATTAATCTTCTAATCAGGGAAAATTTTATTGTCAAGAAGCCTCTTTCTTTTTCATAACATATGTTGCAGTGGAAGATCAAAAGTTTTTGTAGTTCATTGTTCCAGTTTACTAATGCACCTTTACTATCAATGCAGTGCAAAAATCTTTACTTTAGGTTTTACGTAGAATTGCACATTTCTAAAAGTTGATCTGTTGTTGCTAGTGTAAACAGCATAAGTATAAATTTACTGCTTTATTTTAATTTTCACCAGGAACTCCTACAATAACTCAAACAACTTTCAAATGTTTGAGACATTTGTTTAAATTTTACTTTTCTGTAATAAACTAAGGTGTCCATTTAGGAGCATGGCCATCTGTCCAGTACACAAATAAATATGATCACATTAATGTTTTCACTCCTGGGAAGAGTCAGAAGGTTTGGTAGGACATTAACCAGTTATATTCAAAAGCTTGAGGATTATCTTTTTGGGATTGCTGTTAGTGAGGCAATTGAGAGACTGGGGTAGCCTCATAACACTACATAGGTATTATGTGAAACGATTTAGCACGGAGGTTTGAGAGATCTTAGTCAGAAGCAGTGATGAGACTCTTAAATGAAAAATAAAACCAAGAACCAAATACATGGTGAGTAAGAGAAAATCAGAGGTGCACATTTTCGGTTATTGCTGTTTTTTTCCTGCACAGAATTGGATCAAGAACAGTTTGAGAATTACTGACAGCACTTTGCAAGACCAAGTGTGGGATGTTTTCTCAGAAGCAACCAGAAACGTAAGTGAAGGTAGAGGTACAACATAGTACAAGGGGAATGCAGTCCAAAATGCTGCAAGGAAAGCTTTTCGGTCACCTTTTGTAGGTGTTAGCAGAAACATTGTCTCCCATTGTTACAATGGATTATGTTGTAATATTTCTAGACTAAATTTGTGGAACACAACTGTTGCTGAAGTAGTTGTGCATACTGGATAGATTGTGATTGAAAACTTGGACACAGTGACATGATTGTGTCATGATAATCAGAAGGCTAATTCAACTTCATGCTACTAGTCCAGAAGGAAAGGAAAAAATACTGCCTTTACCTTGGGTTTCAGTTGGTGCTAAATTGCCTGTATAAAGATCTATTATATTTCTAAATAGCCACACTAACATTTCAGTAATTATATTTCATTTGTAATTATTACAATTAAAGTTTAAATTAAATATTAGTTTTTTCATTAATATATTGATTCCTCTACAAGAAAATCATTATAGGCGTAGCAACCTTAAAAGAAAACCAAATATATTAAGCTGAGGAAAGTAAAATTATAAGAACCAGGAGTGCCTTTGTTGACATCATGCAATAAAGATTTCTTGTCCCAGACATATCCCAAGAGAGGGAATTGGATGGTAAAACTAAGATTACAACTTAAGGGCTGTATATTGGGGAATAGGTTCTGTATCTTGCTGTAATGTTTTGTTTGTGTAAATCAAAACAGCTGTCACTCCCTTAATTACATTTATTAAAACATATAGACACTAGAAATTATATATATTGTAAGATACCTCTTCTGTGATGTTAATTAGCATTTAGTCTGCTAAGTTAAAAAAAGAATCAGGCACACTGTTTAGGGCTATTTCTCATGTAACTGGTGTCACCAGGTGTAAGCAATTTAATCGATTTCAGGATATTAGTGTTCTTCATGAATTATGTAGTAGAGGAAAGTTGCACTGTCAAAACAAAGCATGTAAAAATTGTAATAATCTTCTTTTTCAACAAAAGATTTCAAATGGAAAAGAACAAGACAAACCACAACAGAAGGAAGAACAACAGTCTGCAGAAACTGGAATAAAAACAGTGGCAGAAGAAAATGGAATTACAGCTGATAAAGTTGAGAGGAAAAAAAGTAAGAGAGAACGGAAAGAAGAGAGACAAAAGAACAAAAAGAAGGAGAAAAAAGATTTGAAATTAGAAAACCAGCCAGAAGTAAAAAAGAGTAAAAAGTCCAAAAAAGGAAAGGAGAGCATGGAGAATGAGTTTAAAATAAATGGAAATGGCCATCAGAGCGAAATAGAAGAGAAAAAAAATGTAAAGAAACGCAAACATAAACATGTAGAAGGTATTGTACAACTTACATTCTTGTTTGTTTTGAAGATGCTTTCTCTCAATTCCAGAGCACAATAAACTACCTAAGTAGAATTTTTAAGTAGGAAGTTACATACAGAAATTAGATTATTTTTTAACAATGATTGCACATTTCTTTGTGTAGTCTGAAACTCTTAGCACATATAAACTCATGTGACAAGAACAGAAAATTTAAGTCATGTCAGAAAATTTCTTCTGGTTTTAAAATTTTTTGTGTATGTTTATTCAATTCCATCTCTAGAGGAACCTCACATCAAAACAAAGAGAATGAAAACAGAAAACATTCCAGAAGACATGGAAACAGAAAACACCAGTGACAATGAAGAAAATGTGGGAACTAATAAAGGTATTCTTAAAGGGACAACTTAGATCGTTACAAAGCTATCCTGCAAAAGACCTTATGCAGAATATAAAGATGGTGCTTCTGCAGGAAAACATGGAATAAATCATGCCTTAGTGTACATAAATGTACATTCAGTATGCACACCTGTTCAGAGTAAGTAGCCTGTGCTATCCTTAACACCTGATGCTGAATTACTTCTCTCACTTGCTGCTTCTGCTGTTCTGGCAACCTTTGGCTACGCTTGGTCCCACTGGGAAGTGAGGAATGTGGCATGTTAGTATTGCCACAGCAGGTCTCTTTCCTGCTGCCATGCACATTAGCCAACGCAGAGGAAAAAGGGTAACAGCTCTCTTAAACCTCTTGGTATCTCTCATATCCCCATTTTTGCTCAGGGAATCATAAATTGGATTTCAGATGTGTCAGACCTTAGTTTATGCTTAGATAAACCTACTTCTGCCTGTAATCCAACACACTATGACTGCTGCAGAATGACTGTGCTTGAACATACAGATTGTTTATTTGGAAACTACCACTTAATGACCTCTGAAGGTGGTATGGTCCAAATTTGACTTCCTGTGCTCTAAGCATGAGGACACAGGCTCTTCCTAACTATTCCTGAATTATGCAAGACGTGCCGTTTAATAGCTGCAGCACAGAAGTTAATAGAGCAGTTCTGACCCCAGTTGTTCAAGTACTGCCTTGTTTCTTCATGTCTATTTTAATTTTCATGGCTACTGACTTTATGCTTAAGACACCCTGCTGCTGTAGGTCAGTAAGGTAATAATTGTTGTGGTAGCTGAACTAGTTCCAATTTTAGGAGGTTGAGGGCTAGTTGGTACTAAAGAAGATCTGGAAATACCTGATTTTACTAATGATGTTGTATGCCTAATTTTTTTCTAGGTAAATTCAACTGGAAGGGAACAATCAGAGCTGTTCTGAAACAGGCTCCAGACAATGAAATTTCAATTAAAAAACTGAGAAAAAAGGTACGGTATAACATGGGGGTTTTGTCTTGTGAATTTCTTTCTGTAATGCTCAAGTTCATAAAATCCTGCCCCACTTAAGCAAGGAAGGTTTGACATTATTTAACAGAATATCAGTTGGCAGAATGTCAGCTGAAGGATGGTTTCTTCATTGCTGAACTACAGAAGAAAGTCAGTGCTAATTCTGCAAAGACATAATAGCAAATTGCATTCCATGCTACTTTTAATACAGTAACATGAATGTATTGTTGCTTAAAGTGGAATCATCTTTACTAACTAAAACCCATTCCTCTGCCTTTGTGCAGGTTATAGCTCAATATTACACAGTAGCTGGTGAACGGCACAGGTCAGAAGAGGAGATCTTCGTCATATTTAATAAGAAAGTGAATAACAATCCCAAGTTTAAAGTTCTGAAGGACAAAGTGAAACTTGTGAAATAAAAGTTTGCATACTTTACATAACTGTTGCATTTCAATCTTGCAGATGGAGTCAAACTCTTCTGTCACCTGTACAAATACTATGCATTGGTCTCAGTTTAAATTGTATATGTGAAAGCAGAATTTTAACTTTTAATGCTGGATTCCTCTTTTTCTAGATTTATCACAGAAAAGTTTCAGATATTTTATTTTTTGATTTTATGGAAAATATATATTTTTTGGTACAAGTTTTAAGAGGCATTGAAAATAACTGCTGCCTACTGTATTAAAATTCTTTCAGTACTGAGTATAATTTATAGGCATGAACGTTTTATCAGGACCTAGGTTGTGTGGCTTTTTGCCAAAACTATTTTAACAGCAGATAGGATTTTCGTATTCAAAAACCTGCTATGGAATAAATGTTTTGTGATGGTGTGACTGATAATCCCTTTACACACTGTAGCTATAGCTAATGTATGCAGGCTGGAAGAGACTGCTAATTCTGTGTTGTAAAATGCATAGTTAAAGTGTCAGATTTGTGTGTGCAATATTGCACATTCAGTGAAAATCTAAAGATTGTATATGCATTGCTACTGAAAGTCTTGATTAGTAATGCAACTGACTTCAACAGAATTGGTTATGTGAACTAAAAATTGACTGATGAAATAAGTTATTTTAGAATACCACCTTAAATATGAGAAATCTTGCTACTTTATAATTGTATAATAAATCCACAGATTTTACATTATTTGAAGAGGCTGTTACATTGCAGTCACTGAAACTGTTTAGGTAGACCAGATATGTTACATGTGTAAGAGACAGAGTTGCCTGGGGAAAGATACTTGAAGTTTTATGTGTTTTTACTCAAATGCAAAATACTTCCACCTAGGGAGCTCCCTACCATGAAATAGTCTGTTATAAACAGTGGTAGAAAGCAGTTGATGGTATGGTGTTTTTAAATAATACCTAGTGATTTCAAGCAGATACACTTCTGTAAAACTCCATAGTAAAAATATCTGAATTTATAGAAATATTGAATGTCTTAAAAGTATAAATATGAAAAAACCAACTGTGATACACTGGGTCCAGTTTTTTCTGAGTATGTATTTGTCTTATAGAAGTTGCAGCTAAAAACACCTAATAAATTTAAGATCTCTTTGCTAAGTGTTTGTTGTCAATTCATGAAAAATGGCTTTGGAGATAAACAGAATAAAATTTATTTACAGACATGAGAAGAGAATTTGAGAAGTTGAGAACATTTCAAAAGTTTAGGGTTTTTTGGGTTTTGGTTTGTTTTTTTTTTTTTTTAATTTAGGACACATAAAAATAAGGCCTTGACAGTGAAACTGAAATCAATACACTGCAATTAATCTTTTCACTCACTGTATTTATTGTACAACAGATACTGCTACCTGAAGGTCCTAAACAGGTTTGCTAAAGTAATTGTTTCATGTTTTCATGTGGACTTTTGTTTGTTTGTTTAGAATTAATTTGAAGTTATGCCATTCTCTTACACTTTTCATCTTTAATTATTGTTGACCACAGCATGTGTTTGACACACAGACAGAAGCATCTGCTGAACCTCTGATGGCGATATCTTAAGTTGTGATGGCAGCAGCTGCTATGGTTGTGGCAGCTAATGTTGCACCACACCTCCATCCTCTTCTCCTTACCCTCAAACTACGATCCAACCTCTTTCTATCCTGCACTTCAAAACACCAGTCCCATGTCCACAAGCCAGGATTGTCTCCCTGCTCTGTGCCCTGGCTCTCCTGTGCCAGCTGGTTCCAGCTGCCTTGCTGTGCTGTGGGAGGGTATCGTAGCTGGGGTCAGTCCCTGAGCAGGGCACAGCAGCTTGGTCTGCCCAGTGAGTTATGAAGTGGCACCACCGGCCGTGCTACTGCTGGGCACCTGCAGTGCCCACACGTGTTTTCCATAAGGGCGCTGCTGTTTTCTTGACACGCTCAGGACCTCATCAGCTGCATCTTTTTTTCCCTTTTCGAACTGGTAAGGGTAGTTTGGATTATTTATGTTATTTGAAAATAAATATTTGCAGCAGATTCTTACTTTGGAGTGTTGCAGTTTATCTTTCACACTTGGAAGAACGATGGTTTCTGCTCATGAAAGGCACCAGCATTTTCTAGTATCTCCAGACCAGGAAGCTGATCTATATCAGATAGAAATCTTAGGTTCTTTTAGGACTTAAAAGAAGATCTGAAGTTCTGCAACAGTTCTTTTTATTCAGTCTAACATAACCAGATACTTGGTTCATGTCATTGCAGGGTTCTGGTGTCAGATGCTTGGGGTTTACTGCAGTGCTCGCTGAATGAAGCAGAGCACCAGACTAACTATTCAGGAACACCACACATCAGTTGAAAGCTGAAAAAAAGGAGTATCAAATCAGCAGGATGCAGATCATGCTATCAGACTAGGATTTGATGTAATTTTTTCCCTGCTCTAACTGTTGTGGTTCTTAATGGTTCCAACATCTGACTTCCCCTGCGCATTGCCATGTTAGTAGTTCCTGTATGGGGTAATAAACATGTTGCATCTTATTCTTTCCCTCTTTGTGTAAAGGGAAGAGAATAGCTTTTGTTCAAATTTTTTCTCATAATTTGACACACAGGAATCAAATTTATGCCCCTTTATTGGTGGTCACTAGTGGGAGTCTATTGCAAATAAGTCCTGTTACAATTACATTAGAGTTACCTCATTATATGTTGTTACAGTAGCACTGCCTTTTCCTAGTCTGTTGCCAGAAAGAAGAGGCTGGGAAGCAATATGCTTTGTAGCAGTATTTTTCTTTCTGAATGTTCCTGGAAGTACAGGACTATGATAGATAAGTCTGTGCCTCCAGGTATAAACGACTTCAAGTGCTATTGCAGTCCATGCATAGTTGCATTATTGACATGCACCTCTCCAGTGAAAAAACCCAACTTCTATGTTGTTTCATTAGACAATAAAGTACGCAGAGGACTTAGACTGGCTTTTTCACTTAAAACAGATCTGGGCTTTAATTTACTCCTTGCAACTAATGATGTCTTGATCAGATTGAAATTACTAGGAATTGTTTCAGAGGGTGGCATTAGAGGGAGGCACAATCCCTGACGGATCATTGAGAATCCTTCATGAAGACAGAAAACCAGCAGGACCTCTCTAATTTCTATTCAGTGATTAAGCATCATCTTTTTAATAATAATTAAACCGTGTTTTTTTTAATTCCATGCATCTGTTGCAATGAAGTTATGTATCTTGGATGATCTTCTGTTTTAATGTGGCAAGAATGGTATACAACCTTAAAATTAACCAAGTGCCAAAGGGCAACAGTATCAATTTACCTGACTGCATGCAGAGAGCATGTAATATTTAAAAAATATTATTCCAGACTTCTAAGAGAATGCAAGGCACAATCCACATTGGTAATGTAGAAACTTGCCAAGCACCTGCTTGTAGTTTAATATATTCATTAAGCATTATCATCTGATCCCAGCTTCTAGGTCAGATGATTGATTTGACAGAACAGCTCTTAAATTCTCATCTGAGGGACTTAGGGTAGAACTGACATCCATTTGTGCATGCAAGTATTTGAAGAAGGAAGATCTAGCTTGCAGTAATTTTTCTGCTAAATTCCCGTGGGCATCAATGGCAACTGCTTGCAGTAGTCAATTTTGATGATCTAAGAACAAAAGGGAGGGATGGCATCCCTTCATGACATGACCCACAACTGACACTTTAAATACATTTGACAACGGGCACATAATGAACCAAAAAGTTTGTCCTCCCAGCAGCAAAATCAATTGATTACAGGACCGTTGCAGATTCCTTCATCAAGCACTCCACTGACCTCCTGTTCAAAAATATGTCCAATACAGAATATTTAAAGTAATGTAATGATAGTACCAAGTAGCCCTTTTATTTGACAGAACAACTTTGGTTTGGTGTTTCTTTTAATGGCATGCCATGTGTTTGTGTAGCCATAGAGGACTTTATCTACTGAACTGCTGTGTTCACTTCTTGTAGCATTTGGTCATGAAATCACCAAAAACACAACTGAGAAATTACTTCAGTTCTGTGCATGGGGAGATCCAACCAAATGTATCACATTGCAGACATATCGTAAAAAACAACCACAAGCCTAAGAGCAAACCAGAGACCACTGATCTGCTGCAGACTCAAAACCAAAACAACTGGCTTACAACATTTCCATTTTTCCCTCTGATATCCTTCTAACAGATCTTACCTTTTGCTATGTGAATTGCTGTGTAGTGCAGCTAACATCAGCATTATGCAGGTCATTAAACTAAGACTTACATGTTTGAACATAAAACAAAAAAAATTATGACCTGCAGCACTTCTTCAGGTTCCTTAGAACAGCTATTTTTAAAGCATTTTAAAGCACTTTTTCCACTATTTTCTTTTTCCTGTGCTTTCAGGACAAAGAGGCATTGCTTAATGCCACACTGCAGTGTCAGGCAGCTATGGACAAGCACTTTCTGTTGTGTTTTTCTCACTTGCAATCAACCAATAGTAATACTCAGAAGGAACTTTATTATACTTGCAGCTGCCATTCTACGTTCTGAGGAAAAGACTTCAAACTTCTGCAGAAGCAGAAAAGTTACTGTAAAACGTGTAACTTTTAAAAAATTAGATAAGATAGCACCAGTATGAATTCTACTCTGTGTTTCCTAGTTTAGTTGTATGAATTTATACCACTGAAGCTAGTATTTTAATATAGTTTTTGTACAGAGATCTCAATAAATGAGAATGTAAATAGGGTTCTGATTTTACCAGGAAGATTTGGGTGCTACAGTATGAAAAAAGTCATTAAATATTTACTTTGTAACTACATCGTTGACACCTGTGTTTCAAACAGATGTGAAAACAGATAAAATTGAGTTTTCCAGTATTCCCTCAGTACTGTAACCACAGGGGATTTTTTTGCTGTGATATGGGTCAGGGTACTGAAAAATCAGTGCAAGAGAATGTTTGTATAAAGCCTCTCTTAGCATTTAATACAAATTGACAATATTATGTGGATTTTTTTTTATTTCCTGCCAATTATATGTTTAGTAGTCATGCTTAATGTTAAGTCACAATAAATTTATAAGAAACCATCAGACACCAGTAACATAGCATTACAAAATGTTCCAGAATATGTTTTATTGATTTTCTAAACAGCATAACAGCTCCATACTAAAATACACCTTTTTGTTAAAATTTTCCTTTCTAAAATAATGCATTGGAAATGGAGTGTCCATGGCAGGGTGAAGAAGGAAGAAGTAAAGTAAATTAGGGAATTGTTTAAAGCTAGTGGCTTTCATTATAAGTATAGCATAAGCACTTAAGTAGGGAGTTTAATCACTGGAAGAAAAAAAATCTTCAAAGGACAGCTACTTATTTGTTGTGCTCAGCCCTCCACTGTCCTGGTGCATTAGAGTAGCTCATTCTTCTTTCTCCAGTGAAAAACGATCCTCCCACCTGGTGCTATAATCCGATTGCATCAGTACAATGTAGTCAGACCCTGACATGAGTAGTGGCTCATAGCAGATGACCACAGGATACAGAGACCCAATACATGATTTCATTCGGAAACTTTTAAGGCTGTAACACTTACCCTTATTAAGGAAATAAGAGAGCAAATATTAAACTTTTTGTGCGAGATAAGCAGAAAAAAGGCATATTGTTCTGTACATTGAGCTGTATTCACAGGTTACAAGATACCTCTGTCAATATATTCAACATTTACCCCTTTCTTCTCCCAATTTAGTCATCAAGAAAAAACAAGAATAAGTCCTCTACGTTTCTTTTCTGCTCTGTCAGCCAAGAAAAGCAGCATATTGTGTTTCCCATTAGTACTTTTACAGGAAGTGTTACTTTATATTGAATTCTAAATTTCACTTGGACTAGAGGAAGTTTTAGTAGTAACTTTCCTTTACACTTGCTAAGATACAATTCCTCTTGCCCCTGTAATGTACTGCTTTTATTTGCACTTCCTGGAATGTAATTCTTTTGCACCTGAATCCTAATGCTTTTATGCTTTTGCAGTGTACAGTGTAAAATCTTCAAGCGTTTTGCTTAGACTGAACTTTTTCTGCAAGACTGCAGATCACAGAGCTTAGTCCTTTCTCAAACACATCTTATTTTTTAATTATCCTAAGTTTTAAAATTTATTCTAGAAGAATAAATCATTCAGTCTTTGGAGACTGCATCTTTTGCCCTTCTCATTTGATTCTTTGTATACAAACTGCCCTTGCTATAGAACTTCATACCTGAGTTACAGAAGTAAATTACTGACTCCCTACAGAAGTAGGTTTATAATTTCTGACATTACTTGACAGTAATAGAAAAACAGAATTGTGTCTCTGTATGCTTGCCGACCCATTAAACCACTATTCTCAAAGTTCTAGTTGGAATGCATTAGTACTAAATTAGCATAAAAAGCCTAACTGAGGCCTGATTACAGTCAAGCTCAACTCACTTATATTTGTTTTATTAGAAAAGAGGTGCTTTTAAATATACTGGAATCTTCCTCTCAGCAGCATACAATCAATCCAAAAGTATTCAAGTCACTATGTCTTTTAGGTGACAAATTGAAAAATAACACTAGAAGTCCACCTGTGCTGCAGATGGCTCAAAACACACAATGTTTAATCCTTCAATCTGTTCTTTGCAGTAGCCGTGTAGTGAATTCTCGCAATCCAGCAGGAATACAAAGGATGAAATGCACTCTTATACATTATATATTATCCCCTTCTGATGGCTTTTAGCTGTTGATATTCAGAAGGAATGCAAGGAGGAATACACACTCCATATGTGACAAAGACTCCTGTTTTGCATGGATGAGATAGGACTGGAATTTTCTCCTAGACTTCCCTTTCTTACCATTAAAACAAGTGCTTCACTTAATGCCTGCATTTCTGCCTTGGACTTCTAAATCAATTGCTAGTATAAAAGTTTTGGCTGAATTGTATAGACATCTCTTACACTTGGAGTGCTTTAATGATTTCCCTCCCATCTATCCATTCTACCATTTACTTTAAGACATTTTATGGTCTGTTCCTGCAACTTCTTTGTCCGACACCATGAAATAGGTTTCCTCTCGCTTCTTGCTGCTACAATTCTGTCTTAGCTATTCTACCTTTGAAAGTTCAGCTTTTTTGATGAACTTTCAGAACCTAAGTGTTTCAGAGGTTAGCATTGGATAAGTTTTCCATGAGAATAAAAAAATATTAACTCAGTTGATGTTCTTAAAGACCTGTTCACATTAAGCCAAAGCAATATGGGAATTGTACTATCATCCTCCTGCCACAATTTCAAATTGCAGAATTCAGTCTTCATAAAGCAAACATCCATCTGTTTCTCTTGGACAGTATAGCACTTTCACAGTGTTCCCTCTAACTCTGTTGTCCAATTAATTACAATACCAGAGCAAAACACATGACAAATTGACCCTACAAGATACATAAGTGGTAATGTACTGCGAAAGATGATGGCAAAGAAAAGCTGCTTATAGACGTGAATGAAGAGTGCAAGACCTTCTTTTTGATTTTTTTTTTTTTTTTCTGGGACTCCACAGAAAAATTCTCCAGGAAAACAGCACAAGCTGAATCCCACACTATACCCATCAGTGAGATGTTGCTATGCTGAACACATGAAAATGATCTGTACTTTCCAGTCTTATTAACAGTGAGATCCATGTGCCCAAGGACCTTTGTCCCTGCTTTATTACACCAGTCAAATCACAGGAGTAGGGACACTAAACATCTCCAAAATAATAATTAATATGTTATCACAGCCTAAAATAATGCTAACCTCTACCAATGCAGAAATAAAATGTCCCACCAAAGAGTGTACAGTGAACGTTTGATGAATAACACACTTGAATGCCCCTTCCCAAAACTGATAGTCTTTCCTGGGTGAATTAGATCTGTAATCTTCATTATTCAAAAACCAACCAAAACTTTAGGATGTTCCTAAGTGCCCTAAGTATGAAATTCTTATCATATTGTTACAGATACACGGTTGCACAGGCTTTCTCCTCAGTAAAGAAATCAGTTTCAGTAAACCCCAAGTGTTCCCTTTCCCACCCTCTCACATCTGGCCATTTGTTTTTGCCTCTCCACCACCCCCTGCATTTTTGCAGGCTTTTAAAACCAGATCAAATCCTCAAACTGAGAGGTATTATATACCACTGTTGGGGATTGAGTAGTCAAGAACAATTATAGCTGGAGTACTGCTGCCAAATGCTTTGTATCATTAAACTGTAGTCTTGGGAAAACATTTTGAGAGCCATTGTACTCCCTTAAGAAAGTAAGCATAGTTAAGTGAAACTAAACTCAATAAATGATTTAGAAGAGAGGGTAAGAAAACTTACTTTGCAACTTTTAGGAGAATGGTTTATCCAGATTTATTTTGGGTAAATAGAATAATTTTTGGATATTTCGATAAATTTGGATTAATATTTTGGTTTTGTTTACATATTTGAAAATGTGAACAGAACAGTCTTCTCATTTTATATTCTTAATTCTGATTATAGCAAAAGGCAAGAGTCAAACTCTGAAGCTACCTAACATTTTTAATCAGGGTATTGAAATGGTCTGCTATCAAGTAGATACTTCAGATTAAAGTAGTGCTCTGTCAGCTATCTTTTTGTAATTTCCTGACAACTTTCAAGGTGTGAAATAACATACTTAGATGAATGAATCAGATGTCAATATGTAGTGCGCTTTTTTCCTGTTCTCTTAGATGCCCTCTTCACCTTTTAGACTTTCTCTTTTCTGCTTTCTTTTTCTTCAAGAAGTTCAAATGCTTTCATGCTTTTATGTATAGTGCCTTCTTGGTATCAAACAAACTATTATATTTATTGTTTCCTTCCTAAAGGGTCAATTCAAGGCTGCATTGCAATTTAATACTCACATGAGAATACAACTTGAATTCAATAGTTTGTATATGGACCACATTCAGAGTCAATTGAGTTTTAACCTTCAGTTGTTTTTCAGATCTGCATTAAGTTATTCACACCAAGTGCTTTTAAGTCCTTTGCTGATTTTTTTTTCCATTGTACTGAATTTTAAATAGTTAATGCAAGATGAAAACAAGAGAACTGTAGTACTATCTGGAGGCATTTTTGTAACCTAGATGAGTCAATGTATTTACTTTTTCACACAGTGTAAGAGAAGATATGCAAAGCTTTAGTTCAAGGACAAGGTTCAGAAAATATTGAGAATCTCTACCCATCCGATCCTTTTACTCCTGGTAGTAGAAGACAAGCAGCAAATTACTACTCACTTTATTATCACTTGGTTCATGAACAGAAAGCATGGACTATATAGCACAATCATTCCTCAAAATGATAAAATAAGTCTATGCTGTATCCAACCTACTTCAGCTGAAAATTAACATAGGGAGGAGACTTAGATATGGAATGAAGAAAATTCCAGCCAGATCTTTTGTGAGCAGATAACATTTGGACTACTCTAGCGATTGACTTCTGTAATGGGGAAAAGTTACAAATATTTGCTAGAATACTAGAAAACCAATTTGTCTTCCTAAAAGTGAGAATTTAACCAGAAAGTCCAGTTTTAAAATTTGTGTCTACCCAGTCAAGAGACATAAAAAGCTACCACTTGTGTGTGTCATTGAGTTGTCTGTAAATCAATATAAACCCTACTAATCAGTAAACAGCAAATCCTCAGCTAGCAACAAGAAAATAAAATTCAAAATATCCAACTAGATTGCAAAATTTAGCCTGCACTTATAGCTGAAAACCCTGAACATTTAAAGACATTAAAGAAAAGAAAGCAACGGTGTTGAATTATGTGAGAGACCAGGAATACAGTTAACAAAAAAATTGCTGCAAACTCTGCCCTTTCTAAATTTCATTCATTGAATCTTCAAATTCACAAATTTCTTTCACAGACTGTTAACTAAATTTATCAGATCAAGCACCACATTTTAAAATACTTCCTAACATTTCTGCAGGGATTCTTAACTTGCAAGAATTAATCATCCATAACAGGCCTGTTGATTAGATGCTTCGTTAATTATGTTGTTCATTTTGCAAAACCCTCAGTTCAGCTCCTGATCGCTATCTACTCTGCAGCAGATTAATAATTTCTGAATCGGAGAAGCTCTGTGAAAAGATCACAGAAAACATCTCAGCTCTACAAACACTGAACATGAACAGTCTCAGTTAAGGTCAACAGTGAGTCCAGGAAGGGAGGCTCTTGTTTCAGCTCTTTGCACAATACCTACTCTGTAGGTAAACAGAAGTGTTCAGTTTAACAACACTAACAGATCTTAGCCTTTTCAAGCATATATATTTATTTAATTGCTATGTTTAAATCAAAGATATATCCTATGAATAGCTTTTGCAAAGAAAGCGCATGAAGATTTCCTTTGTTTCTTATTTGAATCACTAAGATGAAAGTGAAGGCTGAGGTAGTCATTTCACTCAAAGGAAATAAGACAAAGAAACCTCTATTTCATTGCAAAGAAAGAGTTCTGAGCTCCCACAAGCTGCTAACTTCAAAATATTCAACTGGACTAAATAAAAAATAACCCCTGTAGTCACTAAGGACTATGATATTGTTGGCCCTTACGTGACAGATGTTTTAAGGCTGGGAAAACAATTTCTACTTACTGTGACATGTCTCACATGAAATTCAGATGTAAATGAAGGCCTGTCTTTATGCAGAGAAAAAATATATTTTTTTTCTGTTCTTGTATCTTTTAGGCTGAATTTACTCAAAACTCAACGCACAATAATGAAGAATAACCAGAACCCACATTCCCCTTGTCCCTAGAACCTCGCTCATTTATAAAACAGAAAATAAGATATTTAGGAAAATATAGTTATTCAGCAAGTTTAGAACTGCTTAAGAACAGTGCAAGTCAGAGCAAGCATAGCTTGTACCCTAACTAGTTTCTATCAATTAGTTTCTACCCTTAGCCTAACATTTTTTAAGGTTTACAGATAAAATACACAATTATTTAACTACAGCCTACATTTAATTCTTTTCAATTTTCCTGTTTTCTCAACATGAAACTACAGAGGACGTATCTGCAAGGCTTTTCTCTTGGTATGCAAAGAATGCACGTGGTAAGTGAAAATTTCAGGTATTTCTCATAATCACTGTTTTCATGCAAAATATTTTGCCTTCCAAGAGGAAACGTATAATCAGGTTATTAAACATTTGATTTTTTTGAACTTCATATACAGCTAGGAAGAGTATAAATTTGATTTCAGTCAGTAAAACCCCCATACTGAATTTTTTTTTCTTCAAACTGCCTTATAATAATTCCATCTTTTATCGACTATTTCTGCATTTAATTCCACTCTAAAGAAAAGCCATCCAAAACAGCTGCCATACCACACAGGTACTTCCACTCTGAACTCCGCAGGGTTTTTGACTTAGTTGAATGTTACACCACCCAGTCTTGTCTAAGAAAGCACAGGATTTGTAACTCCCACAGGTATCACCTAATTAGCCTTAGTGAATCATTACTGTCAGAAACAAATGTCGATTTTTGAAGTCATCTTAATGGCTTAATCATTAAAACACCCCAGAAGATACAGTATGTGTATTCACAGTATTCTGATAAGGACCAGACCTTAGGTTAATCTGTGAACATAATTTAGTAGTTTTGAGTTTGTCCATGTGAATAAACAAGCAAGCCATGGTAATCTAGTCGCTTTGCAGAAACATGGGTGATGTGACTTTTCATCTAGCCACGCAGAATTCAGCTACAGAACAGAAGCAACCCATTTTACCATTTTTATGAGTTTATTTTATTTACTTAGTTTGTCTTGTAAATACGTTTATTATTTCCAGTTACGAGCTGCGGCCTCGAGTGCTACGGGACCCCTTGAAACCTCTCAGGCTTTACATGTGCCTCGTGTTCCCTTTACACCGCCGGCTCTGCGCCACAAAAACTGGGATTATTTCCCCCCTAACATCTCCCCTCAGGAGCACCGGGCTGGCAGGGAAAGCACTCTTAGTTTTCTTACTCGTGCTGACAAAACATCCTTCACTGCGGCAATTCGGCAGTGTTTTACCCTGTCCTAAGCGGGGACTGCTCCGTGTGCGATACCCCGGGGCGGTGATTGCCCGCACACACCGGGGCGGTCAGAGCCCCGCTCCCCTCACACACCGGGGCGGTGATTGCCCGCACACACCGGGGCGGTCAGAGCCCCGCTCCCCTCACACACCGGGGCGGTGATTGCCCGCACACACCGGGGCGGTCAGAGCCCCGCTCCCCTCACACACCGGGGCGGTGATTGCCCGCACACACCGGGGCGGTCAGAGCCCCGCTNCGGAGCGGGCGGCACGGCCGGTGCGTGGGGCCGGGAGCGGGGCCGGGCCGGGCCGGGCCGGGTGGGAGCGGGTCCCTCGGGCAGGTCCCCTTCGGCAGGTTCCCCGCCCTCAAGGGCGCTGCTCGCAGCAGTGCGGGAGGGAGGCGCGGGCCGCTCGGTGCGGATGGAGCGCTTGAAGGCTGCCATGAGCATAAGGAGGGATCGGGGAAATGGAAAATAAAGCCGCCCGCAGAGCGGGGGGTGCGCTCGGCCCGCGGTGATGCGTGTGGGGAGCCGGGATGTGTCGCACGGCTGGAGGCACAGGGCCGCCAGCTAGGGGTGAATTTCGGAGTGCGAGACATCAAAAGCACCTCAGACACCCTTTTTTTGACTGTATGAATACCGAGAGTGTGACTTGGTTGCTGTCGTGCACAAAAAGAGGCGTTCCCACCTGCTCGCTCTGTTGTCTCTCTAAAACAATATGGTGATGAGGGGAAAAACAAGATATTTCTCTGCTTTACCCTCCTGAAGGTTTGCGGTGTGAGTCAAGCTAGCCCCTGAAACTGGAGCTGGAAATCTCCCTGTGAATTAACCTGCAATTCACAACAAGAAAATTATTTATGCCTGAAATGCTTGCAAATGCTAAATTTCATTAAAAAGGGTATAAATAAATTAGTAATTGGAAAGACCAACCTGACATTCTATGTGCTAAATTAATGAAAGTGCTTTAATAACACCAGGAGGTTTTAATTAGTTAAACAACCCTTAAAAAATGTGGTCAGCTGTTTCCTCCAAGTGTATATAGACACCATATTGTGCTGATTGTTACTGCTTTATCCTTTATCACAGGATACCTTGCTTAGTCAGTTTTACTTCAGTAAATGTTCAGAGCTTTTTTAGAGTATTTGTAGTACAAACTGTGTTATAATTAGTATAAAAATCTCCAAAGATAAATGAATTAAAAAGATAAAGCAACGTGTTTAACGTAACTGTAATCATATTCCATTTAATGACTGGCTTTAGTGCTATAATTATGTTCTTATTTACAGAAGAGTCTACAGCTGTAGAGAAGAAGATGAAGCCTCTTACCAGACTGAATATTCATTCTGCATTCTGGATTTTGGCATCAATAGCTGCGACATACTACTTTGATTTTTTTAAAACTCTTAAAGAAACTATGCAAGCAGATAGGTAAGGTATCTTGTCTTACAAAGAAAGTTGTGTTTTCATCTTACAGTCATATTCATCTTACTATCATATTCAGTTAATTACATCTGAACACTGTATTTTAAATTTGGATAAACAAGATCTACAATAGGAATAGAAAGAACTGGGACTGTTCAGCCTGGAGAAGAGAAGGCTCCAAGCATCTTGTCAATACATGTCAATACCTGAAGGGAGGGTGCAGAGAAGACAGAGCCAGGCTCTTTTCAGTAGTGCCCAGTGACAGGACCAGAGGCAGTGGGCACAGACTGAAACACAGGAGGTTCCCTCTGGACATCAGGAAACACTTTATTACTGTGAGGGTGACTGAGCAGTGGTGCAAGTTGCCCAGGTAGGTTGTGGAGTCGCCATCCTTGGAGATACTCAAAAACCACCTGGACGTGGTCCTGGGCAACTGACAGTAGCTGATCTTGCTTGAGCAGCAAGGTTGGACCAGACAACGACCTCAGCTGATATTATTAAACTAATTTTTAAGCAAATACAATGCTTAAAATTTTGCTACAATTATTCTTTTTCTGTAAACTCTACTGAGCCATCTGTGTACACACAAAAGTTGTTTTGATAGCAGGCATTTTATTACTGTACCTTCAAGTTTTCACTTTAGAAGAAATAGCTGCCTGTTTTGTTGAAAGAGTTGAGGTTTTGTTTATTTTAATAAAAAACTTCTGAAATTAATCTTTAAATATAAAACTGAAATTCATTTCTCTAGAAGTTCTCTAGACCTCTTTAAGTAGGTCAGTGAAAAATTAGTAAAATAATTTATATGAAGTTATTTCTATTTCTAGTCTATTTATTTTCTATTAAATTAATTTCAGTGGGACTGATGGGTGCTAAATACTTTTAGACAGCTTCAGCTTGAAGTGCTTTAAAAACTCTCATTGCTATTGTCATTATTGTATCAGCATGTGGAAGTTGCACAAAGCCTTTCTCTGTGCTGTGAGGTTCTCTAGAGCTGCTCACCCAGGCTAGATACACCCTTCATCCAGTTGGCTGTGAAAACAAACTAGTGTTTGTAATGTAATCAGAATGTTGGGTGGGTGTCAGGACCTTGTCTTCCTGCACTGCTTGTGTAGGTAGGCTATGACAACTGCTCTCTTCATGCAGAATTCACAGTTGGTAGTACCAAGGTGCCAGAATAGCATATGGTAGTTGCTCTACCATTCCAGAACAAACATTACCTGAGTTGGAAGATCCCTGGTTACCCTTTGTAACTTAGTAATCAAACTATGGTAATAAAATTTGCTTTTTAAAATTTTTATTTGCTAAACACACATTCAAATAAGTGTAAGATTTTTTGAGGTGCACTTTCCTCTCAAGTTGCCTTTCCTGTCCTAGTCTTGAAATATGTCCTCAAAGAGTCTCAAAAGTGTGTCCTCCTGAATAAACATATAACCTGTGTTTTCTTGATTCTGGGTTTGAAATCTTGCATTTCTCCATGGTTTTCTTCAACATCTGTAGAGAAAAAGCTTAATGCTTCTTGTCTGTTAAATTCAAGAGTTCACAAACTGAAATCATAGCTTTCTGCAACATTTCTGTTGCACAAAAATGTACAGTGAGAAGCACAGTTGCAGTGGAGCCTATTTTGTTTCATTACTGACAAATTAGTTTCGGTGTGTAGTGTAGTAGATCCCTCACAAGATCTGTTGCATTGCATTTCCAATATACTTGAGGGAAAAATGAATGAAATTAATGTTGGATTGCAAAATTAAACTCAGTTGTGTATGTTAGACAGCTTTGAAAGCAAAAAGTGTTTTGTAAAAAATACTTTAAGATAAAAAATACAGGAACTCTAAGCGATAATCTGTATAATTAACAGATATTGCCTGTTCTGTTTCTAGACTAGAGGGAAGATTAATGTGCAAACCACAATGTGACTTTGGCTTAATGTGGTTTAATACACTTTCTTTCCTGCAGCTGGTGGCTTGCCAGTGGCACTTGTTTATTGGCTGCGTGTTTATCTGTTGCCTTGTATTGCATACTGTATCTTGAGTGGTACTGTGGAATTGAGGACTATGATGCACAGTATCCAGCACTGATACCTATCACAACAGCTACCTTCATAGCAGCAGCAATTTGGTGAGTTCACTGTGCAAACTTCTGCTAAACCTGTTTGAGTCTGTGTGTTAATGGGCTCATTGTATAAGAAGTATAATTTCTGTAATTTTGCTGTGTATTGGTGACAGTACTAGTTCTATGTAGCATAATTTCTTCCACTTTCAACTTTCATCAACAAAGCAAGAGTTGGAACAGTTGAAATTGTGTATTTAGTTGTAGTTTTACTGGATCTTTTCTGTCTTGGAAATGTATGGGAAAACTGAAGTCCTTAGCTTTCTTAGTGTAAATTTATCACCTTTGACAACTATCTGTGCAGTTTACAAATTAAGACAAAGGTATGTTCCCTGTCTGAGAAAAAATTATGCCTGATCAGTTTCTCTCAGGGTTCTTCATTATCAATCAGTCAATCTATAAATAGCAAATATTCACAAAATATTAAACTTCTAACTATTGTTAGGGTTTGTATTTTGTCAGAGAATGGTACTTTTAGTAACAGCTACTTTATTTATGAGATTATATGAGTCAGGATTGAGCAAATATGCATGTGAGTGAAAAGAATTATATAGGTGTGTGCCATTATATTATTTGTTCTCTGCATGAAAACTGGTTTCCTCTTGTTTAGCAGTTGTATCTAAATGTCAGTCAATATTTGTTGCAATGGTGGGGAATAAAAGAAAGATTCAAGAAAATAGGGGTTCTCTACTGTTTAGAATTAGTCAAATCTATAATTCTGGTGATTCAGTTGTAAAATAAGTTGGTTTTCCCCCTGTCTTCAGTTAACTGAAATCTGTCTGGCTGGAAGTTCAGATTAAGGCTTTCCTCAGCTGCCATGTGCCCTTGGGAAAATCAAAGGGTAGGTCATTTTCAGGGGCTTCAGATACAGAGATTCTGAAAGTAAAAGGTATCTTTACCCTTGATGGGATTGACTGAACTTGCTCAGCGGAAAACCTTCAGCAGCTGCTGAAGTTCTAGGATGAGTTGTCATTAACTAAAGAGTAAATTAAGATACCAATTTAATAAGTAGTGCTTCAGTGTTTTAGTTTTGTTTTCACGAAGAAACAAGTATTTTTTCAGGTTAAGTAATTTAAATCTTATTTCCTCTTGCAACATGTTTTCTTTATATGCCTGGTATTTCCATAATTTGGCAGGTGAACTTACCAAATACTTCCTGCTTTTATTCCCAGTTTCAATGTTGCCTTGTGGCCCGTCTGGTCGTTTTTGACTCCTTTGTTGCTCTTCATTCAGTTTATGGGTGTTGTGATGCTTGTGTCACTCCTGGGATAAGCCCTTCAGGTAAATAACTGAATTTTTAAGCACATAAAAGCTTTTATCTTGTTGCACAAACTGCTTTGTTAGACATTTAAGGATTCTTTCTCTATGTTTTGTGTACACTTTTACAATATTGACATTGTATGGCATATAGAGTAACTGGACAACATGCAGTTATCCAAAGGGGTGGAATATCTCTTTTTCTTCCCTGAGATTCCATTCTAGACAGTGAAATGAAGTGATTAGTGAGAGTGGATGGTTTGGAGACATACAGGCCAAGTACCTGCAGCTTTTACCTGGAGTGGGAAAACTTATTAGCAAAGCTGAGAGTAAAGGGGAGAAGCTATTAACATCCATATTCAACTGCCTGTTTTATATTTTTTTTATTCAAAAGCTTTGTCTTACCTTTGTCTCTAAGTATGCTGTTTTCATTTTCTGTGATGAACAGACCAGATCAACCTGCTATCGGGAAAACTGCCAGACATGAGAAGTTCTTTGTTCTTCTTAAAAAGAACTTTTCAAAGGCAAAACAATCTGTTTTGTTAACTTGAAAAATTCATTTTCAATAACTGCCACACTGAAAATGGGTACCCACATCTTTTGTTAGGATATACTTATCAAATGAATGCTGTGAAATGGAAAAAGCTAAGGAAGACATCAAAGACAGCTCAGTAAACAGGGTAAGGGATGTCACATCATCCAGGGAACTTACTCTTTCAGCAGGTCTTGTTTGTTGTACTTCTTAAGAGAATATGGGGAAGCTTCTTTGGGTTTGCTTGCCATCACAAATCCTTTTCAGTGAGGAAATCTCTCAGCAGATTTTAAGTGCAGTAAGAAGAATATGACAGTGCTGAATTTAGAGCATAGCCTCTTGTAGTGCCAGAGGTGTAGGCAAAAGATGTTTAATGGCTGGGACAGTGAAAGGCAGATTTTTAATTTTTTTTTAATTATTATATAAACAAACTGGATCTAGTGTTGCATTTCCCCTCCTATTTTCTAGATACCAAGAAACCTGATTTTTTTCATGAGGCAATTAGGTCATATTCTGACACCACCTGTAGACTTCTGAAAAATGTTCAATTCAGAACCATTTTACTGTGGGAGCTTCAGTCACACTTGTTGACGTAAACTTCTTCAAGTCATGCTTGTTGATTCTGTCATTATCTATGTTCTGTCTGAGCACTGGAAGGATGTGAGGAAATTCTGTATTAGGCCAAATAATTGTTGACTAATAATTAGGGTTAGGTTATTACTTGGTGTTGCAAAATCATTAACTTAATGACTTAGTACAAGATACAGCTTGGGCAGTATATATACAACGTTCCAGCATTTTTGTTAAATTGTGTTTGTTTTTATTTTCAGTTTCACATGAAGGACTCAAGTAACTGTTATCCTGCAAAGTGGATGTCATTTTGTTACATTCCAATACTTTTATTGTTTCCAGTACTGCCTGTTTGGTCTAACTGATACCATAATTCTTAATCTGCCTGATTTATAAATCCATGGACATAGCCATAGGAAAAAGCAACTGATTACTGAATAACTGAGGGAGACATAGGTTTTACATGTCTTAGTAACATAAAGCATTTCATGGCTGCTTTGTAAAGCTTCCATTTATGTTTGAATATTAAGCACATGGGTAATAAGTCACAGAAACAGAATAGTTGGTGTTGGAAGGGACTTCTGTTATCTCTGGGGATCTCAGAGATCACCTAGTCAACTTCCTGCTCAAATCATGTTGTTTGATATGGAAGTCATTGATACTTAATTCAAGTGTTGTGGGGGTTTAATACTATATTCTTTCCATTTGAATTGCCAGCTAAAATACTGTTATCTGGAACCTCTGTTTGTACTTATAAACTTACGGTCTATTAAATCTCTAATGTTGTATGTGTTATCATGTAGGAAATACTTTATTACCTAATCTCTTGAATTTGGATCTGCTAGTGTTTGGAAAAAAGTATGGATAAGGGCCTAGAAAGCTAGTTGACATTTGGCAGTGCTATCAATTAAATAAATAAATTCTACTCATGCTGATATACTTTGTCCACAATCAATGGTGGATGATCAAGCTGTGAATAACCAACAATATATGAACAATATTAACACTACACAAGAAATTCAGAGTACAAATTACATTCTTTTGATGTATGAACTATTTTTTCAGTATTCAGGATGTTTTTTCTTCTGTAAATTTAACTTTTTAATCTTAGCAGTGCCTGTTAATGAAGTTGCCATTTTCCTTTTGCAGCAGTGAAGAGACTTAAAAGCTATTAGTCATACTCAGTTGGGAAAATAAAAAAGCATTTTATTTTTATAAGGTGACTGGTTACATTGACTGAGACAACTATCTAGAGACCTGGGCATCATACAGATGCTAGACCACTTTATACAGATCCTTGTGTTAAATACTTTCCCACCCACACCTTTTGGAAAATAAGAGAATGTAGAAGCTGGGTATTGAAACAAGTTCAAATTTATTCCTTGTGACTGTTGCTTGAAGTCTGGACTGTCAGAGGATACTGTGTTCTTCATTATAACTTTCAAATTCAGAGCACTGTTGAATACAAAATATGTGAAATGTTTAGCCATGAAAAAGGTAGACATTTTCTTTCACTGTTACTGTTCCATTAAGGAAAAAAGTTGCTGTCACTATGCGATACAAAAAATCAGTCAAACCAAAATAAAATACATTCAGCACTCTTTCAGGTAGTTTGTAGAGTAAGTTAATAGCTTGATTTGTTGAAATGTAATATTTAAGTTTGCCAAAACCAGTTGTGCTTCACATCTTTAAAGAACAACTTGTTAATCTTCAGGTGTCCGTCTTCTAATGAATTTTAACAATATTATGTCTGCATATACAGGCACATTTGAGTAACTGTTTATTATGATATTTAAAATGCAGTGTTGCTCAGGGATGGTAATTATCACTGTATTTTTATTTGTCAATTATGTAAATGCTCTAGGTGGTTTAAGTTGCCTTGTAATCTTGAATTAAAATTACTATTTGCTACATGTTTTTTCAGATTTATTCTACTGGACATCTTAATAAACTTTGTATGAAAATGATCAATTATTGTTCAGTATTTAATTGTTTAACTGTCTAATTCCACTGTCTTGGAGATCTCAAATGCATCCCGTAATTTTTCCTATAGAATAGATGTTCATGTAGATTTTAAATACTGTACTTGACTTGGAGTATCTTTGTTTGTCATGGCCTCTCAGCTGGATTGTAATACCGTTCTGTTCATCTTTAGAGAGCTGAGCTGTTTGCCCTCTGACTACTTTGATGTCTTTTTCTGGGAATTTCAGATGGATATTTCACTGTATGAAAGTCCTGAAAAGTCCTTTGGTAACAGGAGTATCCAACACAATACTCATTCATTTACATGCTCAAAGGGAAGTAGTGGCAAATCTGGTAAGAATTTAAAGCAATGTTTGTTGTAATTGCGGTAATTTGACACAATGCTGCTGCCACTTCCCATTGCGTGAACTCCTTGCTTTTCTTGTTTTCCTTACCACCAAACAATGTAGGGCATAACAGTAGAAAGAGGTATCTTAATAGTTCCTTGAAAAAACTGCAAGGCAATTAAAATCACCACCTATACCAAAGGTTGAATGTTACAGACCACCATAGGTATGTTCTGTATCCATTTACATTAATTTCATTTAAGGATGAGAATGTGTACCAGCACCAAAGAGCTTTTGTTTACAGGTGACAAGGGATGCTCTTGGATAATCTTGAAGTAAAATAGTCCACACAGCAAAGATTATTTATCACAGTTACCCACAGAAGCTCTTTAAAATGAAAGCATCATCCTTAGTTATTCTTCAAAGGTTTCACTACATAAGATAAAAGTAGGATTTGGCATTTCTACAAGCTTATGATAATGATGGATGCAGCTATGAGCTAGAGGTTGTTGAAGCCTGAACTGTTTGGTTATTTATGCTTTTTTATTTATAGTGCTGCTACAGACCAGACAAACATAGGCCTGGCTCCAGTTAAGTGCAATCTTCAAAAGGAAAATTTGCAGATGGCTTAAAATACCTGCTCCTTGAGAACAGGCTGAAATGAATAAAGGACATGAGGTACCACTTCCTTATGTTTACCTAAATAGGTGATTGTCCAGAATTCACTCATTCCACCCTTCTACCATTTTGTTTTTCTTCCCTATTCTCTAAGAGGAATGTGAACCCCAGATATTCACCTATAAGTTCAAAGTGTCCTTTGTTATTTAAGAAAAAACCCTCTTTAATGATTTCTGGCTTCAGAAGAGAAAAAGCATAGAACCACTAAGCTTCGGCAGAGGAAGTGGAGTAAAATAGATGCTGTATTTTCAATATATCCAATTTCTTTTTTCTTGTAGCTGAGCTAGTGGCTTAATTTCATGGAAGATGGGGGTCACTCATCATAAAACCCAATGCTTTGGGTAATCCATATGCTACCAACAGGTACAGAGTAAAAATGTAACATCTGCCTGGCCAGAACAACGACCACTTCTATCTTTGTATTTGCCCTCCAAGCTATGTCTCAGTACCCAAATACCTAAAGAGAATTCATATTGTATGCAAACAAAATATCATTTTAAAAAGTAGTGTTTTACAATGGGGTAAATTTCTCTCAGCCACCATAGGCAACCAACTGGTGCTCCAAATCTTGAGGCCCGAATACCTAAATAGCTTGTGACCATGGGTCACATTTATAACTAATAAGTAGAAAAGGGTCAATACTTAAAATGTGTATAAATACTGGGAAAAAAAAAAAAAAAGTGAACTGAATTCTGCAGAAGTTTTTGCTACTTTAAGCTCAGTAGTTGCTTCTCCAGCTAGCAATCACGATAATACTGGGTTGTCGGAATGGGACTTCCTAAAAAAAATAAGGTAAATTGCCGCTTTTGAAAGGCCTGGATAATTCCTGAAAACCGAGGTTCTGTACTACCAGTGAAAGTACCGATTGCCCTAAAGAACGGTGGCCTGTGGGGCCCAGAGCGTGAAGCACGGTGGGTGATCCCATTGCCCCCGCTGTGCAAAGGAGCTCCATCACCAGCTGTTGGCTGCAGGGCAGGCTCCATCCACCTGTCCTTGCTCTCCATCCACCTCTCCTTGCTTTCTCCCAGCGTCTCCCACTTGTTGGATTGTTCCTCGGCTTTCCAGCCGCCCGCTCCGGACTGAGCTTCTCCCTTACCCTGGTCTCGGCCACAGCTGTTGTCCGAGCCTCGGCAGGGCTGTCCCGCAAACCCCTCCGCATCCCTGCCCCGCCGGCAGCGGGACCCCCGGCGCTCCCCGCCCTCGGGCAGTCACGGCCAGGGCCGGCCGCCCCGCTCCGCCCCCGGCCCGGGGG
>VXBX01007692.1:247539-310317 GCA_013400415.1 Scytalopus superciliaris | reverse complement strand
CCAGCGGCGGGGGAGATGGAGAAAGCCGCCGGCTCGGCCGCGGTGGGCGGCAGCTACCCGCAGAAAAACGCGGAGATCCTCAGCAGCCAGTATGGCATCAACCTCTTCCTGGCTGGGCTGCTGCTCACCTTCGCCTGGGCTGTGCATGCCGTGGGCATCAGCAAGAGCCACTTGCTCTCCTACCTCATCACGCTGATGCTCATCCAGCTGCTGTGGATGCTGTGGTACCTCTGCAGGAGCTGCACGCAGAGGAGGCTGATCCGGGACAAGGACACCCACGCCGGCGCCCGCTGGCTGAAGTGTAAGTACCGGCCGGTGGCACAAAGGGTGGCACCGCACGAGAGACATCTGTGCCATCAGCTGTGTCTGCTGCCTCTTTGTTACCCTCCCCATCCCTACCAGGAGGCATCCTGCTATTCATGGGCTGAACGCACATGCAGTGCACTCTAAAGTAAATATATGCATAGGCTGAACATACTGAGAGGTTGTATGGAAAAGCTGTTCGTTAACCATCCTCATTTTCCAACCTGCCATTTACAGTGCTGAAAGCCCCGGCGCCTTTTTTCCCTTAGCAGGCTAGTTTGGCAACACTTGAAAAACTAAGTCTAGCCAGCGGAAGAGGCAATTTTGTTGCTGTCTTGCAGCAACTTTGGAGGAATTATCACCTTTTCCAGATTATATAATGCAGCTTACTTTAGGTTAGAGGGTCCTCAAGTGCTCTCTATACCAATGTATATCAGAGATTCCCATTTACATGTGTACAGTGATGCTTTAGAAACATCTGGAGTTAGAAGAGGACAAAATCCCTGACCAGATCAGTTTGTAGATTAGTTTATAAGGCAGTTAGGCAAGGAATCAAGAATGAGCATTAGCTTGTAGGAAAAGTATACAAATTTGCAAGGGTAGTGGTGGGATGGCCCTTATCTGCAGAGTCAGGTGTATCCTGGAGTGATGATATAAAGGTATGTTGAGAGAAGGTGTTTGGGGAGCCCATCACAGAGTTGCAGTGACAGGAATGCTGCTCTTGGGTACCAAGAAAAAGAAACAACCTACATCAATGCTGTGTGGAGTAATAGGGAAGCCCAGTTTTACCAACCTCATCCTCTTCCAGTCTCGGCCCTGTAAATGATAGATTGGAAAGTAAGTATTTTAAGTTAAGTGCTTTAAGACAGCTTTTTGATAAAATATTTCCTACCTACTAGCAATGAGACAACAGTTAATTATCACAGCAACTAATAAAATACCCAGATTAAAATTCCAAGAACATCTAACACCCGATTATTTAAAAAAGTATGGCTGTGCTGTGGAAATACAGTTTTTTCTCAGTGTCAGTGCTTGTGTGTCTTTTATTTTCTTTGCACGTGTTAAAATTGTGTATGAATTGCTCACAAAAAATTTATTTTTTAAAATGTCTAACACACAGCAATGGTCTGTAAACACTTCCCATGTCTGTAAACACCTACCAACTGTTGAACTCTTATTTATTTACTGTTTTCCAAGGCAATATTCATCTCTCAGGCATTTTTCATTAATTAGCTTATGTGGCTTACAACATTCTGAAATTCATTAATGCAAGTCTTAATTTGATCCTATCTTGGACCAAGCTATGCTTTTGTTACTCAGAGGGTAGCTTTCCTCTCCTAAGTATGGAATAAATACTTCTTAACATGGGTAAGTACAGCAGGATCTCCTGCCCTTTTTCTTTTGGCACTGCATTCACAGCATTTCATTTGTCCTACAGGATATAAGGAGTCACAGAAACTTAGAAATAAGATCCTGGATTGAACTACTAGGTTACCTTACCCATTTCTTTTACCAGCACAGGATGGCTCTTTGTACTGGCTTCTCAAATGGTGCGGCTTCCATGGCTTCTCTTGGATGTCTAGGCTGCAATTCAACAAATTTGTCCTTAGGGAATGACCTACACTTTGCTATTCTGAGGAGTTTCTTGTAGTTACAACAAGTCTGTACAACTCCTTTATCCTCTGTTGGGAAAAGGAAACTTACTTGAGCTAAGGAAAAACTCAGGTGGCAATTCTTCTGCCAAGATCCCCTTGCCCTTCTCTTTATCAATGGTTTTGTCATAGAAATCTTTTATCTGAAAGACCAAAAGTCCAAAAAGAAAAGAGGGGGATGGAGTGGGACAGACACATTTTCATCAAGTCTTTCCACAGAAAGCTTTCTGCAGATTTTTACTAGCTTTATCAGCTGCTTTTGAAGACTATCTCCTTGCTGTCCTTGTGAGAGCAAATGTCCTTGTATTAAACAATATAAAATGAGTATATTTTCATGAATCCTTTCAAATTGTGAATCTTATTTTAGTAAAAGTGGTGGTAGCTGCCTATTTGGAGCCTTTTGTTACGACAACTGATGAAAAAGAACAGCTTAACCAAAAACTCCAAAAACTGAGTCCTTGTACACATTTAGCAATGCTTAGAAGGACAGGTGGTCAGATTACAAGAATTGCTCACAGGAAAATTTCCTTGAGTCTTTTTGCACCAAGGTGTCAATTGTGTGAACCCTGGAGTACGGCTGTTTTCCTGGTTGCATAGCTGACCAAGAACCACTCCTATAGTCTGAATGTAGGAAAAGTTTCTGGGAGACCTTTTTCTTTAATAACTGGGAGTTATCCTGACCCAAATAACCACAGGAGTCTTAGGAAGCCCTTTCCTTGACTTATTACAAACATTATTCCCCTAGGTACACTCTCTTGTTAGGAAAAGCTCTCTGTTATTTTTTTTTGGAAGTTCAGCCAAGTGAGGCAGAGAACTCAAAATGAAAATAAATTGGCTTCACAAATGGCCTTGATTTATCACATTATCCAGCGGCACAGCGTCTGTTTAAAGCATTGACAACTGGTCAACTTACAAAGCTCTTGGCAGACTCCAAGCTGTATCTTTTTACTGCTTGCATTGAATTGCCAATTATTTGAACAATATTTTAAGTTGAGAGTGGTAGTTTTGCAACTGTGTCATTATGGCTTTTGTTCTTCTTGATGGTTGATAGAAAGAAATAAGCCAGCACTTAGCAATATTGAAAAGCTTATTATTGGTCCCTTAAGACAGACAGGTTTCAATGAATATTTAAAAAAAAAAGAAAGAGTGCTCAATAGCAATCATTTCATGTTTCTTAAACTGTCAAATGGAAATAGTAGAATAGTGGAATTATGTTCCTTGCAATTACTGATATCCATTTAGTATTAGTACTTGATACTGAAGTTTCCATCAGGAAAAATAAACACAGAAACCATTATCATACCATATGTATGGTCATTACTGTTGTGCTTTGATTTTTGACTAAGCAAACTAGTACAATCATTCTCTTTTGAAGCCCATAAATAGGCATATTGGACACTTTGTATATGTTCATAGTGTGGCCATCTGAGTGATTGCCAGAAATATCTAGATATCATTTGAATAAATGAAATAATCTAACATTAGAAGAGTCATATAAAGTCTTCTAGTCCCTGGAGGACAATGGCAAAATTACTGATTTCAACGAAAACAGATTGAAGCCTATGAAATCTCTGATGGATATAAAAGAAACATTGAGAGTGATTCTAAGGCATAAACCAAAATACATGCATTTTTTTGTTGTTGCTTTGCTATCAGTGGTCTGCTGGACACTGAGGTAAAGCTGTTAAGACTGTATAGCTGAAATACTGACTGTGTGAAATGGAAGCAAGACAGAGTAGAACTACAGTACAGAACATCTTTGTAAAGACAAGATGCATGTACAGTGCAGGAGATACATCACTAGTCTAAAAAGTGTTTGCTTTTTACTTTTGTGAATTTAAACCTGAGCCCCTTGCTTTGCCTTGCCTTGCCTTGCCTTGCCTTCTATCTTCAAATTTTTTCTGGTTAACAGGTCCCTTGTGATCCTATTCTGCTGAGCCAGTATCTTGAATAATGAAAGCAAGAATGCAGAATGTTTACATTATAAAACACATTTTCCACCCACTTTGGTCTGACATTACTACTTCACTGAAGAAGATCCTTAGGGCTTAAACCTGCACCATAAATTCATTGGGAAATTACCCTACCAATGTCATGACTAGGGGCTTAAATACCTTTCTAAAATACTCTGTAAAGTCAATATATGCACAGCAACTTACTGTAGAGTTACTGATAATCTTTTGCTTTAGAAGATAGCATTTGTCTTCTTATTGAAACAATCATAATACACGTGAAAGTCCCTCAAATTGATGTATTTCAGACAAATAGGCTGTTTCCTGCATACTTTCTAAATAAATCACAAATCTCAAAATCAATCATAGGATAATTTAGGTAGGAAGTGACTTCTGAGGGTCTCTAGTCTGACACCTTGCTCAGAGCATGTCCAGTTACCTCAGGTAGAGTTATTTCAGAAGAACTAGCCATTCTAATTTATTTTATAATTATTTACATTCTTTAGATAAGGAAGGAAATGTATCATTTGATCGCAAGGGTAGCCTAGCATTTTGCATATTGTGGTGTCATGTAGTTTCATACAAAATGACGATGGCACATCTATTTCAGTGTGGTCTCCAGTCATGCCACATGTGTTAGAATGCAAATTAGTTGTATAAAAAGCATAAATTAAAAAAACTATGGGATTATATACATGCATGAAGTTCAGAGCTCAGGTTTTAGATTTTGCAATATTGAAGCAAAAGATTTTATCTCTTGATAGAAATTACACTCAATCAGTAATTTGACATTTTTTAAAATTATAGATTGTAAAACAGAAACACAAAATCCTACTGAAATTCATGACCTTGCAATTAAAAAGGTTTCTGAAGTCTATTTTTGTTTCATTGTAAAGACTCAATTAAATAATAAAATTGCACAGTGTTTTTATAATTTCTACTTAATTTTATCAATGCAACTTAAAGAATAAAGGTATTATCAGTTAAACAAATAATTAATTTAGCACTACTTTTTTATTACCACTAGTCAAGTGGTAATAGGAACATGTGATGCTTATGTGGAAATTAGGTTGTGGGCCCTTATTAAAAAAATGTAGTCATCAAAGTCAACGCTAGTGATGTTATTTACTGTGTGGAGAATTACAGAGAAAGATTAAGATAGTGGTGGTGATATATATCGTAAGGTCCAGTTAAGGTCCATGGATCAATTTTTACCTAGGTTTCTTTAAAATAAGCCCAAATCAAATCCAGTGGAAGTATGTTTGAGTAAAAGCCTAATGAATAAAAAACCCCCAAACACCGCAATACGCCCCTGAATACAAACCAAAAATGAGTATGTAAAGGCTTTAGAGTTTGGTTCAGTAATCTTATTGCCAGCTGTGCTTAGTCATACAGGCACAAACCTAATAATAATAAAAAACTAAATAATTAAACAAGGAGAAATGTATTTTAAAGTTCTTTAGAATACAAAATACACATTTAGAGAAATATATTAGGGCATTTTTATGTGTGTGAAATACAGATGCTGGAATTAAACCTTCAGTTCCTTCCTAGCAGAGCAAACCATACAGCTGGTTGTAGTTGTGGTCTCTGAGTTGAAGTGTAACCTCGAAGCCATGGGGAGAGAACACCGAGTGATTGTGTTACTTCCCACTGTTGAGCTTTTGGACTGGGAGACTATAAGATGATTGTTCAGCTCCCCAGAACTGTACAGTTTGCTCTGTGGCTGTGTGGAGCATTAATTCATGCACTGTATGGCTGCTTCAGTGCCACTGTCACCTGAGAGGCTGACGCTGCTCAGAGCTGGGAGCCACCTGCGAGGTGCTGAGTGTCTCCAGGTCCTGGCCAATGCTGGATTGACCACGCAGGGTGTGTACTGTGATGTGCTTTCATAATGTATCAGGCAGAGCCTTTCACAAATTAGAGGCACTTATTAGATTGAGTCAATTATCTTTATGACCATCGATCTACTTTTATTTCCCTGAACAAGAACACAGATATTGGTTGACTTTATTTCCCTAAACAGATTTTAGTGTATTCTACAAATTGTCTTAGACACTATAATTATACATTGACATTTTCTCATATCTTTTTCATTTGTAGGTGGGATTACATTATTTGCAGTGATTACTTTAATTCTGGACTCTTTTAAAATTGGATATTATATTGATTTTTCAAACTGTTTATCACCAACTGAAGGCATTTTTCCTGTTACACATGCTGTGCACACCATCTTACAGGTAAAAGTCACTGGTTACAGTTTTATATTAGAACTCTATTCCTTCCCAAAAGTGTATTTTATTTTGTTATCAGTGGGTTTTACACTAATCTAATTTCTAAGCATATCACAGGACACTTTAGAGTACTAAATTCTTTCACATGTATATATTTTCTATTCTAAGCCTATCACAGAACACTTTTGAGGACTAAATGCTTGTGCGTATATGTATTTTCTGTATGTAAATTCAAGTTTTGCAGCCTGGGATTGCTCAGCCATAAAATTCATGTGGATTTGAAAAAGGAATAATCAAAAGATGTTCTCCTATAGTTGAAGTTACATTTTTAAAATTTAATTTAATTTTATTTTATTTAGTTAGTTAGAGTTACATGTATAATTTTCACAATTTTCAGGCTGAAATGATCAACTTGGCTAAAGGCAATACCCTTGGTTCTGTATGTAGGACTTGCCACACACATTCAGTTCAATCTGTCTATCCTGATGTCCCGTTGTGCTTAGGAGTTAAGGCCTGATAAGTCAAAGGGGACAAAACCCTTCCTAATGTGGTCAAAAACACTTGCACAACATCCCATAGTAAATGAACATGGAAATTCCTTCTAGAAGCATTTGGTTATGCTTATCAGTGGCTGCACAGTAGCTTACCAGTGGCTGTAAAGTATTCCAGCTGCTTGTTTGTTGTAAGGCTTGGCTCTGTAATGTATGGTGATGCTCCATAGCTGATTGTTTCTCATATTAATTCCTCTGAGCCCCTGTCAGCAGGTTTGTAGTAAAGAAGGAAAGAAAAAGCAGTCAACTGAGATACCCAGTTATAGCCAGGTACTTGTATGCACTTTCCAAGATGATTTAGTCATTCAGAAAGAAAAGAAAGATTTTTCTAGCAGTTGTGTTTGCATGTAAGTGAGCTTTTGAACAACCTACATTTTCCTGTTTTCTGTAACAACAAAAAAAAGAACTGAAACTTAACTTGTAGCTCTCATCTCTACAGTGGGGTTGAAATCTTGATTTAGCTGAAGTAATCTTCATTTCACATTCTTGTAATATCCACTCTCAATGTCTTGCAACCTCTTTGGTTTACCTCTGAAAAACAAACCAATGAAATTAAGCCCTTTTGCCCTTCTGATCTGCATGCAGCATTCTTCATTGCATCCAGTGACTCAGCTGTTTTCAGCCACCATGAACTGGAGCATGGAAGAACAGTGTATAACAATGCAGAGCAAAGGGAACAAGACTGCAAATTTAAATTTTACATCACCCAGTGTTGCTGAATTTATCATCCACAGAGCTTAAAATATTGAAAGGTTGAATGTTAGCCTGAGCAATCAAAGAAAAAGTTAAAGAGTAATTTACTGGATAGCACTTACCTAAGACAAAACTCATCTCTTTCAAACAGGATAAAATTACCCCTAGTAGGTGTCATCTAAAAACCAAAGGATTTGTTTTCTACAGTATATGCATCAGATTGTATTTTGCTCTAAACAAGGCATCCTGATATATGCTGTTAAATTAATATATCCTTACTGCTCCTGTGTACGAACTAACATGTACCAGCCCTTCCAAGACAGTCTGTGCACTATCCTCTTTCACAAGCAGAAATCTCTTTGAGGCAATGAGTATTCTGTGGGCAAAACTTGGATTTTATGCTATTGCTTTACTGACTTTTCCTATTCCCTCCCACTTTCTTGTGTCTGAGTAGATCTTCAAAACTTACGGGTTTTTTTAAGTTTTGAAAAATGCTTTCAGATCTGCTGTCAGATTTTTACTGCATCAATCCCAGAGTGGGAAATTCAATGTGGCATTATAGACTGAGGTAAATTCAATTTGATTGCAATTGAAACCTACATGAAATTTTGTGCTCTTTACATCTGGAGTTTTAGAGTGGCCACACCCCTTATTGATAAATACTTCATTAGAGGAATTAATATTATTGCTGGGTACATAGGTGAGCCATAGAGAACTGCATTTGCCTAGCTTTTCCCAAAATTAGACATTTTCAGGCAACAGCAGCTGTGGAGCACCCTGCATTTATGGGAACTCTGGTAAAATGCACTTCCAGTTACTCCGATTGCTAAAGAAGAACCTAAAGCTCTTTTCACTTTTCAAACCATTTCTGAAACACCAAACCAGGTAGGTTTTCTAAGAGAAATCTTTTGGACTCTTTCTCTCTGATAGTTCACCTACTATCAAGTTCAGTATCCCAGGAACTACAGTGAGTAAACAGGACTCCCAGTCTCACCGTAACATCCCAGAGGAGTATTGGTATAGTTCTCCTTGAACCTATCAGTGCTTGGAACCAATTTTGTATCAGCAGCAATCTCTTTCTGAGGCCTCCATTATGTTCCCACAAACAAAGAGTCCTAATTTTATTCCTCTTTCACGTTGACTTGCTAACTCAATTTTGTTCTCTCTCTCTTTTCTTCTCCAGTTGAGTTTTCTGCACTATCATTGAGTGCAACTGCTGTGTTCTTAATGGGGTGATCTCTCAGGCTGATAGTACAAGCTTTCCTCTTGCTTCCTGAGTGTCTACTGTTTTACTAGTAAGGTCTGGTATCCTTTCACCTATCTCTCTCCCTCCATAGAATTTCATCTACTTAATAAATTATTCAAACTTAGCATGACAACACCCCAGTAATCATATGCTATCCACACCTGGTGGTTTGATTTCCTTTGTCATTGAAAATGAAAATGTCTTCATGTACAGAAGCAAAATATGTTTTGGTGAGTGATACTGAGACTTTCTACTGTTAAGCCACTGATTTTGCCTGCAAGAAATCTCAGGTTCTGGGAGAATGTCACAGGAAATCACGAGCTCTTTCACATGCGTGGAGATGGAGCTGACTCAGTTTAAATCATCAGAGATTTTAAACATTGACTTTTCTGTCTACAGATCCACTTTGCTTCTCAGTGTCACACATGCTCATTAGTGTAATAATATTTCTCTGTATTCCTTTAATTTAGGTTTACTTTCTCTGGTGTCATGCGAAGGATGTTATCCAATCTTTCAAAACACTTGAAAGGTAAAGTGTATCTGATCCTTATCTCACATGTTAATAGGTGCAAGTCTCTACAGGGCTTTAACATCAACATTTTTACTATATGAGAGACAGTGAAAATATACAGAGATTGATTCTCCTCTTGATTGTGTTAAGTAGAAAGAAATAGAATAGTTAAATAGAGAGTAACTCCATTTACCCTTATTTAAAATGTACTTACATTTTTTAATATACAAGTCACAGAACAGATATATTTTTCTCATCAGAGAGGGAAGTGGCAATGTATGATACCACAGAGTCACTTCTTTTGAAGGAAGGAAGTGTCATGTATATGTTTTAGGACTGTGCACTTTATTATGTTTTCTTTATTTAGCTACTGAAAGGGAATCTGCATCAGCAACCTGCAGTCAGTGCAATGTATCTGAGATATTTTACATTGATTTGTGTGGAAAGGACCTTTTTAGAACTAGGTCTTAGACACATAGAATAGTTTGGGTTGGAAGGAACCTTTAAAGGTCATGTAGTCCATCCAACCCCCCTGCAAAAACCAGGGACATCTTCGACTAGATTGGGTTTCTCAGAGCCCTGTCCAACCTGGCTTTGAATGTTTCCAGGAACGGGGCATCTACCACCTCTCTGGGCAACCTCTTCCATGGTTTCACCTTAGTCTACCTGGTTTAGTTTAAAACTCCTTGTCCTATCACAAGAGGCCCTGCTAAGAGGTCTGTCCTCATCTTTTGTATAAGCCCCCTTTACGTACTGGAAGGCTGCTGTAAGGTCTTCCAGGAGCTGTCTCTTCTCCAGGCTGAACAACAGCAACTCTCCCAGCCTTTCCTCATAGGAGACTCATTCCATCCCTCTAATAATTCCATGGCCCTCCTCTAGAGCTGTTCCAATAGGTCCATGTCCTTTCTGTGCTGAGAACCCCAGAGCTGGATGCAATATTGCAGGTGGGTCTCACAATGGCAAAGTAGAGGAGCAGAATCACCTCCCTTGACCTGCTGGCTATGCTGCTTTAGATGCAGCCCAGGATACAACTGGTTTTCTGAGATGCAAATGCACATTGGCTGTTCATGTCCAGCCTCTCATCCACCCAAGTCCCTCTTGGCAGGGCTGCTCTCAATCTCTTCATCCCCCAGCCTATAGTGACACAGAGGGTTGCCCCAACCCAGATGTGGGCCTTGTTGAGCCTCATGAGGTTCCCATGGGCCCACTTTTTGAGCTCATCCAGATTCTCTTGAATCCCATCCCTCAGGTGTGTCACCCACACCACACAGCTGCAGAAGATGCAGCTGTCCAAATGCACTGGGAAGCACAGCCTTCCCTGGGGTATCACTTGTGCCCAAATCAGTAAGGGCTGTGCCTGTTTCTAACTCCAGAACTTGGTTCTCACAGAGTAACTGATGTGACCTCTGAAACAGCTGGATACATAAATTTTTTAGAGAACTGAGGACTGTTTTTGAGGCAGCAGAGCCAGCTCCAGTGTATTTTTTTGTTTTCTGAGGCAGTGGATTAATGTATATTAATCTATCTGCACATAGAACATAAATAAGCAAACATGGTAATTTTCAAAGTACTTATTTAAATGTATCGATAAGCTGACCAGTTTCTGTGGGAAGTAAAATAAATTTACTCAGAAATGTCTTCTGTGGTGAAGGTTTTCCATTTGTTCTGCTCTCTTGGGTAAGCGTTCAAGCCCCATGCCAATGGAGAAGAGTGATTGCAGAAGGCTTTGCAATGTCAGCTGGTGATACCAGCTCTGTTTACAAGTAGATTTTAAAAATCTCTACCTGCAAGTTTATCACTGAGAACAGCACAGTGAGATAGAAGTGCTTCTTGGTGAAGGAACATGACAGTGAGTGACAGCCTTGGGTGCAGGAGGATGCCTGGCAGAATGGTAGGTGAAGGGATTGTGCCTGGGGAGGAGATACTATGACCTACAAGAAAAGGGAGTACTTGGCAATGGAGACCAATTATTGTCTGGATTTTATTCGGAAGTTCAGAACCATTAATGTATTTCTTTCTCCAATGCCGTTCTGTACCAAGTCTGAAATGGCTTATCAGAGACCAGGAGTCTCAAAAATGTGTGAAGACCTACTCTCATTGCACCAATACGTTGGATGCAATAAAACTCTCTGTAAACTTCAGCTCTCTCCAGGAGACAAAAATGCATGAACTAAAGTTAGAGAAGGCAGTGGTATCTGCAAAGAGAGACACAGTGAACATGAAGGAGCACTGCAGAAGGCTGTGAAATACAGTTTGCAAAACAATTAGTCCTGTTCAGACTGTTCAATCACTATCATTAACATGACGCTTGAGCAGCCCAAAGGGAAAGCATAACAAATCATAACAGCATCCTATTAATAGCTTAATACATTAAACTATTGTGTTTCTGTAAAATTTGGGAGGTCTAATATTCAGAGTGCTCCACTGCAGAACATCTTTAGAGCTCAGTGATGGTTTTTTTCCCTCCTCTGCACTGACAAATAAATAGTGCCATGTAGCTTGTCTACAAAAAGTTAATCCATTTCATTTGACATCTACAGAGATAACAGTCCATGCAGGTTCCTTCAATAATTACTTTATTTTGTAGGTTTGGGGTTATCCATTCTGTGTTCACAAATTTGCTCCTATGGACAAATGGAGTGTTAACAGAGTCAAAACATCAATTGAATGAACATAAAGAAAGACTAATCACGCTTGGTTTTGGGAACATAACTATAGGTAAGGGAAAGGCTTGGTACATTTTGGAATTCCTGTTCTAACATATATAAAATACTGTGTCACTGTAGGGTGGAGATGGGTCATTCATGGTTATGTCAGGACAGTCATTCTGGAGCAAATGATAGTGAGCTGATATGTAATCAGTTCAGATCATAACTCAAATGTTATGTGATCATTATCATATATGTGATCAAGACTGTTGTTTTCTTCTAAGTTCCAAACATAAAGATTTTTTAAAACATTCCTTTTGAGGAATAACATCACTGAGGAACCTCTTTATTAGTAAATTAGAGAAGTAAACTGAAAATAGCAGTTTCAAAATGAAACTTTACTATTTACTAACTTATTCAGAGAAAAACAAGCATGGATAACCCTGCAAATCCTTCCCAGAAGAGTGGTTACATGTGGCCTGTGGCCCAGTGGGATTCAGTGGGATGGCTCAGAGGGACAGGAGTTATCCATAAGTGCTGTTTTACAAGACAGGGAGTTTGCTCTGGGTATTCTATAAAGGCCCCTCTGATGAAAAGCTGAGGACTCAAAGCCCTTGGCATCTGGATTTTCATCTTTTAAAAAAAGTATTTTCACCAAGAACCTGCTGAAGTTTGGTGTGCTTTGGTGCAGCATTTGTTCATGGTGTGATTGTTGCTCAGTGACTGAGCAGTGAAGTTAGAGATCATAATTTAGTGAAGCAGCAAAAGCTGTGTTAGGTTAATTACTACAATGGTGAGGCCTTTTCTTAGGTGGGTAACTGGGTGTTGTTTGAAACCTTACCTTTTGTGTTTTATTATTAAATTTATGTTTAATTTATTCACTTTAAAGAAGAAATCTTTTTAATGCACATAACTAATTTCTCCTCCTTCAGTTCTAGATGACCATGCACCTCAATGCAATTGCACAACAACAACTCTCTGCTCGATATTTTCTCAAGGAATATATTACCTATATCCCTTTAATATAGAGTACCACATCCTGGCATCCACGATGCTCTATGTCTTGTGGAAGAACATTGGCCGCAAAGTTGAGCACCACCAGCAAAACAAAACTCCATTCAAATTCCATGGCATAACTGTTGGAATGATTTTTGGACTAATTGTGTTAACTAGCACAATAGCCATAGTTGTTGTGTATTTAATTCAGATTGGAGGGTCAAAAATCAAAAGCGAGTTAGCACTCACTATGTTTTACTTGCATGCTATCTTTGTGCTGGCTCTCATGTGTACAGCTGGAATTGTTGCCCTTCTCATCTACAGACTGGAAGACAGATCGTTGGATAATTCAAAGAATCCTGCTCGAAAACTCGATGCAGAGCTGCTGGTGGGCACAGCTGCAGGGTCCTGGCTGCTCTCCTGGGGCTCGATCCTTGCCATTATCTGTGCCCAAGCTCATCCAAAATACACATGGTATAACCTGCCCTACTCTGTCCTGGTTATCATTGAGAAATACATTCAGAACCTCTTTATCATTGAATCCATACACCGTGAGCAGGAAAAGGTTAATGATGACATTAAAACTCTCCGAATAGTGACTGTATCTTGTGGGAGCACTTTGTCCCTTACCCCCTTGTACAAGGAGATTTACAATGGCAGAGCCACTCGTGACACTGGCGAGGTGCCCTGTCTGTTTAAGGGCAGTATCTGTGGGAGAGAAAACGATGGTGCCGGTGTGGACACAGAAGAAACAGGTCAGGACAATAGTTCAGTCATGCATTCAGCCTCAGATTTCTCATTTTGCAGTAGAAGTTCAGTTACTAACAACAAGAGGAGAATTCTGAAGAACATTGCTGCGTTTTTATTCCTCTGCAACCTTTCGGTAAGACATTTTGAACATAGTTCACAAGTTAATACCCAAAAGGTTCCCAGCCTTTCAAGTCTGATAAGTATATTAAAATTACATGGTTTTATAGTTTGTAGGAAGTAAATTTTAATTCTTCTGGAAGAATAAGTGAATATGCCTTTGGGGAAAAAAAAAATATTTAAATGTGTAATTTGGGAGCCTAGTCTCATTTCAGTCACAGTCCAAAAACTGTAGCAACAGTGGAAGCTGAAACCCTCTTCTGCCAGTGTGCCCCAGTAGCAACAGGGAGTGTTTTCTTTGGGATTTTTGAAACCAATTTGCACCACGGTGGAGTCACAGTCATTAAGGGCTATTGACTTGTATTGCTGGTGATTAATACTGGCCTTGCGTTCTTTCCTTGCAGCTGTGGATACCCCCGGCGTTCGGGTGCCGCCCGGAATATGACAATGGACTAGAAGAAATAGTTTTTGGCTTTGAACCCTGGATAATTGTTGTGAACCTTGCGATGCCTTTTTCTATTTTCTATCGGATGCATTCAGCTGCCTCGCTCTTTGAGGTCAATTGTAAAACATAGATCATACACGGTCCCTCAGTGAACAATTGATTGAATAATTAATTAAATAAATAACAGTTGAAGGAGTGGATGAATGAATGAGTGAATGTAGCAGCTGCTCAATAAATAGATGATTCAATATTTTTTTAAAAAAGAAGGGACCATAGCTAATAGCATGTAATTGTTTTTATTTTTCTTCCACATATTTTGTTACTTATGTGGTGTTATTGTAGAGGTACACTTTTCAGAATTATATTAGTGTTAATATGATTAACGCTACATAATAAAGTTAATTCAATCTCATTAATCTTTGTTTTAGTCATCTGAGATTTGTCCTCTCTACGATTTGTATGGCTTTGTTTTCATTCATTGTGACTTGTGAAAGGGGTTTACAAAAAATTCTGTATGACTTAGGAGGGAAAATCCCAGGAAGAGCTGAACTGAGCGATGCTTCTGAATCATAGAGATACTAGGAAAACTCAAACTCTTAATTCCTAGCTTTGTTTTTTATAGTAAAACCTGAAAACATTTGCTAAGTAATTGGGATGTGGGAATTACTTTAGACTTCCTAGATACTGATAAAAATCAATATATAATTATTATTTCCTTAACTACATAGCAAGAAATCCAGGTAAGTAACATGTATGATTAAGTATCATGCTATATATAACTTTTTATGATTAAATATGTTTCTATTAATTGTCTTGCATTTACTATATGGCATAACTGACAAAGTTAATATTTTTACTTAATTCTTTATTCAAATATTCTTGAAATGTTTTGGCAGAAAAAAACTGGTCTTAAAGCTTATGTTCAGGTATATGTGTTCCAGTGCCAGGATGGTGTGTAGTCTCTGTACAAGTTTTTTATGAGCTGCTAATTTCATTGTAGATCAGTCTCCTGTTGGAAGATAATCACGTCTTCATACAGGGATGCTGTAAAGCAAAGCTGAAGCCTCTAGAAATCTGGACGGCCTTTGGGTGAGGGTTTTATACGTGTGGTTTACAAAATGTCTGAATATAATCTCAAATCCCTCTGATACTTAGTTGCTTGAATTCTCACAAAAAGCAATGAAAAGTTGGGTGCCTGAATATTCTTAGAATTTGTACCTGTAAGATCAAAAGACTGGAGCAATAACCAAAATACTAAAAGGGAGTGACAGATACTCTAGTCCTAAATCTGGTGGATCAAGGGCTGAAAAATTTCTGCTCCTGGTTCCCAAAAAGGCAGTTATGCAGTTGTCACCTCCATCGGCCTGAGAGCAGGCATATTTCTGTGTGGGAGAGGTCTCCTTCTGAGCCAGATTTCAGCTGCCATGTCTGCTCTCATACATCAGCACAAAAATTTGGGCTTTGTACCACTAGATGGCAAACACAGACCATTCGATAAATTACCTGATTGTTTCCAGGAGTTGCTTCACATCATAATTAGTCTTCAGTTCTATTTTGTGGTACACACAGCCATAACTTTCTTGGGAATTTTTGCTACCTTCTTTACCTGTTGCAAAATCTAGATCAAATAAAGCAACTTCTGTCTGAAGTTTCAGGTGAAGTTTGAATTAGATGAAGCTTCTGGAGATTGAGCATGAGAACTCCTGTCTTCCTGCAAAGGAATTTCAGTTGTTTGATTTTAAGTGGTTATTAAAAGAGTCACTATCTAATCACATCACTGTAATTTTTGCCTGTCCCTACAGCTGCTTCTCATGCTCTTTTATAACATCTCTGTTAGTTCTTATATTCATTCTAGACAGTAATAGTTTCTATCTATCCCCTTAAACACAGTAGCTTGATCTCACCTACTTCCATGCAAATACCAGCTCTAACCACTCAGTGGTCTCTCAGACTGGTTGCATTTTGAGTAGAGTAAATAAGACCATCCAGATAATCAAATAAAGCTTTAATCTTCCTTCCAAATCAACTCCTGGACAAATTCTCCTGCTAATTCTGGTATCAGAAAAAAAAAAATCCATTTCACTAGGTAGGCCTACAAATTCCACTTAAAAGATGAAGTGCTCATTAAGATGGCTAAAGCAAGTCTGTTTCTTTTTCCTCTGCTCCTGTGGGATGGGTCCCATGCCATTCTCCAGCTAGAACTGGTGTTCTTTACTGATTTCCAGCATTTGTGTTCAGCCAACGCGGAGCTAGCTCTAAATCCCCAAGGCCAGGAATGAGCCATATGCTCTATTACAAATACATTGCACACATTTGGAAGTTTCAAAAATAAATAAAATCCTTATTTAGTTATATTTCATCTGCAATTACTTAGCCCTTTCTGCTTCTTTGCATTATGATTGAAATAATTTCATTTGCCCACAATATTAAATTGTTTTAGGATGCTGAAATTGAAGTTTATTCAGACAAGTGAATTAAGGTAGCACTCTGGCAGTGAGCAAATGCTTCAAACATGCTAATGGGCAAATTCTATTCTGAGCTGCACTGATGAAACCCCACTGATTAAAATGGTTCTGTTTCAAGACCAAAGACTTGATTTTAAGATGCTTAAGAGGTTTTCACAACAGGAATTCTCTCAAAAAATATTGTTTCATCCAGATACCAAGCTTTTTACTGGATGCAGCTCATAGTGTAACTACACTTGAAGCAATGGTGAATCATGAATTTCTGAATATTTGAGAAAAACAGAGTTTTGAGAAACATACATTTTGAAGAAACACAGATTTTTGGGCAAGGAACAATATTCAGGTTGTTTAACATAGTGTGACCTCTAGCTCTCTGGGCAATGCTAAACCTGGACTTTTTCAAACAACTCTGTTCCAAATTTTTGTGTTTTCTCCAGTGTATATCAACAATACTAACTTATGACAGGTTTGAAAAGACAAGAAACAGCACAAAGCTCCCCTATTTCTGCCTACCTATCTGCTCAAGCATGTGACAGGAGCCAGGAGAGCCAGCTTACCCAGGAGAGAGGTCTAACAGCTGCTCATTGCTATTCTCCTGAGGTGCTCCCATTTAATATTACTTAAAAAGAGGGTTTTTTTAAAAGCAAATGTCTTTAGTGAACACCAAAATACACTTGATATGCAAAGGATGCTGAACTTTTGCTGTGCAATATTAACCAGAAAGTTATTCTCTGATGTTCATCATATCCTTCTCCCAGGCTCTTTCACTCCTTCCTTCTCCTCCCTTGATAATTTTATCTATTTAGTGGTACATGCTTGGGTTGCATTTTAAACTCATATATGTGCAGGAATAAAGGCTACTAAGGTACAAAGAGATCCCTACAATCCTCCATTTTACCTGAAGAGTCAAATTTGCATGACCATAGATTTTCCAAGTGTTCTTTAGTGTCAGAGACAGTAACTCTAAGATGAGGCTTTCTAAAAGAAGTGAATTTCTTTTAGTGGTATTTCTAGTATTCTCAATTTGTTAAATTTCTTCCTTTAATCACTTAAAAAATAATTTCCAATTACCATTTTGATAATTCTGGAAATATTTATGTGTTGTATTGCCCACTTGTGTTCCATAAACATTGAGTGGACTATATCAGTGCAGAGAAGCAGATGGCTTCAGAGAACAGCAGAAAGGGAAATTATCCAAGTAATTTGAGTGCATGCTTCTTTTCACTGGCTTATATAATTAATTAAATTTCACTGAAAATCTATGAAATAAAAAAGATTCTCAAAATTCAAGATTTTACTTCAAACACTACTTTTTAAAATTTTTATTACCTCACTCTATCTGATTAGACATGATGTATGCACAGATGGCTCATTGGATCACTTATTCCCTGGGAACTCTTGTCCCCAAGTATATGGCCTCATTCTATGCATGCATGAATAAAATGAGATTTGGATTTAAACAGAACTGAAGCAGCTGCAATTGTTAAGGACAACATTAAAAAAGAGGGTCGACTCTATTAGTTTTAAAGGATTAATTTGATCTTTAAGTTGATAATAGTGGGAAATCTCACTTAAATGTCAACAATCAATATTTAGAGTACTTTTTTAATTATTTTTTTTAATTAGGAGGGGTGTTATGTCCCATATATTAATTTGACTGAGATTTAAAGCAAAACTTACAGTTCTCTAAGGCATGTCTCCTGCCTTACTCTACTACTGTTCTTCACCTAAAAGAGAACTGTTTCATTTCCATAAATACATCCTTTGGTAAAATCTTTTTCAACACATTTTCTAGTTCTTGCCAGAAGCAAAAGGACCACAATTCATGCCTAAGTACAAATAAAGATGGATGCAGTAAGTGGAAAGCTCTGAAAGAACAGGGAGTGCAGGAAAACCAGCTGCTGTCTCTCTACTTCACTTCTAACAAAGCAGTGGGTGTTTTATGTTTATTTTCCAATAAATCTTTGCTTAAATGTCATTGCAATATACCCGGAATTAAAAGCCAGCTTGTAAAATCCACACATAGAATCATTAATTCCAGGGAACTGCATTAGCATTTTATTCAAAGCAGAGTGAGGAGCAGCTCCTGTCCACATGTGCTAGGTTGGGCTGGGATAGAGTTAATTTTCTTAACAGCAGCTACTGTGGGGCTGTGTTTTGGATCTGTTGATAATGCATGTTTCTGTTATTGCTGAGCACCACTTAAGCAGAGCCAAAGCCTCTTCTGCTCTTCACCCCACCCCACCAGTGAGGAGTCTGTGGGTGTAGGAGAAGTTGTGAAGGGACACAGCCAGGACAGCTGAGCCCAATTGACCCAAGGGATATTCCAGACCACATGGCTTTGTGCTCAGAATATAATGCTGAGGGAAGAAGAAGGAAGGGGGGGAATGTTTAGAGTGATGGCATTTGTATTCCCAAGTCACTGTTAGATGTGATGGGAGCCCCGCTTTCCTAGGGATGGCTGAACACCTGCCTGCCCTTGGGAAGTAGTGAATTCCTTGCTTTGCTTTGCTTGTACACACAACTTTTGCATTACCTGTTAAACTGTCTTTATCTCAGTTCACAAGTTTTCTCACTTTTACTACTCTCATTCTCTCCTCCATCCCACTAGTGGGGAGTCAGTGAGTGGTTGGGATTAAATTATGACACCATTCTGCCAGGATTATCAAGGATATCATAATTTCCTTTTTCTAATGTATTCTGCAATCAAATATTTACGAGGCTAAACTGAAAATCAGAATGCTTTTTAAAATGCACAGAAATGATTAATAACATACCCAAGGCTAAATTTACATTTGTGTTTGTTTCAGACTTGAGTCCATAATTTTCTGAATTTAGTAATTTTGCTTCTAGCAGGCAATGACTTTTGCAGCAACCAACAGCAACGAGGTAATAAGCAATAGCTTTGCAATAGCGTCCTAATGGTAGGTGGTTACATGAACCCCCTTCCTTGTCCCTTCTGCTGTTCCTCTCCCAGGTATGAGGAGCATGCCTGCAGTGCTCCCCAGGTAGGGTTTCCCACCACTGCCTGCTTGAATTTAATAGCTTCCTTACCAAGCAATAATTTAATGAGATGTAACACTAGCCAAATAGACATTTGAAAGCTTTCTTGAAGCCTTTTCCAAGCATCAGGATGTCTTTCTTCTCTCTAAACCTTTCCTTTTATTTTCCGTGCTTTCTATTTTGGAAAACCTTTCCAGTGCAGTAAGAGTCAAGGAACCAAACTTCACTAAATCAAGAAGAGCTGACTGTGCCTGCATTTGACATCAGCTCTGTGTGTAGGTGTGGCACTGATATTGCATCAAGGGCAGGAAAGCCCTGGCAGGGGCAAGCCAGACTGCACACAGCTCAGTGGGGACCTGGCACTGTGACATCAGAAATCACTGGGGCATAATTAATAAATTAAACACCCTCATATTCTGTCAAAGCAGAAATGAATGTTAAATTTCTGTGCAGCTATAATTTTCATTACTACCTTTTATGTTTGGATAGAGCTACAGATAAAATAGCCCATTCCTCTTCAGGCCACAAATCTCGGTCAATAGTAGTAAAAGGAATTGCATTAACTATTTGTAACTACTAAAGCCACAACAGCAAAAATAAGTCATTACAAATCTTTCTAAAATTACAATTCAGACCACAAGCTAGTTGTAATTATTGCAGGTAATTAGTAAAATCAGAACAGCCCATGTGCAATGAACAATTCACAAATATCAGATAATTCAATATGCAATATTTTCTTTGATGAAAGTAGCTAGACAATATTTCAGTTGATGGTTTCTGTCCTGTTTTCTGTTCTGACATTCAGGGACCTGCTGCTCCCTATGGCAACTCTTTTTGTCTCAAACCAATACACATTTTATGTTTCCTGAAGACTGGCTTGTGCACAGTTCCCTCTGCTGATTTCCGAGGGCAAAACCAGTCTTTTAACATATCTTGAAAGTTAGTTTATATAAGAGTCTTCTGTTTGAGCAACTCCACCAAAATAATACACAGAAAATATCACTGGGTAGAGTTGCTGGTTTATCAGTGATCAAGGACAAACTTGGCTCCCAGTAAGTATCACAGCCATTGCTTACGTCTCACTCTGACTTTTAACAGAAGCCTTCCCTGAGAGGGGTTCAAAAGCTGCACTGTTCCCCAGACAAACTCCAGACTGACCAGTTTGCCAGGACTGATCAGATCCTGCACCTGCCCCATATGATGCTGTAAAGGTCCTATCTCCTTGCTTTTCAAAGGTGTTTTTTGTTTTAAATGTTCACACTGCACCAATACACTGTGGCTATGACTTTGTGCTGATTTTGGGGTATTTGCTTTGATTTATTGGAGCATATGCACTTCATCCTGTATGTTCCCTCCTTTGATTTGCAATGTCAGCCAGAAGAATGGGAGGTCATAAAAGCATTACAGGGGGTGCTTGAGGCTCTCTGCAGTTGCAAAAGTGCATATTTCTTCTTTGACTCTCCTTATGTGTGTTGGAAAAGGAGAGACTAAAAGGATGAGAAATCCAGACAGGCTGTAAGATGAAATGCCAGTGCTCAGCATGCAGAGGTCTACCCACAATTCAGAAGAAACAGCTATTTCTCTCTCACAGATGGTCAGAATACACCTTAGTTTTATTTTGTCAGCTCCAGTACAACTCTTGTGTCAGACTGAAGTCTCCATCAGCTGTTCTGCTGTGTTCTGTAATAGCACTAATAGTACTAAGGATTATTGCAGTATTTAGTAAGGAACTTCCTAATCCCTGTTACTGATATTCTGCTACAGAGATGAATGAGGCCTGTTAGTTCTAAAGGAGCATGTAATTTTAAGTATTACTTAAGAGGAAACAAAACAAACAAACAAAAAAAAAGAGCAAACTAAGTCAAAGAAGTAATTTACTGATGTTTATCTCAAAGTGACAAAGTTGCTCATGCTTCCCCCTAGAGTTTAAAAATTTGAAACTGGAATTCTTCGCCCAGATAAATCCTGAACTACAAAATCTTTTCCTGGTCCTATACAACCCTTAAAAATACCAATTAAAAAAAAAATTGCCATCTCTAACTGTTGACATATTTGTAAAATCACCTTGCTTTGTGGTTTCTTGTTCAGCACTCGCAACAGGCAAGGAGGCAGCTGTCCCACAGTGCCAGCAAAGCACATGAAGTTTGGGAGTCCTGCTTTCCAACCGCATTCTCCTCCATGCAGCAGCTGCCTTCTGGGAAGAGGAAAGTCCAGGGATGAGTTACTGTCTGACTCTCGATGAGACATCATCAGTGTTCCTCCAGAGGCTGAGACCCAGCCACTGACTTCTGAGTCCCATTCTTGTCAGACTTTAAAGTCTTCACAATACTATCTGTTTTCATTACTGAAACTACTGTTTGATTCCATCAAGGATTTGGGTTTCCTACTCGTTTTGTGGAAGATAATCTCATATAAAATTAATGGACAGGGTAAAATCCTAAAAGAAATGATATTGTTGGCAAATGTTCCAATAAAAACTATTAATTATCAAAGCCTGTAATTTACACATTAAATATAAAATTTATAGGTCTTGTTAATGTACAGTAGGTTAGAGAAACAGAGAAATCAGAACACTGAAAATAAATTTATTTTCAAATTACTCCACAGGGCAAATTATTACACTGTTGAAGCCAGAGACAAAATTACAGCAGCTTCTTGGGGAATTAAGCCCACTTGAGTTTTATTTGCAGTTTGGTAGTATAGTTGACAAAAGACACAATAAAAATCTCAAAATGTTCAGCAGTGTTCAGGGCAGATGTTCACCTGGGATGTAGCCATGCACACCCAGAGAATAACACACCCAAATTGTACCAATATAAAAAATCAGGGATTTTTTTTTCTTTTTTTCTTTATCTTACTTCAAATATCACTGACCTTTAGGAGTTTCTCATCATGTGAAGTTTTGCTATATTATAAAGAATGATACTATTTTTTAGTATATAATTATGAATATCCAAAAACACAAGGTAATATTTTATAGAATAAAAGCCACAAAATGAACTAAGACAGTCCACCAGGATATCATATTTACAAAAATTATGTCACCCTTGGTCTTGGCTAGCATTTGTCTTTCATCTTTTACCATTGGTTCAAATGAAGTCAAGCTCAGGATGAAAAACAAGCAAACAAAAATGGAAAATCTGTGAAAATCTCTTCTGATAACACAATTATTTAATGATTTCCTCCAGAAAGTGACCAATAGCTGGTGTAGGTACCATATCACACTCATTACAGAGAAAAAGGAATGGAAAAAGTGGAAGAATTGCTCATCTTGTTACATATGGTTAATTAACACTATCCATCACAGTCCCGAGTCAACAAAAACCTACACAGGATTTAAGGTCAGCAGGGATAACTATAGCCATCTAAAATTACTTTTTCCGAGGACTACAAAGTGTTGTTTAGTAACACCCGACTCAAGACAGAGCTGTAGGATGAGCTGAGGCACAGTCTCGGAGAAAAGCATTCAGCCTTGGCTTTCAGACTGCAAATGATGACATATCTATTATAATCCAAAATCAATTGCATTATCCATTAATCATCCTCATTGTTAAAAATGTTTGCCTTATGTCTATCCTGATTTCTCATAGATTGAGTTTCTAGGCACTGCAGTTTTTCTAACCTTACTTGAAATATTAAAAGACATCTGTTATCAGAAAACTTTTTCCCCTGTAAGACATCACCAGCTGGTTCTACCCCTCCCATTGCCCTCTGCTCAACTGAAATTTCCCAGGCATAATTCCTGTAATGCATTTCTGATAATTTTTCAATTGCTCATATTTATTTTTGTTTGAAACATAAACAGCAGAAGCTGGCCTTCAAAGATTCTTCTGTGCTGCATAAATTGGTGATACCAGTTATGTCCCTCCTTCCTCAGTGTCTTCACATGGCTATAAATACACCTGCACCTTTGTCCACTCCTGTGCAATAAAGACTTTCAGCTTCAGTGAGTAAGAGTGATGGACCTTAAGCAAACATTCAACCATGCTCCTAAATATAGCTCCACTTGAGCATACTTCCACAGCTAAGAACATGTTCAGTGACTTTGTTAAATTGGCCTGATGTGCAGTGACTTCCAGTCGCCTCCACCTCTACCACTACCTTTTCTTTTCTGTTTTAGAGTCTAACTGTAATGGAAGGTTTTTGATGGGATGCTTTTATCTTTTAGCCTAAACCGCAGTGGTAGACCTGTGTCTCTATTTTAAGTTCTTCTAGGAATTAATTATTTTTTATCTCTTTACATCAAGTATCTATGAGATGAGAGAATGTGTGAATTTCTGAGTGCTGACTATTTTTAAATAAAAATTATTAGGCAGGACAGAGGGTCTGTGTATTTTGAAATGGAAATAGAAAATGTGGCAATGAAGGGAAAGAGCTAGTAAGACACACATTTCTAAACTCAGGAACTGCAAAGATTTTTTTTTTCCACTCAGTACCATTGCAGTAGCAGCTAAATTCCATTACTTCCAATCTGCCAGCTGTGAGAGAGAAGTGCAATTTTAACAGGTGAATAAAAAAAAAAGAAAAATGAGACAAAGCTCTGAAGGAAAAGCACAAAAGCCATTACAAAGATGATTTCAGGATGAAAAAAACCCATCCCAAATCTCTCAGCAAGTGACAGCTGTGGGTTTAATGGACTATTCTTAAAATGAGATTTATATGCAAACTGCCTACAGAAAGTTAAAAAAGGATGCTAATAACCTGTAAATGTTAAAGGTTTTTATCTCAGGCTCAAAAAATGTTGATGGCAGTGGATGGAATAACACACCACAAACATACCCATTACACAATTGCTTCTCTGACCTGATTCCATTATGAATGATCTGGTACAAGCACAAAGCAGTTGTCCTGTTGCATGCCCCTGCTTCACTTCTTCTCAATTCACTGTCTGTTAGGAAGAGGGTTTTGGTCTCATATGCCACATCAACACAAACCAGTATTTTTTCTGCTACCACTGAAAACACTCCTGATCTCCTAATGCATTCCTTTGCCTTGATAGAAAATGCATGGATGAAATGTTGGATCAACATTGGAGACTGTATCACCCATTGGTACAGGTGTGTCTTTGGCTGATGAATCCTTCCCCAGCTCAATGGTAGGCCTTTTTCCACAGGGATCTTTGGTGAGCAACATCAGTTCACACTAGATGAAAATCAAGAACATCTGCTAAAGATTAAATAGGTGGGAGAGGATATATTTAGAGGATATATTATATCCTCTGAATTCTGAGTTATGCAGGAGCCAAACAGTCAAATCCAACACTTGGCCAATATATGGGATACTTTGGAAAGGTCTCTACTTTGAGTCCACCTATTACAAAAAGTACTGTAGGAAGCATAGCAAAATTTCATTCTTTAGACATCTGACAAGTGACTTCTTACAATTTTTGTTTCAATGGGTTAAGGTGTCTTTCCTGGCTGCTTGCACCTCCTCTCTGCCTGACTCTACTACGCACGGCAGAGCTGGAGATAACATGTGCCTGCACCTCCTCTGCTCCCTGCCACAGTCTTTGCTTCCAACACTGATGTTGATTTGTACCAAAACACCAGCGTGTGCAAGGTGGTTGCTGAGTTTTGGGCAGGCTATGCAATAATTGGGCTACTATTGTTATAAAGAAGACAAATATCTACACATATGTTTATTTAAATAGTGAATGCATATGGACTGCATGCATCTGTATTCATACATGCATATAGATGCCATTGTACGAATATGTACACACTTCTCCACACTGGTAAAACAGTGAATATAGGTTAAACAAGCAAATCAGATAATTGCTTTTTTACATAAAATATCCCCATTTCTGGACTAGCAGCTTCAACAGGCACATGGACAAGTACTTGTGCAATCTGGTCCTTCGTTCAGAGAAATTGTAGGAGGCATTGCTTAGGAAAGCAGAGTTTGTACAAGCAACACATTGCCTCAGCATCACAGCTTTAGTCATGCTGTTTAGAATTCAGTGGTGACAAAAGCTAAATTCTCCCTCCAATATTAAATATAACTCTGCTTAAATGTGGAAAAGTAGTGCCAATTTCCAAAGCGAGAGCTAAAGTGAAGCTCCAGTTTTTCTTGTGACTTTAGAAAATTACCCCAAAGGTTGCAGTTTTATTTATTTTTTTGTTTTGTTTTCCCTCTGTATTTAGTAAGTCTAGCATTTAATCTTCCTTCATGTCACTGCAGATCCAGTAAGGTGTAGCAAGTCTTGTCCTTCCCTATCTGGCTGGAGGAGCAGCTGGAAGACCTCTGGAAAGTGTGGCTTCCTCCTTCCTTTCAGTGCCAAAATAGGATGTTGAATAAAGACCAGGTTTGATCTCTGTCAACGGTTTTATAAAGGAATTAAGTTTAATCTTTAAAATCCTTAATATTTTGAATAAAAATCATGAAAACATGTTCTCTGAGGAAACTCAGGCATGACATTAGCACATGAATTCAACAGCACAGCATTCACACCTGTAACGTTCACGGTCATAGTCCATTTCTAGCTGCGCTGCAGCCCTACTGAGAGGAATGATTCATCCCATAAACGAGCTGAAAAGAGAGAATAGGATTTTCGGTTGCCGGGTTTGCTGCCTGTAATACATCTCAGTTGTCCAGCAGAACCCTTTGGAATAAGTACCGATGCAGGCTCCGTTTCCCACCCCTGTGGAAGTCACCCAGCTCGTTCCACGCCCCTCACCGCACCCTTCAGACCGAGCTGTGTCCGTACCCATCCTCGACAGCCCCGTTTCCCGCGGGAATGCCGAAGGGGCATTTCCCCGCTGCCCGCGGTGGGACCGAGCCCTTCTCTCCAGCTGCGCAAACACGCCGCGCAAACACGCCGCGCAGAGCCTGTGACAGCACCGCAGAGCTGCGAGGGTGACTGGGTTTCGGAGGGAGGGAGGGAAGGAGCGCGCAGGGCGGCCGCCCCCACCGCCCCGTCCCCTCCCGCCCCGTGCNCCCCCCCCCCCCCCGGGCCCGGCCCGGCCGGGGCCCCCGCCGGCCCGGACGGGGCGTCCCTGGCGGCGGAGCATCCTCACCGGGCGGGCGGAGCAGGCAGCCCGGGCGGGACTCACCGGGACTCGCGGGGCCGCGGAGCGTGTGCCCCGGGCAGGGAACGCGCTGAGCCGCGGAGCGGATAGCCCGGGGAGGACAGGAGCGCGCTGAGCTGCGGATCGGGGAGCGCAAACGAGAAGAGGCGAGGCGGGTACCCAGACCGGGGTCCACGGGACGGAGACCCCGGGCAGGNAGCCTGCTGGCCCTGCTCATCCTCTGGACGCTCTTTGGGAACGTGCTGGTGTGCGCGGCCATCGTCCGCTACCGGCACCTGCGGAGCAAGGTCACCAACATCTTCATCGTGTCTCTGGCTGTCTCGGACCTACTGGTGGCCCTGCTGGTCATGCCCTGGAAGGCGGTGGCTGAGGTGGCTGGGTACTGGCCCTTCGGGGCTTTCTGCAACGTCTGGGTGGCCTTTGATATCATGTGCTCCACGGCCTCCATCCTCAACCTGTGTGTGATCAGTGTGGACAGGTACTGGGCTATTTCCAGCCCTTTCCGCTACGAGAGGAAGATGACCCAGCGGTTGGCTCTGCTGATGATCAGCGTGGCATGGGCACTGTCTGTGCTCATTTCCTTCATCCCTGTCCAACTCAACTGGCACAAAGGTGGGGATGTTGTTGCTGATGCTGATATTGGAGATGGATTTGGCACAGCCTGGGCAGCAGCAGGTGCTGTCACCACCTGGGCAGAAGATATGAGCACCACATGGGTGGCATTAGCAGCAATGAGACCCTCTGATGTGACCTCTGGCAGCAATGATACCCTCACTGGACCATCACAGAGCTGTGATTCCAGCCTCAACAGGACTTATGCTATTTCCTCCTCCTTGATCAGTTTTTATATCCCAGTGGCTATCATGATAGTTACCTACACTCGAATCTATCGCATTGCCCAGGTGCAAATTCGCCGTATCTCTTCCTTGGAGAGGGCAGCCGAGCATGCACAGAGCTGCCGGAGCAGCCACATTGACTGCCACCATCACACAAGCCTCAGGTCCTCCATCAGGAAAGAAACCAAGGTGTTGAAGACTCTCTCTGTCATCATGGGCGTCTTTGTCTGCTGCTGGTTGCCATTCTTCATCTTGAACTGCATGGTTCCCTTCTGTGAGAGCCCACCTAGTGACCCCCATGCTGGCCTTCCCTGCGTCAGTGAGACCACCTTTAATATCTTTGTCTGGTTTGGTTGGGCCAACTCCTCTCTCAACCCCATCATCTATGCCTTCAATGCTGACTTTAGGAAGGTTTTCTCCAACCTCTTGGGATGTGGTCAGTTTTGCTCTAATACTCCGGTGGAGACTGTTAATATAAGCAATGAGCTTATCTCTTACAACCAGGACACCCTGTTCCATAAGGAGATAGTGACTGCCTATGTTAACATGATCCCAAATGTGGTTGACTGTGAGGAAAATCGTGAGGACCCTTTTGATAGGATGTCCCAGATCTCCCCTGATCATGAGGTTGCCACTGACTCTGTCTGTGACCTGGACTGCGAGGGGGAGATTTCACTAGGCAAAATAACACCTTTCACTCCAAATGGTTTACATTAAGTTGCATCCTGCTCTGGTCAGTTCTTCATCGATTAAAAAAGAAAATACTAGCACTGAGTGGAAAAACCTGCTTGATTTTGAGCTGCAATTTGGTCAGTCACTTCATGCTAAACTCACTTCTGTGTGTAGCACTTTGTGGGATGTAGACACTCTCATACAGGGGGCTGGCCGCACAAACTTAAATCAGCACTTCCCCAGGCTGAGAGAGGACCAGGCAGTCATGCTGATTAGCTGTGGTGAGGTATTGTGGTATAATTACAGTCAGTTCACGTTTATAATGTGTTTGCAAATGAAAGGTGCCATTGTCAGTGCTAAGTATTATGACTTCTAAAATCAGGGATGGATGTGGCTGGCATAGACATTAAATAGACAAAAATTCTGGCCTGTTTGTTTGTTCAGCTCTTATGTTTCTTTTTCTTTGTTTGTTTGGTTTTTGTTTTGATTTTTGTTTACAGATAGAAATAGTGAGGTGGTGATTTGGATGATTATTTAAATGTGTGTTTCTGCCAAAACAGATTATGTGAAATCCTTGTTCTCCTAGGCGGCGTTGTTGCCTATGATATCCTCTGTTCCCAGATGAATAAATAAAAGTTATATTGATCAAGGGTTTATTATCTTTCATTTGTCACCCTGAAAGGTTTACAACAAGTATTCAAACTAACATTTCTATTCAAATGGTTAGAATGACTAATAACTAAACTCTAGTCTTTTGAAAGCAAAGTAGTCTGTATAGAAAACAGTTTTTGAACAAAAGCAAGGCTCATAGGAATGCTTGACTTAAATGAACTCATTTATATGGCTCTTATAGCTAGATTTATGACTGATTTTCTTTAGTATCGTAACTGATGCTATCCCTCTCTGCAGCTAAAGAATATCAAGCATACATGTATATAAGCTATTAAAACTTTCCACTTAATTCTGTACTTGAACTTTTTTAAAATGCTGTTAATGAAAAGAGTTCGGGGACAGAGTTAGGAGCTGGTTGCGTCTAAAAGCAATAATTATATTTGAAAACAAGATCAATAATCAGCATTTCTCAGTGTAGACACTAGAGAACTCATTCACTCTGACAGAAGAAAAAAAGTGCTGTTCATGTATTTTTTTAGTTATTAACTGGAATTTAAATAGCTGGAAGTGCTTTGACTATACAAAACATTTTAAAGCTGTCTTTAAAAATGTATTTTGAGCTATGTTTCTACTGAATCATTTACACCAAGTGGGGTATTAGAAACAGTTGTAAGCTTCCAGCTCAGAAATCAAAAGTGATACTATTTCCAAAACGAATGGATCAAAGGTAGTAAAAACAATACCAATATTTGTTTTGAGTTTTGGCTTACAAAATGAGCAATGCTTGAATTAATTTACCCTTTAAAAATACCTATGCCATGAGCTGAGCAGATTTAAATTGAACTGTAGGGTGTGGATTTGGCAGTCCTTCCTCCTAATGGCCCTGACCCGCAGCCTCCCAGTCCTGCATATCTGTGAGCTGAAGGCCTCTCTGTGGTGTATGAAGGAAAAGTGGGATCTGCAATAGGAAGCATGGAATAGGAATCCTTTAACCAGGTGCTGGAATTTGTGAATATTCTGGGCTTAGTATTGAGCCTCTTTGGAAATTCAAATCCTTAATACTGGTTTGGGGATTGTCTTACTTCCCCTTGGAATATGGGGTGGAGGAAGCACAGGAAGCAGCCTCTGCTGCAATTTGGATTTGTCTGCAAGCAATGTTTTATGTATGTAGTCTTTGATATTAATTAGTTATATCCTCTTGGATTATCTTTTCAGCTGCTTGTCACTGAAGATTGTCATCTGATTGTCATCACCTGAAAGTTTTCTTTGCTCTTGATACGAAATGTCAGTGTAAATATACTATCCTTAGGAAAGAGTATTGTGACTGTGGCTGGGGAAAGCTTAAAAAAAATTCTCATGCCCATAACCAGGTTCAACTTACTAATGACTTGACATCAAGGGTGAGTATGTTACTGTTCCTCTGCCAAAGCAATCATATGTTGTCAGGAGTTAGCCATAGTTCTAGCGCTACTGGTTAGATAAACTTGCCCAGAATAATACCATTTTCCCAAATGAAAATGAAGGAAACTACTTCTGGTGGTGCAGTCATGCGTTATCCCAACCACAACTGAGATTTTTTGCGTTTTCTAGTTACTACTCAAATTTTGAGGCTAGTACAGCTTGTTAAACTGCCTAGATTCGTGCAAAAACCCTATGATACCCAGATGCAAGAGGTGCAGGCACCTGGTGCTGATTCCAGCTCCCAGGGCAATGCCTGTATTTTATCCAGTTTTATCCGCATTAAATCAGAAACAGCCCAGGGAAATGGGGAAGGGTAATCATGATGTATTCCTGAGCACCTGCGTGCCAGCAGGCTGTGCGGTCTGCTGCTGCGTGTTACCTCTGCTCCAGCAGCAGTACAGAGTACTAACAGCAAAAGGGGGTTTTTTACACCTCCCCATGTAGCCTTTCTGCTTCCCAATAATCCCTGTGGGGGTGGTGTGACAGTTCCCTTGGATCCAGTTCACTGCAGTGGCACAGAGGGGTGGGTGTATAAGAAGATGCTAGTGCAGCACCTCGTTCTCCTCACTGAGGCCTTACCTACCTGGGATTCTGGAATAAGTGGGTGGGCTAATTCTGGGATGCAAGAAAATGTCTCCATTGGTGGGTTTATATAACAGCTTTGCACAGAGTATTATGAACAGTCTTTTTCTTAGACCTGAAGGAAGGCATTTTTTAGCCTGCCCCTAGGTTTTGTGAGGATGATTAAGGCAATACAGGAAGCTGGTCAAGTTGCCACTTTCCATTAGTAATTTGCCTTTCATGACTTTGTCTGGTAAATGATTTCTAAGGGTGGCTCTATGATGTAATCTCTCTTCTTGGAATATGTATCTGTCAGGGGGCTTCATCCTTTGGAGCCTGGGAGCATCAGAAAGGAAACATTTCTGCTTCAACAGACAGACAGAAGGTACTTTTTTGCTGGAAGCAGAACTTGACCTTATGGATCTGAAAGAAAACCTTTTTTTTAACTCATAGGGAAAATTTGTTGCTTTTTAATGTGTCATAATTACTTACCACTGATAAAGCCATTCAGAGTTAGCAAGATAAACTTTTAAAAGAAATGTGTATCTTGCCTTGAACTATAAAAAGGGGCAGCCCTTTTTAATGAAAACATCCCCAAAAGGATTGTTCTAACTTGTTTCTCTCAGATGAAACTGCTGCCCTACTTTTTTAATGGTTTCCCTCTTAAGGACTAATGCATCTGCCTAACCATAGAGTGGAGTTCATTGGAAGTGCAAGTAGATTTTTTTATAATTCTCATATCCTTGTGGTGTCTCTCTGGAACTCATCCGTGCCAGTATTTCTGTGCCTCTCACCCACATCTTTTCTTCTATGAAAGTCACCTTGTGCCTGTCATGCATTTTGCTCCCCAATTAAGCATGATCACTTATTGCTATTGCTAGCTCAGTTGTTGTGGGGTTTTGGGAGGGTTTTGTTTGGTTGAGGGGTTTTTGGCTTTTTTGATACTTTAATGATTTGAATGTATGATACAGTTTGGCTTTGACTTAATATGGTCCTGAGTGATGGCTGACCTTCAAGGTCCCAGATTGTTTTCAGTTTCTATTTTGTGTTATTCTTAGAAATGAATATGTTTCACTTTTAAATTACCTCTTAGCCAGATGATCTTTTGTTGGGGTTTATTTACTCTGTTAATCCCGGATAGCACCATACCAAAGGAGGGCCAAGTGTATCTGTAAAAAGCGGAACATGTGAAGCTATTTTAGTTAATTTTTAAGAATTTGGGAGGCGGTGGGCATAAATGTACAGTGTTTTATATAAAATGCTGCAAACACCCTGAAGACACTTTCACTATTCAAACTCCCAAAAAGCTTTTAACAGCTCTGGCTTTAACAATGGGTGTTGGGTTGTATAGTGAATTTTTTTTCCCCAAGCTAAAGAAATGTATATGTCTTTCTGAGAGGTGAACATAAATAAAACACTTTCCAAAGGGAGAAAAATTACTGCAGTATTTTTTGGTATTTTTTATCCTTTTTGCTTTCATCGTGTATTTTACTACTGCCAGCCACATCTGATGTGTGTCTGCAGGGAGGCTCCCTGCTGAGAACTCCCGTATTTTTGTAACATGTAACAAAGAAGGCTTCAAAATTAGGAAGGCTTCTTGTAGAAATAACACTAAGCACAATCTTACACCATTTAGGAGTCAATCATGTATAAACTCAGCATTCAAGACTGACAGGACTGGAGGCAGTGTTCAGAACATGCATCAGGCTGGAAGTTTGAGAGGTCACAAGTCCCTCAGCTGTTCATATGTGCCAAAATTGCCATTCTTTATAAGGAGGGCATTTTTGTCACTGTCACACAGAAGGCAAGGTACACACCTATGTCAGTGTTAATCATTATGCAGAGATTTTTGTTTCCTCTGAGGCCATCCTCACTACTGTTTAATTGAATTCATGAGATCTTTAAAAATATGCAGTGCCTATTTAAATCAGCAGAAGACCTCAGTGATGAATGTGTGCTTGGGTCACAGAGCAATGAAATTATTTCTCCTGGCTTCTTATGAATATTACTACTGGTATTCTTTGATAGTGAATGTTGACATGTTAAAGCTGGCACACTGAGCAAAATATTTCACCCACTGAAATGCAGAAATAATTCTTTTATTCAGATTTACTTATTTGTTTTCAAGCTTTGGAAGACTTTTCAAACTTTCCAAGAGTCCACACAGAGCAGCTCCACTTTGATATCTCAGAGAAGCAAGAACTATTGCATTTTTAGTGTGCTGTTAACTATATAGGGCACTGTGCATTTATTAACAGAATTTTGCCCCTTTAAGTTTATGTTTTCAAAGATAAGCACATCCTTATGGTCCAAAAGGAATGATATGCACAAAACCAAGTATAAATGAGGACATTTCTGTTATTAATGGGGCATCAAAGATGTGCCTCTTCAGCCTCTTGTTTATTGTAGCAGTGGTAAGATTGTAGTGAGCAGTAATGTCATTAGGGGTGTAAAGAGGCGAAATACAAATAATATCATCTGGAGCAGATGATGGATTTTTTTTTCTTCAGAGAGCCTTCTGTCTCTCCTGGGGTAGTTTAGTTTAGCTTAATAGAAAATGTGCAAGATGATTTTATCTTGTTATATGTCTAAATCCGTTCTTAGTGCTGACTGGAGATAACGTTCTATAATATTTATAGTGGACAGATGCTATTTAAGGAGGGTAAATATTTTTATTGACTTAATAATTTATATCATAGCCATCACAGTCACATTTTTGAGATTTGCAAAATACAATGCAGTAATGATAAAAAAATAATTAAAAATTCCAGTCTGTGGAAAAAAAAATTCTTCCTGTGAATTATTCCCTACAGTTAACAGCAAATACTTGTTTGTATCATGCACTGCACCCTCACTGCTACCAGAAGATTGCTCTGAACCTGCTACTATTAATTTGCTGATTCACATTAGGAGAGAGGTCTGAAAAATAAGGAAAGAAATGTCAATAACATGAATAGATGGGTTCAGTTTGCATAAAATTTGTTTAGTGTCGGCCAACCAGTGCAGGGGACTGCAGGGCAGTGAGCCATTCCTGATGCACAAGAACCTCACTCTCCAACACAAATGCCTGTTCTTTGGACCTGGGCTTCATGATAGACCCTTTGCTCCCTACATGGATGCTCATGTATTACATAGGAAATCTGAACTTTTTAAATTACTTGTGTTTTTTGTTTACTGCATAAAAGAGAAACCACACTTTTCTTTTGTGAGGTTATGCTCTGGAAAAAGTGGTTGCAAATGATATCTGGTTGGTGTAACCTCTCTGGTGTAGCTGGTGCCTGTCTGTGACTTGAACGGATGTGGCTACAAGAGTTGCTCAGGGTTTTGGTGTCTGAGCTGCACGTAAGTCATGGTTTAGGGGCCTAATATTGAGCTGAAGAAATCCTAAATTTGTATAGTTTTTGCAGAGTCCCTGAATAGCCTGGTGATTGCATAGCAGAGGTGAGCCTTTATCACAACCTGAGCTGGGTTGCTTTTGAGGAACTGGAGAAGTCTAGTCTGCAGTTCACCTGCTGCAGTTTTGAAAATGTCCCATGAGTAAAATATTAACCAGGAAGTTCAGCATGCTCTCTGTTAGCCTATGACCTCATTTTCCCAATCTGAAATCTTTTCAGTAAGATTAAAAATTTAGATTTCTAGCCTTTGGTCTCTAGCTTTTGCTTTCTTTGTTAACTTCATATTACTAGTGTCCTTTGGTGAACACAAGCTCCTGGCATGGAGTTTGCTGCTTGGGTACCTCGTTATCACCAAATCTCTAACTACCTCCAGCTACACTTAAATTACATTATGTCTCCACCCAAAGGGAATCTTTTAGATCTTCTTTTTCTGTTGGTGTTGTGTTTTTTTCCCAAGCAACAGCATTCCCCTTCTCAACACAATATTATTCACCAAAAACATAATTTAGAGGACAAGCATAAAGAGACTTTTAAAAGCTCATGGGGATTTTGCTTGAGAATAAAAAGTGAGAATGGATTGGTATTAGACACAGATAATGGAATTTTTTTTCTACAAGAGGTATAATTTTTTGGCTTTTATAGAAATAAAGGCTGAATGTTTTCATTGTGAGGAGTATATGCACTTGATTTTTACATATTTGCATATATAGGTTCTTTTATGTATATATAAAGAAAAAATATTTAATCCTATTTGTAGGGTAATTTAATATCATCTGGAAGCAAGCAAATAATATCTTAAAATTTTATTATTATCTTTCAGCACAACAGTAAAATACAAGTACACAGCCTTTCCAGATGTTCAAAAGGCGTTTTGGCTGTTTAAAGTTGAGAATCTTTGAAAATCCAAACTTGATTTATGCAGTGAGAGGAGCTGTACAAGTTTCTCTCAACTATTCTATATTCAAAGCAGTTTTATAATGATTTGCTAATTGATCTTTATCTAGAAGCATTTTGAGACAGATAGCAAGAAGAGGAGATGATTTAGAGGTACCTCTTGGATGTCTCTCAGCAATGGATATTAAACAACACTTCCGTCTTGCCAATTCAGCGAAACAAAGATGCAAAGTTCTTGACAGAGTGCAAAGAATTTCTGCTTCATCAGAAGATAAAATGTTTTGCATAACCTTTCAAAACATTCAATTTAGGTAATTCAGTGTCTGAATGTTAAATGGCTTCTTAGGTAAAAGTATTTTCTGTATTAAACCATTACTTTGGTAATTCAAATAATAAATTATCATTATTAAATAATTCTCTTTAAAGCAGTATTTGCAGAAAGTGGGGGTTTCGTAAGTCAAATGGGATATAACAATGCAAATGCTAAGCAGCACCACCAAAGCTAAGCAGCAGTGGACAAAGCAGGCAGCATTGAACATCCTGGCAATAGCAGAGCCCTGTCTGAGCACAGGAAAGAAAAGTTGGGTAGAAGGCAGAGAGAGACTTTTAAGGAGGAATTAGAGAAGCCAGCTGAGGGTCCAGCAATCCAGAAATTTGGTGGTGGTTGAAGACAGCAAGAGACCGGGAGGAATTGGTATGGTCCAAGCTGGCTGAGGCAGGGATGACAACAGAGGTCAGTGGATTTTGGAGCAAGTAGGTGAAGGGGGTCTGGAAGGGGTCAGGGTGGGATCTGGGCAGGATGGGGTATGGGCAGGATAGGGTCTGAGAGGTGAGATTTACATGGGGAAGGAGGGCTGAGAGTGGTCAACTCACCAGCTGTCCATCTCCTAGGATCCATAGACTCCTGTTCTCTGCAATCCCCTCCTACCCCTTCTGAATAACTTCAGTATTGCCATTGCATTTTCTCATTGAACAGGTCTCTGTCAATTGTCTGTCTACTGTGCAGTGGATGAAGAGCTGTCACATTTATTCCATTGTGATAAAGCTTGGAAAAAAACTTCCACAGCAACACCCTATGTCATCATGCAAAGAGTACTTAGTCAAGGAGTGGAGACCAAAGAGGACTTTGAGACCATCTTCCTGCTGTGCTGTACGGTGATGTTTTCACTGTGTGATGGTAGGGCATTTTAGACGTTGATCCTGCTGGATTGCTGGAAAAAAATCTGTCTTCCAGAAACTTTCTGAAGGCGCCTGGTCCCATTTGAAATCTTCTGGTAGAATGACCCTCAGTATGTCAGTACTGTGATTTCTTTAATCTGTGCAATTATGTGTCAAATAACGTGTCAAACATAGTAAAAATCTGGTGCTATATATTGAATGCATGTATTCATTGTGAAAACCTGATCTCCTGTGATGACTTGTAACATGACGTTATAGAGTTGACTCAAGTGACTCAAGCCTAAATCTGCCAATATGCAAGTACAAAAAAAGTGAGGGTTCTACTTTCTGATAAATGTAAGAATTAGCAGTATTTTTTTTCAAATACAAAGGTACCAACTTGTACTATTATTTGCCTGTTGAGTACAGATAGTTTTGTACAGTGATGGGACAGACGGAAATGGGCCTAAGAGACAGAAAGCTTAACTTCATAAATAGATATTTATACATTGTGTAATATCTAACAGGAAAATATTCAGTTCTATACTATTTAAGGTAGTAATGCTCATGCTGTTTTACATCTTTGTAGAATGTGTCTTTTTTGTTTTGTTTTATTTTGTTTTGTTTTGGATTTTTTTTAAATCTTTCAGTGGCTTCTTTCAGGATACCCAGGTGATGGTAACAGCCTGCAGAGATCTGCAGAGCAAAATCCAAGATTTTAAATATTTTGCTTATGTACTGTTTGGATGAGAAGTGATGATACCTCTGCTTGAATATGTTCAAAGACCTGCACCAGGTAAAGTTCAGTACCTCAAACCTGTCCCACCCCTGGATCCCTGCACACCCCAGTTTTGGTCCAATAGTGGCAAGAGGTTTGAGAAAGGGAGACAGTGCCCCTGCTCACAGTGCTGCTCAGCAGCTCTTCTTGTAGGATGCAGAAGCCTAATCTGTTTTCAGCAGGATCTCTAACCATTACATTGTCATACACATTGCAAATACTCTCGTTACTTAATGTTTCTGAGTCAAGCTAAATGGCAAGTTCTGAGTGTGCTCAGTAAATCAAGTAAGTGTGAGAAATGCAGAGTGCAAGCCCTCCAGAGCTGGTAGGAATATGCCTCAGCCAAAATGAAGACCAGTGAGGTGTATGTGATGGCACAGATTTAGGCATATGGAGATAATATTGCCTTAAAAATCAGTTGGGTGTGGAAGTGAGGTTTTTTCCAAGACTGTTGTACTAAATTTAGGCACTTAAATTCCATGTAAATGAAAATGCAAGCATTTTAATACATCCTAGATTACAGATGTATTTACCCAAGTATATCTGCACGTGCTGCAAATGAATCTGGATCCCAGCTGGACAGGCTTTTAAATCCAGCATAAAAGTGTGTAAACTAGATGATTTGGCAAGCCTATATTAAGCATGTTCACCCCTTCTCACTGAGAGCATCACCTGGTTCAGCATCTGCTTTGAATTCTCTCACTGTGAGCTGAAGCAAACCACTGCCTCTCACATACTCAGTTTATGTACAGGGTCTATTAAAACACCCTGGATCAGGATTTTGCAGCACTGGGACCAGTAAATGTAAAATGAGGACTGTCCTATGTAATATGCTCCCCAGCTCAGGCTGACTGAAGAACAGCTTGTGTTACATCTGTGCCTCTTTGCACAGCATTGAGGCAGCCTTGAGGATGCTGAAAGATGCCCTTAACTTTATTTCTGGGCTGAGCGCTTTATTTTGTGACTCAAAGAGGCACAGCCAAATTGCAGTTGCTTTTTTAAAAGATGGTATGCTTCAGTGCCTTGTGTATAAAAGTAAATGTGATGAATACAGTGATGGCAGCAATACAAACTTTAGAACTTTAATGTACTAGGACAGATCATTCAGTGGTGAAGATGATTTAAAAGGGATGACTTTGACATTCCAAAATTGTCGTCTTTGTTGCCTCCCCTCTTCTTCCCTCCAGTCCCACTTTCCTAAGTCCTTGAAGGTCTCATCTGTTGCTTGTGTCAGGTTATGAAGTTCCTGCTGCTCTCATCTATTCAGTTAAGTCTCTGACTTTGGTGGAGTTGGGATACGCACCACTGCTATCTGCCAGCACTGTGGACTCACATTGTATCTATTGAGGCTTTGAACAGTAGAATGTCTTCTCATGTGCCAAGTTTTTGCCTTCTCTACAGGATGAGCAACATACTATGAGCAGTTCCCATCTTTATAAGCTAGAATATACACACACAAGAATAAGATCATACAGGAAAGAATGATCAAATGCAAGATGGAGTGAATAGCTACACAAAGACTTTAAAATTCATGGTTCTAGAACCCCATGCAAGACTGACTTTTCCTGAACTGGCTACACCTGTATATCTCCTTCCTCCAAGGACAGACTTGGAGGCAGCTCACACCCAGGCTCACACTGGCAGCAATTCTCAGTCTGATTTTCCTCTCCCAGTGGGCAGAGATCAGAAGGTCTGGTCCTGGTGTAAATAATATCCTTTGAAAGCTTAGCTGAGATGTAGTTCCCACATGTTCAACAGCACAGTCAAGACCAAAAGTCCTTGATATAGTTAGTTGTCTGATATTCCCATCCCATAGCTTCCACTCATTTTTGACTTTCCAAAACTGAGAACTAAAAGGAAGTTGAAATGCTTTTGTGCCCTCTTGACTGATGTGCTGTGCAGCCCATGTTGTGCTACACCACTGGCTTAATTTGTTCCCCACTGGTAAACCTCTGAACTTCATTAGAAGGAAAGATGAGCTGTCCAGGCTGACAAACCTAAGCTTTAAAAAGTTAAATTAAAAAACCCCACAAAAAACAACCACACAAAAAACTTTCTAGGGTTAGCAAGCAGTAATTGGATTTTTTTCTGGCTACATTTCAGCCTCAGCTACTTCCTCCCACTCCCACCTTAGCCAATATTTCATATAGAAACACAAAATACCTAGAAGGTGGATTATACAAAATGTCTCCTTATTTGGTCTCTGGTGGGTATCCAGACATGCTTAGTGATTATAGGATCAATGAAGTCCATTGAGCCACCTATGCAAGGTAATTAGTTGTACTCTCAACAGCATGAAGTTCTTCCCATAGGAAGAAGTGGAGGAAAACCACCAAAAAGTTACTTAAATATCTCTTGTCAACCTCTTAATAAGCCTTAGCAAGAGCATGGCAACATGTTAGTTTTAACTTCGTTCATGGTTAAGAAAGTTTATGCCCTCTTAACCAGTCTGGTATTGAAGGTATTTGAAAATGAGCCAGTAATTCCTTCCTGGAGTGGAGAGTGAGGCTGCTGAGGTCTTCAGGAAGACCTTGCACTGAAATCTCACAAAAAAAGGGAACTGTTATACTTGGTAAGATGTGTGCATGATTTGTCTAACCCTTTTAAATATTGCAGCTCAAAATGAAGGTATTGCCTTTTCTGAGCTGTTCCTTGTTAAATTGTGCTTAAAATGCTGGTCTCTGAGGCATGATGTTTCATGCTCCGTCCTGATTTTTGTTGCCATTGACTATTATAAATCCAAAGAAAACTATGATGTCTTATATTTAACTGATGCAATAAACAGTCAGACTTCTGGGAACAAAAGCCCTTCTTCGGGTCTAAAGTATCTGAAGTATTTTGCCTCTTTATCTGATGTATAACACAGTACATGTGGTTGAAAATCTCTTTGTCATAGAGGATAATAAGAGATATTACCACCTGCTACAAACAGTGCTGTGCTTGAGCCTTGATAAGTAGTGATTCCTTTGCAGTTGTAACTAACTTTAGATATTGCTGAAGATTGTGTTAATATCCAACTTAGTCTTAGAAGTTCACTACAGTTTGCCTTTCAAAACTGAGGATGCCAGACTGTTTCAAAAATTGGTTCCTGTGCTCAGCTTTTGATTTGCTGCCTTTCTGTTTCAGCTGATGCCTCCTTATTTCTTGTGTCACATGGCAGAGAGAACAAAACCTCCCACTCTAGTGTATTTGTAAGCTTATGTGCTTTTAAGGTAAATGGTTTCACACGTTTTGGTTACGCTTTACAGTGGAGTTATTTATGACCCTTACAGTCCTTGTGCAGAGCCTGTGCCTTACTACAGTTCTGCCTCCCTAGTTTATGTAAAGTAACCTGTGAACACTGTAGGCCTGATTCAGAAATGAATTATGGCACATTTACATCATCTTAATGTATTGTCTCATTAAAGCACAAGTGTAGATTTGCAACAGATTGGTAGGAATAGTTGATGAAGCAACAGAGCAGGAAGAGAAACAAAACAAAACAAAAACCCAAACCAACCGAAAAACAGAAAAAGCAAAGCAGGGAATGTGATTCAAATGAAGAGTTTGATTCATTGATGTAACTCAAAGGGGCATTTAACAGAGAATAATCTTCTTCCACGTTATTTTCAATTTTACAGAAAACTTCTGAGAGTGACTATATTGCCCTGTGCAGATCTGGGAAAATATTGAAGTTACTTTTTAAATTATACATCTATGGGTTGGAAGACTGGGTGAAAGAAAATGACAAGTTTAACTTAACATCCCCATACATCATTAACTATTTGAGTCAATGCTGTGCAGATAGCATGGCATTAAAAAATCTTCTTCAGCCAGTGTTCTTCTCTTGCCTGGAGGGTTATATCTGCTTTCATATGCAGGGTTTAGTACGGGGAAAAAAGAAATATTAGACTTAGGAAGCAAATCAAATGCTTTTAAGTGGCCAAACATGCTGTAGACAGTGTTGTATGGAGCCCCTGTCCTGTGTTTGTGGGTGTGTGTGTGGCAGTAATGGCAGGAGATGTATGTGTATGGCAGGAGAGAAGGAGTGGGGCTGCATGCAAAGGCCAACTGTTGTTTTCCTTCCCACAATTAAAATGTGGAAGCCTATATATATATTTCAGCATTAAAATTTTGAGGTAACTACAACAACGAAAGAGTAACTGCAACATCCTGCACTAGTAGGAGTAACTGACTAGTGTTGTAACTGAGTGGGTTTTTCATTTCCACATCCTTCTTAGGACAAATCTGGTTCTAATCTAATCCGATGACGTATAATGAAAGTGAACTTGTCAGGCATCCACAGATTCTGAGGTACAGCTGACAGCTGAGATCTGATAGGTCTAGTAGTTCTCTTCCCCATTCCCAACCCAAAACATGATGTTAACTTGGACTCTAAACAAGACAATAAAATGTGTGGATTCAAGTAGAAATATTTCACTCAGATGCATTTAATATAATTTGTATTTTCCCGATTGATTGTTAGGAAGTTCTATCAGCAGTATTTTATTTCCTCCAGTTCTTTCCCTCCCCCACAAAAAAGGGTAAGTTAAAGACAAGACTACTAGGTGCAATTTAAGAGAAGGATCTCTGCATTCTCTGTAGAGGCAAACAAACCCACATCCGTATTAAAACTGCAACTTGTGCTACATAAACAATTCTGACACCAAATTTAGTATTGTGTTCATAAGATTTTCAGTGGCCAGCTCATGCAACTACATTAAATCTGCCTCTGTAGATGCAGAGCCAATTTTGATAAACAACAAAAATATGAACAGCTTCTGGCTATGAATTCTGCATTGTTAATGTAGTTATTTACAACCAGAGCTACTCATCTCCTCTGAAAATCAGCTTTTCTGTACTGTTTCTGCCTGGAGTGGAGTTAATTTTCTTCACAGAAGCCCATATGGTCCTGCAGTTTAGATTTGTGACCAGAACAATGCTGATAGCATGCTTGTGTTTTAATGATAGCACACATGGTAATGTTTCAATGTTGTGCAAAGAATGTTTGTGCGCCATCAAGACCTTCTCTCCTTCTCACTCTGCCCCCCACCCGAATAGACTGAGACTGGGAGGGGATGCAAGCAACCGGATAGATGACCTGAACTAACAAAAGAGCAATTCCATGCTGTCTAAAGTCATGCTTAGCAATAAGAAGAGTGAGTTTAGGTAGGTTAGTCATCTTTTGGTCAGGAACTGGCTGAACATTGGTCTGCACAAGGGATGTGGTGAATGATTGTCTTTACAACACTTGTTTTGGGTTTTCTTCCATCCTTCACTTATTAAACAATTTTCATCTTGGCCCACAAGCTTTCTGACTGCTACTCTTCAATTTCCCCATTCCACCGGCGGACAATTTTGTTTCTTTTTCTAGTCTGTTATAAATCAAAGAAGAAAGCTGAAAGAAAATCCATCGGGGCTGGATTGAAGCTCCAATTGCAGCTGGGTGGGATATTCCCAAACCCCGGGAGCTGTGTGGATTTGGTGGGGCTTGCAGAACCTCCCACCGTGATCCTCAGGCACAGGCAGCTGTAATTAAGGTGGGCAGGACACAGGATCTCTTACCATGAGCTTCTGGGACCTGTTCTCTGCAGGTTCTTTGTAGACAATAGTGGCCCCTGTCACTTTCCTGCTTGTACCACAATGTATCTAATGCCAGCATAGTGGTCTACCAGAACTGGAAACTTGCCTTAAAAAGAGAAAAGAAGGCTGAGAAAGGGAAGAGCTGATGGCTGTCTGGTGTCTTCTGTCAGTGGAAACAGCAATATGAAGGTAGACTGATTTAAAAAATTTGGTGTTTGTGTGGATGATCTGATGAAATTCAAGTTTTTGAATATGCCGTAAATGTATGGGTCATTATTGTGTCTTTAATGATGCAGACATTTGTCTGAGTATTACCTTCAATCATGCAGAGATACTTAATGCCAGTGGAATTATTATGTTCTGAAAAGAAATCTCTATTTCTCCCAGCGATTTGACTCACCACTCTATTAAGCTACATTTGTTCTTATTTAGAAGCTATTTTTCAGATATCCATTTTCAGTGCAAGTCAAAAATTCTTTTCACAATTTTCTTTTCAATTCAGACAAAAATGACACAGGCAGGTAGAAGCAGACACCTTTCCGGGTATTGTTTGTCTTTCTGCTTTTACTAAGCCCTGATGATACCCTGTTTTCTCCCTGCCTATTGGTCACTCTGTAGCCATCACTGTGGGTGAGTTTACAGAACAGTAGAAGTGATGAAGCACGTGTGCAGTTCCAGGTCAGACGTGACCTGGTGTGAGCTGGATCAGACATCCTGTGCAATCACACAGCTCCATAATGAAGTGCAAACAAGGATTGGACTACACACCCCATATGTATATCTAGTAAATCCTACATTGGTTCTTAAAAAAAACACTGAGAAGCAACCGGGGTAGAAAAACGCATCAATTTTTTAGGTTTCTAANNAAAAAAAAAAAAAAGGTTATATTCCATGGCAGGAACTTCTGAAAAATGGAAGTGATTGCAGGATGCCACCCCAAGGTTAAGGCTTGGGAATGCTCCCAAACTTTGGCCACTTTACATGAATGCCATCACACTGACCTTCGTCCTGTGTCTCCAGGCAGGGCTGCTCTCTGGGACAACAAAGGACTGTCTGTGGCATGGGAGATCAGTATGATTCTTTTTTCCCCATAACGTATCTTCAGTATAAGTTAGGGATTTGCCCATGGAGAGTGAGGGTTGTGAAGGAAGGAGGGAACAATGGGAGAGAGTAGAACATGGCCCTCAGCTGAAGGGCTTGCCATTGGATTTGCATTGCAAGGGGGCTCACTTGCAGGCAAGGAACAGTGTGGAGGAAGAAAAGGGGATATTGGAAAAGATGGTTACACACCAGAGGTAAGAAAATAATCAAGTGAGTAACTGAAAATTATTATAATTTTCTTTTGAAAAGTAAACTCTCCCTCTGTGCAATTAGCAAAGAAACATGTTCACAGTTATCATGGCTGAGTAGGAAAGGTAGGTGAAATAGAAAGGTACAGAGACTAGCAGTGAAATTGGATAATTTTTTTCCCCTCCCAGCTCCCCCTAGACTAGAAGGTGATTTATCTGTCTTGTGATTGTCAGGTTTGACTCATGATCTGAACTGTAATGCTGGCAACACAGCAATTCCTAGTTAGGGCTAGAAAGACACATTTTTTACTTTAATTTGAAGAGCTAAAGATCACAAAGACACCTGGGGCATGTCCCTAGAAGCCTAAGCAATGTTGTAGAAAGGCTTAGCAGCTTTGTCTAAATTTGTTCTGGGAAGCTGGAATTTGAACATCTGATACCCCACAGAAGTAAAGCAATAAATCCAGGTCTGTTGCTTGCTGTGCTTTAACCACCCGGCTACTGTGTGCCAGGAGAGTGATAGAGAAGGGAGTGAGCTCAGAGGACCTCTTTGAAATGTTCACAGCAGATCTCAGTCTCTGGACCCCAAGGCTTGAAAGCTCATCACCCATCTTAGACTCCTGAGTTGAGATCGGGGCTCCAATCCAAGAACATGTGTTTGACACCAGCTCTGGACAGCTTTCCTCCACGTACTGGAGTCTTTTGGGGTTTTCTGGGGAGTCCTCCAGTATAGAAGTCAGACAGCTATTTTTTCCTTTGTACATCAGCCTGGAGGCCAGGCTGTGTTTCCTCACCTATGGGCACTGAGGTCCTTCAGTGGCCTTAGACCATAACAGCTCAGGTGTGGCATTCCTGCCTGGAAGCTCGCTTCTGGCTAGCCTGGATATTTTATACTCAGGTTCTGGCAATTAGGAAGAGCTTTATATGATGCAAATTTTTTTCAGCAGTGTTTGGGATTTTTGATCTTCAGAATGAAGAAAACCAGGGCTGAGAGGTGTGAGATTGGTGCTAAGGTGCAGCCCCTCATTGCTTGGAAGTCACAGAGGATGAGAGAATCCTCCTGCCTTTCTGCTTCTCAGTGCCCTTGGTCAAATATCACATGTTCTCTTGCTGGCCAGGAAAGACACTTGTTAGTGTCACAGAATCATAGAATGGTCTGGGTTGGAAGGGATCTTAAAGATCATCTAGTTCCAATCCCCTGCTGTGGGCAGGAACACCTTTCACTAAACCAGGCTGCCCATCCAACCTGACCTTAAACTCAAACTCTTCCTCAAACTCATCCACAACTTCTTGGGGTAAAGTGGTCCAGTGCCTCACCACCCGAATTTGATATTAGGAAGAATTTCTTCCTAATATCTAATCTAAACCTACTCTCTTTCAGATGAAAGCCCTTAAACTGTCCCTGCAGTATAGACTGATCTTCCAAGGATGGAGAAAACATAGGTTCATGAATTACCTTCCAGCTCCATAACAGGCAATTGGGAGGAAACATACACCTCATAAATAGGTCTCCCTTCTCCACCCTGTTTTATAACATACCACTTGGCTGCATAAACCTGCATGAATTTCCAGCTCAGGACTGTAGAGAAGCTAAAATGAGAGCTCCCTAGGTTCCTGTTTGTGCATGTTTTGCTGGCTTTCCATATATCATAGGATTTTATGGTGTTTGGGAAAAAAATACATCTGTGTATTTGGTTGTCCTCATGTCATTCATTCATTTGCTCTGGAGCTGTTCTCATTCATGCAGAACTTTCACTAACTTTAATGACTTTCTCTACAAATTCTTTGGCCTTGGTCTCTTATTCACTGCTATGTCTGCAACAGGAAGGGATGTCCCTCGGCCTGACTTTGCTAGGTTGGAGAGCCATCCTTAACCTGCAGTGAGCCCTCATGAGATGGTTCCTCTAATTTAGGATAAAATAAAAATGTGCTAATTCAAGATGCCATCACCACGTCAGCATGAAGTGTCAACTACTTCAACAGCAGTGCATTACTAATGAACTTTGGGGAAGATGTTTTTAAGCTTCTCACTTTTAAACCATGATGGTTCTTTGAGAGCTGCTGACATTTTGACATGTAAGTAATGGTCCCATTGGAAGATTCATAATTAAGTGAAGGAAAAAATGCCCACAGAGCAAAACAACTATATTTATTACATAACCCAATTTACAGCATTTACCTGCATGCTGTTTATTTCTTTTAGGATATTACAGATAACTCCCTAAATTCTTGCACATCTTGTTCTTTTGGACTTCTTGTGGTACAGAAAGTGTGTAGCCAAATGGAATGCTGCTGTGTGCACTTCTGTTTAAAAGCTGTGGTTGTTTCTGCCCAAATCGGGACACTGTTTTTTATTACACCTGAGCAGTAATGTAACCCCCTCAACAGTGCAAACTGCCTGACTTTTGTGGAAAATTTGAGTTTCCTTTACCAGGGTCTTTAAATCAAACCAGAAAGTGTTCTTGGAAATTTAGTGAGTCCACATCATGGCTTTCAGAAATACATGAATGTAGTAATTTGATTAAAGGCTTGAGCATATACATCTTACAAGCGGCAGAAAACATCACTGTGACCAGAGAGTACCTTTAGCTGGTGATTACTCAGAAATCTGTTTCTTCAGAATACCTTCTTCAGGAATTTAACTGATTAGTCTACATTGCTCTCAGCAAGATGAGTGCCCATCTGAGAGATGAATCATCTCATGTTGCTTTCAGGATTTTGATTTATGCCCTATTGGACATATTCTGGAGAATGGCAACAGCTTTATTCCTAGGGAACAGACCGAATTGTGTACCATCCCTCTATTGTTCCTGTTAGGAACAAAATGTTCATCAAGCTTTTTAGATTTATGTCAAAATGATTCCTCTCCTTTTCTTCTTTGAAGGCAAATGCCTTGTCAATTCCATTTTGCCTTCCATTGCATATCTCACTGGCCTGACCTGTGCTTTGTCACTCCTGAGCTAAGCAGAGCTGCAGTTCAGAGTCTGGTGAAGAACTCTTTCCACTCATGCTTGTCAAATTGAAAGTCATTTTTGGAATGCTGAACTTGGGAACTTTGGCATTTTCTTTCTTGTTTTTTGCTAGTTCAAAATGAGTCATCTCCTGCTGTTTAACGATCACAAAGAATTAAGGCAACCATTGTCTTTTAGAGAGCTTGAGTACAGTATGAAAAATTGTGGTGAACAGAAGGGTAGCTGTCCTCAGCCTGAAACTCCAGTACTGTGCTTGGGCAACTGGATTTGTCCTGTGGCTGGTCACTGGGGCATTGGCTGTTATTTTGGAAGGTACATGGAAGTGGCTAAGAAAAACAATTCTATTGTCAGTGAGCATTGTGTCCTACAGAAATCTGTAACCAGTGGAAACTTTTTAGGGACAAGCAAATAGGAAAACATTGAAAAGTGTGAACATGAACATTTTATTTGTTTTTAAAAACAACCCACAAAAAAAAAACCCGAAAGTTTCGCATAACATTTTGCTGAGAGATACAAGGCGTTGTCTCCACAAAGTGAGGAAATTGGACCTATTACCTAGATGCATCAACTCCTTGCAGTGCTCTGCTGTAAAAAATGACAGAGAAATGAGAAACTGGTGATCAGGAATGGCGCTTGGCTTGTCCCAACTCCCAGATTCTGCCTGGGAAGTTTTTGGGAAGCTGCCAGTCAGCATGGGCCAAAACTGAGCCAGGGTCCTCTTTAGTGGTTCAATGCTAGAGAACTGTAAGGTTAGAGTGCCCAGGAATGTTCCCTTTAAATTTACAGGCTCAGACTCAGCCATCAGAGATCATAAGGAGTATTATTATTTTCCAGATCATTTAGTCTCCCCGAGATGGGAGCCATTCCTCTGTGTACCTCTGTTGCCACCTCTGGCACCCCAACCCGCTTGGGATTTGCAGGAGGATGTGTGTGGAATCTGTACAGCCAGGAGCATTCCCTGTATGGACCAAGAGCAGAGTCAGTGGTGACAGAGAGAGCAGCTCTGTCACTCCCTTGGTCCCACCAGCAGCTTTGAGTAAAACTGTGTGGAGGAGCTGTGATGTGTGGCAGGAGGTTTCCACTAAAGGCTGGGCAGCTGGTGTGAGCATCACCTATTAGAATTTCAACTGAGATGCAAATTCTGAAAGAAAGGGTGCAAATTAGAGAGTTATACTGGACTTGTGTGCAGAGCTTTGTGAACGTCAGTCTTTGAACAAGAGCCTAATAAATACTGACTTGTTTAAGAACAGAATGTAGTGCCTAATATCTTTATGAGCAAGAGGAACAAGGTGATGGTGTCCTCTAGAGTTTAAATATAACCTGCTACTCTGCTGGTGTGAAAAGAGAGATATACAGCAAGGGAGATATTTTTCTTCTTTGCTGACACAACAGGCTCATCTCCCTGGAGTGATCTGAAGAGTAGTTTCAATTACACAATAAATTTTGCCTTTGTTTATTATTTTAGTAGTGGACTTGGGCCAAACTCCAGCATTTCTCATCTTTTACACAGTTTTTGTTTTGAAGCATATAGGGAATGTACTAACATTGAATTTCATCCTAAAGGATGGGAGAATGATTCCAGAAATTACTTGTGTCACATTGTGTAGTAACAGGGTGTGCTTTGGGAGTTAAATTCAAGACTTTATAAGTAATAAACTGTGGACCTTAGTGCACATTGATTACATGCTATAAAATGCTTCATGAACAGATAGAAAAATATGTTTTCCTCTGGCAGTTGTAATGTTACAATTAAATCAGTTCCAGATACCTGGCTGTTACATCTGAAGTAGCTGGAAAATGCAAGGATGTCAGTTTATTCCAAGTGGTTCAGAGCCTGAGTGTACATTAATCCAGTGCATACCTTGTTTTTAAACAGGCTCTAGCTCTGAAAGAATTGAATGTTGGCTTTCCAGGAACATGGGACCACCATACAGGACCAGAGCCCAGAGTTTTGTGTGGTGCTATGTGGATGTAAATAGGGGTCAGAACTTAGGCTGACTTACTCCTGGGCATACATTAGAATAGATTAAAGATACAGTGCTAAGACAAGGGGGAATGATTTTAAGCTTAAAGAGGGCAGGTTTACACTAGATATTAGAAAGAAATTAATTACTGAGATGGTGGTGAGGCACTGGAACAGGTTGCCCAGAGAAACTGTGGATGCCTCATCCCTGGAAGAGTTCAAGGCCAGGCTGGATGGCGCTTTGAGCAACCTGTTTTTGTGGAAGGTGTCCCTGGCCATGGCAGGGGAGTTGGAACTACATGATCTTTAAAGTCACTTCCAACCCAAACCATTCTATGATTTTATGATTTTTTTCAACTTTCAAGAGATTATTAGAAAAAGCTTACAAGACATTTTCTGTGGTGTTAGAAGAGGGAAGGAAAAGGGACTGAGCAAACTGTTTTATAGGCCCTGCTCCCACAAATTGCAGCTCTATTAATTAGACATACCTACTTATTCTAATCTACTATACTCAAATATTGACTTATTTCATTCTTGGTTATTTATTAATGCTTATTAAAACCCACAATGATAGTAGAAAATGTATTTTGATAGCTGTGAAAACAATACAAATTATTGCATTAAGTTGTTTTGAAAGCACATTTAGATAAATGCCCTAAGTAGAAGGGATGGGTTTTTCCTAAGAAGCAGAAAATTTGGGCAATAATTACCATTACACTTTAGTGCTTGCCTTTGACAGAATCAACAGAGCTCGATTAGGATTCAGACTCAACAAACAGATCCAGGAAGAAGAAGAAATAGCATCCAGATAAAGTCTATAGATTTTTGAAGAAAACAGTACATGGAAACAACATAGAATCATAGAATGGTTTGGAAGGAGCTGTAAAGATCATCCTGTTCCAACCCTCCTACCATGGCCAGGGGCACCTTCCACTAAACCAGATTTCTCAGAGCCCCATCTAGACTGGTCTTGAACACTTCCAGGGATGGGCATCCACAATTCTTCTGGGCAACCTGTTCCAGTGCCTCACCACCATCACAGTAAAGAATTTCTTCCTCATATCTAATCTCAACCAATCCGCCTTCAGTTTGAGGCTGTTCCCCCTTGTTTTATCACTACATGCCCTTGTGAAAAGTCCTCCAGCTCTCTTGTGACCCTTTTAGATACTGAAAGATGCTATAAGGTCTCCCTGGAACCTTCTCTTCTCCAGGCTGAACAGCCCCAACTCTCTCAGCCTGTCTTCATAGGGGAGGTGCTCCAGCCCCCTGAGCAGCTTAGTGGCCTCTTCTGGACTCATCCCAACAGGTCCACAACTTCCTTGTGTTGAGGGCCCCAGGTCTGGACACAGTACTCGAGGTGGGGTCTCATGAAGACAGAATAGAGGGGGAGTATCATCTCCCTCAACCTGCTGGCCATGCTGTTTTTGATGCAGCCTGGGATCTGGTGGGACTTCTGGGCTACAGGCACACATTGCTGGGCCATGTCGAGCTTTCTGTCCACAAACACCCCATAGTCTTTCTCCCCAGGGCTAGTCTCAATCGGTTCTCCACCCAGCCTGTACTTGTGCTTGGGATTGTCCTGGCCCATGTGCAGGACCTTGCACTTGACCTTGTTGAAGTTCATGAGGTTACCTCTCAAGCCTGTCAGTGTCCCTCTGGATGGCATTCCTTCCCTTCAGCATTTCCCCAAACAACAGAGCTTGACGTCACTGACAAACTTGCTGAGACTGCATTCGATCCCATTGTCCACATTGCTGATGTTAAAAAGTTCTGTTCTCCATCCCAGCCCCTGAGGAATGCCACTCATCAATGCTTTTCACTTGGACATTGAGCAATTGACTGCAGCTCTTTAAATGACCATGCACACAACCATCATTGTATGGATTGATTGTAGATCAATTGTATTGATAGATTGTATTTGTGATTGATTGTATGCTGTGAATAACATTATCAGCCCTTACACAGCTTCTCTAGCTGTGAAGCAGGTACTAATTAAAGCAAATTGCAAAAGGAAAAAATGGAGTAAAGGCCTTGTTTTCCTCATCATAGCCTTCCACAATACTAGCTGTAGTAGAAAATAAAACTTTCTTCAGCTGTCCATAGGGTGGCATTAAGCAATGCACTGAAGCTACTGTGATAAGACAAGGGCTAACATATCTTAGTTCTGCGTGTGTATCATATAAAATAGTACAGAAATATTTATGAAAGGCCCCCTGTACTGCTGACAACTTGTGACAGCTAAAATCTTTTGCTGTGCTCTGTGCAGCTCTTGTGCCTTCACCTCCATACCCTACTTATGCCTGCCTTGGGGCTCCCGGGTCCTGCCTGGGGCTGATGGAGCATGAAAGGAGAGGCTGGAACTGGGGTTTTCTCTCCCAGCTCACATGACCATGGCTAGGCTGAACTGTCAGGCTACTGGTAATCTCCTGCTCAAATTTTGATGGGACAGGAGTTCCTACAGAACCTGTTGAAGCATGGGAGTTGCTGTAACTCATGGGAATCTAGTGCTCAAGAACCAGCTCGTATGTGTAGGTTTGAGCTTTTGACACCAATATGCATTTCAATACAAATTTCTGAAGACATGTTGTACCTGTTCTGTTTTATGGTGGCCTACACTTACCACACAATGAGTATCCCATTGTGAGGCAGTTTTAGGAAAAAAAAGGCTCACTTTCACCTGCTGGGGATGAGGTTTTGGCAGCCCTATAGTCAAGGGACAGAAAGACTCCCTAGGACACAGTTTGGGCAGCAGGCAGGATTCAGGCAGCCCCAGGGTTAAGTGCAGCCTTTGTGGATGTCTCTCAGTGCCTTGGCAAGCCTGTAAGTCTTTTCCTCCTATAAGCATCCTTTATCATCAGAAGAGTTTCAATATTTCACATCTCACCTTAGCATAAAATTTACATTTCTTCTTGGGAGTATGGAGGATCAGGATTTTCTAACCATTTTAGTGATATGCACTCAGAACCAATATATGCAAACTTACATAACAGGCACAACAGCAGCTAGAGTTTCACCAGAATTCAGAGGATTGTTTTTACTTCAGGAAAATACTCCTTTGAGTTTAGTTTTTTTTAATTATTGATCTAAAATTTAATTTGTGACTGTGAAAACAAAGCCCTGCATCCTACCCTAGTTACCACTGGGGCAATACATTTAGTGGGAAGCAATGTAATGCTATCCTTCACTTATCAACCATGACATCCAGATATTACTAATTTTTTTCAATCTTCCTGTAAGACTGCACACATTTATCAGCTATCCAGCCTGATATTACTGGCAAAAAGTGAAGTATAAGTCCAGCAACCCTGGTATCTCTGACAAAATAGGCAGTGTCAAGATAGACAGGGAAAGAATAATTTAGATAATTCACAGGTTCATTTCACTGCCTGTATGTCATATTCTTCTATTTAAAATTAATTTGTGTAATGTGTAAAATAAGAAGGTGATCATTAGATGACTGAGTAGCTGGACAGGAATTTGACTGAGGCAGATTTGATATCTGCAGGAACCTTGTTACAAAAAGCTAGCACTTGAGTTTACTTTCTTAAAGGCCAACTCAAACTATAACATTTAAAATTATTTTGAATTATTTGAAAGATATGTTTCAAAATCACTCTGCTTGCAGACCTTTCCCCAGTGGTCAGATGCTGACAGAACAGTCCTTTTTAAAGACGCTCATGACCCAACTTGCCATACTAATTTCATGTCAAAATCTGTTCACCTCTGCTATTGTTCATATGTGTTTCAAGGTCTCTTGAAAAGCCTGTCTTTTATCACTAGTGTTTTTAAAAAAGAGAAATCCAACAAGTTAAAGGTTGCCAGTCATTCTGTGAGCAGTCGATGAAGTGGACATAAGAAGTCTGTGTCTAACTGTTGGATTTAGGCTCTGAGTGGGAGAGAAAAATTTTAAAACTAGCCCTTATTTTTCTTATACTGGTAGAAGAATCCCATTAGATTTTATGAGCAATAAAACTCAGGCACTGGCCTGATTTTAGGGATACATTTTATTCCTCTGTTTTCTTTATACAGTCAAAGTTCTATCTTTACTTTTTTTTTTCCTCATGAAGTTCTTCAGTCATTCAGATGTTTTAGCAGCTGGCAAAGTGACACTGCTGAGTGAAGATAACTCTAAGTATTCACCACTTATTCAGCACATTCATCAACATGAATACTTTTTAGACTGCCCTCTCATAGGCAAAGAAGAATCCTACAGACAAGATGATTTTACTGGCTGGTAGGTTACTACATAACAGAGCTACTGCAACAGGAGTTTGCTATACCTATGATAGCTGACACACTCCCATATCCCCAATATATGCCCAGTGTTCGCTGGTATTTCCAGGACTCCTTGGTTGTCATGAGCAGGATGGTCTTGTTCCTCATCCATGCTGTGGATGCTGCCAGCATGTCCAGGTGCCTGAGCATTTGGTGCTTCCCTCCCTCTGGTTGTGATTATTTGAGCCTGTACTTCTGAATGCCTAAAATGCAACTGTTTCTCTGTGGTGAGGGTCAGTAGCTCCACTGACCTCAGCAACACTGGAAACACCTCTAAATGGCCAAAAATATGGGCATAAATCAGGTACTGCAGGAAGAGTGTCATGTTTGACAAGCGGGAGGTGGTGGCAGCTACCCAGGGCTCCTGCAGTTCCTGTGAAGGAGTTTACTGTGTGATGTGGTTGGCTGTAGGATGAGCTAGGCAGGATAATCTCATAGCAGATGCTGCCTGGCTGGCTTGGTCACTTATGTAGGAGTTCCTGACCCACCACAGCCTTACTGCCATTGAGGTGAAATAGCCCAAGGATGGGAACTATGTTTTAACAGCCCAGGATGAGACATGGGCCATGAAGTGTGGATTTGCCAGTCGCCCTGCAAAATGCCTTTCATAGCAATAATAGTGGAAAGAGGTGACAGCATGAAGAGAGAAGGTCCCCTCTATCCCCAGGGTCACTGGTGCTGGGGAGAGGTTCTGGCTCTGAATATCACAACTGAGCATGTAAATATATACCTGCATCAACAATTTTCAAAGCCTGAGAGCAGATTATGGTGGGATTTACATGTCAAAATGAAGTTAGAGCTCTCCTTCCTCCCTGCTTGTGTGTCCTGATGAGGTACTGTGCTCCCAGTTAAGAGTGGGGCCAGAACTGTGCAGAGACCTTTCTGCCTCAAGCCACTGCTGCCACAGAGCAGACTGTGTTGCATTCGGTTTTATTAGGCTGCTCAGAAGCACTCTGATTTGCTTTGGCTGTGATAGGCAGAGCCAGCTTCCCTGCCTCCTCTTAGCCTCATCTAACAATTTTGTAAGCGGAAGAGTCATCACATCTCCCCAAGCCTCCAAATGCCCACTCTGACAGGACAAAAAGACCTTGAGAAGATGGTGAGTGAGCTTGAGAGTAGCTCCTTGGGAGTCCCACAGCTCTGTCTCAGAAGAAGATGAGCAGGATCTGCAGCTGGGTCCCTGAGTTTTCCCAACATCTCTGCGGGCACATTTCACCCTTTCCTGTCATGGCAGCTCTCTTGCCAGTGTGATTCCATTGCTTGTTGTGTGGTGTCAGCCAGCACCACAGCAACGTCTGCAGTGCTGGGAGAGGTCATGGGCCATAGCTCACCCCAATATAGACATGCCTATGACCAAGGTGATGCTAGTGCACTGTTGAAAAGGGATCTTTAAAATGTACTTTACAGGGTGTCTTTTCCAAAAGAGAGCTACTTAAGCACTACGTAAGTACTGGAAGTAGATAGTCAACTATTCAAAGCTGATTATCTCTGCTGATGCAAGGACTAGTATTCAGCAACTGTGCAGCATATGTTCATTGTGGAGCAGGTGTTGGGATTTGGAATATATATTGAAGAGACTCCATTTTCTGTTTATTTTCAACATGGTACTGCACAAGTGTATATTATCGTGACTCATTTGGGAAGATTAAACTTGTGCCTACCAAGTCCCTACTGCACAGCAAGGTGCCTGGAAAGTTCTCGATAGTTTATGGTAGAGCTCATCTCTTCATTTAACCACATTGCCTTAATGAGGAGCACATTTACACCACCCACTAGTTCCATTCAGAGGACACAAACTGAAATCTCCCACTTCTGAATATCAAATCACTGCTTTCACTAAAGCCAAAAGAATAAAATTCAGCAGCAATTTTTTTAATTTTGGTGGTTTTTTTTTTGTTTGTTTTGTTTTGTTTTGGTTTGGTTTTTTTTTTTTTGCAACGTGGCTTTAAAACACTGTAACTGAGTGCTGTGGCATTTCTCTGTTGTGATGCCCGGCTGTTAATTACTAGAGAGTTTCCAGATCAATGTATTTAGTATTTTGAATTTGAGATGCTAATTAAAATGCTTTTCCTATTCCTATTGATTTCATTTTGTTTACTTTTTCCATCCCAGTCAGGAGGAGCATAGTTAAACCCTGGCTCTGTAGATAATGTACAGATGAGAGCAGCTAGCCACGTTTTGCAGTACTGCTAGCTAGAAGTGACACTCTCAGTATGGCTATGGCTTTTTTTCTCCTGCACTGTAAAACAACTTCAGGGTAAAGTAAGTTCTGAGCAAGTAAAAAACCTATCATCAATACAGCATGCTTCTACTGGAGATAGAAATATATTATCAGGATTATTAGAAAAGAGGTTTTTCTGGGTGAAATCACTCAAAAATTCCACAGTTATCTCTTGTATTCTGTCAGTTAAGAAAATTACACTGAAAGGCTTTGATTATAGTGTGGAAAAAGAGAAAAAGATGAAAGATTATTCTACATGGAGTTAGAAACACCTGTGTCTGATGTATGGCTTTGAGAGTTGCCTGTTCACAGCTCACTCCCAGTCAGGGTCAGCAGAATTTAGGGCACTTCAAAAAGTGTGAGAAACTGTCATTACATTCCTCCTCACTATGTGCTTTCTGACTGTTCACAGGCTTGTTGTGATACAGTTGAATTTATCCTGGCTTGTATCACATTGCCAGTGATTGAAGTCCAGAAGGTTGAACTTGTGAATGCCAGAAGACTGTTGCATAAGGCCATGGGAGAACCATAGAAGTATGCTAGTGCTTCTTAGAAAGGGATTAATTGCATCTAAATCACCTTTCTACAATTTATTCTTTAGCATAACCAGAAAAAAACCTTCCCTAGCTCCCACAGACATCTATTCTACTGTCATACTGACTTTACTGGTATGAAAAAAAATAACAAATTGCAAGGGAATTCCACTAGCTCTTATTGAATCCAGCAAGAGAACAGTTTATGTTTTCCCTTTCAGCAGCAACCTTGTATATATGTGGCTTTCCTCCTTGTGGTGGATTTCTTTATGCTGAGCCCTGGTTCTTTCGTTCTTTCTTCAGAGGCTCATGTCTGCCAGCACCACAAAAACCTCTTCCTCAAAACCTATGAGATGAGACTCGGCCAATTCCCTGGGCAGCCTGTTCTGAAAGGTTGTCAAGCACTGGAAAAGGCTGCTCAGAAAATTGTAGAGTCATCATCCCTAGAGGTATTTAAGACATGTAGAGGTGGCACTTAGGAACATGATTTACTGTTGGACCTGCACTGCTGGGTTAATGGTGGGACTTGGTGATCTTAGGGGTGTTTTCCAACCTAAGTGATTCTGTGTTTGTCAGACCCTGTATTGGTTTCATTTTGCGTCAGTGCAGCTTTGGTTTGTGACATGAAAGAGTGAACTGCATCTCGTTATGAACCCTGAGTAGTGGGATGCATGGTGTGTTTGAAGACTGAAAATGTGTAAGTCACAATTTGCATAAAAAACAGACCTGAAAAACATTGCATGAATTAGGCACAAGCAGATAGAAAGCAGAAAACAATGTAATTGATGGATAGTATGAGGAGTGGGCTGGAGCCTTCTGAGAAGTGAGTGTGCTGTGGGAATTGTGCTTAAAAGAAGCCAAGACTAAGAAAAAGGATGTTCTGAATGGGTTGGTGTAGTTTTGAAATGAAGTCAACATGTAGGGTGAAGAATGTGATTTTTCCCCTCCACATCCTTTGCAGTTCCTCTGAAAACATTCATCAGGAGCCAGGATTTTGACCGGGTCAGGCAGGCTGAGAGCACCCACTGAGCAGCTGTAAAGCTGTTTGGCCAATTCAAACAAGGAGAACAGTTCCAGCTTGTGTAAAAACTGGATTTGCTTTGGAGGACTACATTAAAAAATGTTCTACTCTTCCTGAGCCATCTAGTCATGTGCAAACCTAGGCTTTAGCTGTCAAACTCCAAAGACTCTGAAACTATGTTATCACACACTTTTTTTTTCTATAAACCTTGTGCTAGAGTACAGAAAAAGAGTCAGGCATCAATAGATTAATATAACTCCCTATTCTCTGCCAATATAAACTAAGCAATACATAAAGAACTTCACTATTTCAGTATTAACAAGATCATAAAAATTCATGAGGCATTCAGAGCTGTTAGTTAAGCTGTGTGAGAAGTTTTGAACATTCTCCGTGTAGGACCAGACTGAAAATAACTCACAAAAACTTAGTTTCAGTGGCTTTTTAAGCCACTCTAAGTTCAGCAAGAGCTATGATTTGCAGTGTATTGTTATTTGGCCCTGGATTTGCACAGGCAGCTCGAACAGGAGTACCTTGATGGTTATTACAAACTTTGCATCAGTAACAGGGAATGAACGTAGAAAAAACCAAACCAGCAGGGACGTGGAATTCGCTAATTGCACACAGTTACATTTATATTTCAGACTATAACTATTCCAGTGACAATTTGTAGAATTTCTTTTTTTGAGTAAAGAAAACAAATCACTAAACTCTTGACAGATACATAAATAATTAAAAAAATCTTTGAACTGGTCTGCAGAAGTGCTTCAGTTTCTGCAGTTTAATGAAGACATGTAATCCACATGTGCAAAGAGGTTCAGTTTACTGGTTTATTGATATTAGAATATGGAATTTATTTTTTTTAAATGTTGCAGGGCACATAAAGTTGAATTATATATGTAAGTATCTAAGTATAATGCAGAGTTCTCTCTGCATGAAAATACATATATAATTGTTCCCCTACTGTGCATATGATTTCCATTATTCTGGAAATGGATCTGGTAACTGAAAGCAATGACTAAAATGAAAGAACGTTTTTATATATATTCCCTGTTTTGAATAAAAAAATCTCTGCACTTGTAATTTTGGAAATGAATCACATAGCTGCACTATTGACCCACAAGCAAGGTTTCCCTTGAGTCTGAGGGGCATGTTTCTTTGTGCATAACTATTATTTGAATATATTACAGAAGAGACATCTGGAAAGAGCAATTATCTAATTTTAATAGTTATTTTAAAAAAATCAGCTACCATCATAACAACAGAAGACACTGAAAGCCCATGAGCATTCTTCATATTTTGCTGAATATATAAAAGTAATAACTGACTAATATCTAGCTGTCTAATGTATATTTTCCCTTCTGTTTTGCACCAGGATACATCTGATGCAGTCATTACTCACTACAGTGACAGAACTATATTTACTCCACCAGATAAGAGTGCGGTCTAACCAAATTGGGATTTCATTGCCGTGTCATTGTCAGAGGGCTGTCATACCTGAAGATAAGCTAACTTTTGAGCATTACACATAATTTTTTTCTAAGCAGTGATTCTTCCTTCGGCTAGAAATGTTTGCTGTGTGTTAAATCTGACGTGCTAAGGATGCACCTTAGGTCAGAGAGTCAGCTGGCAGAGCCTGACTGGACAAAGCCTGGTATTTAGCCGCTATTTCTGCTTCACACATCCCCTTCACAGCTCACTTTTTGTCTGAGAAGCTGTTGGAAACATAAGCAAAATACACTAAGGTATGTGCTGCTCCTTCTCCTGACATGTGGTAGGAGCTTCACAGCCCCTAAAGCTGTCCTGCAGGTGAGCCGGCTCCTTCCAGGACAGCAGCAGCTGGAGGAAGAGGGACTGATCTCTCTTCCAGCTTCAACACCTTCATGGACTTTTATGACATATAGTCTAGTCCTGCTTCCTCATTGCTCTCTGATGGCACCCAGTAAATCCAGCTAACAAAAGCATAGAGTTTGAAAAGAGTTGTGAAGATGTTATTTGATGAGTTATTAAATAAATACCATGCAAGGTTATTTTTTTGTTTTATAATGCAAGAGAATTTGATCTCCTAGGTTTTTGCTGCCTAGAAAGAGGCAAGAGATGAAATTCTTTTGTTATGAAAAACACATATACAAAGAAAAAGAACATCGAAAATTACAGAATAAAGCAAATAGTGAGTTTCATAAATACAAAGCACAGAAGATCATGGAGCAGATTAAGCATTTACCATGTATCATCTCAATATGTTGGAGGGTTTTCGTCCTTTAAGTAACTATGAAAGGACTAAACCAAACACTTCTGCTGGGCTGAGGGAGAGGGACTGGATGTCTGATCTGCTGCCAGCAGTGAAATCATGTAGGAACTTGGTCGAACGCAATCAGTTTCAAGGAGTCACTGATCAAATTGTGCATGTAGGTCAGATGAAATATTGCAGATAAATGCCCAGGGCAAATGTGGCTATTGTACTAATTCCTGCCCAGAACATTCTCAAAGCAGAAATCAAACTGTAGTGATGGTTTTAATGCCACTCTTCTTAGGTGGCAACAGTAGTATTCTGGTCAGCTCCATAATAAATCTGTAAGACCACAGACTGTGAAGACTGGTAATATCTGCTGTTTACCAAACAATAACCCAGTCCTGATTAATATTTGGCCTTATGACTACCCCTCATTTATGTGGATAATAAATCACTTTCACAGCACCACAAGCATTTATGTGAACAGTCAATGCTGTGTAAAAGTTTTGAGTGAAATCCTGACCTGTGATGGAAGGGGAAATGCCCACCATTACATACGTCAGATCCCACCTGCAGTATTTAATGGTAAAAGGAACTATAGTCTGGAGCTCCAGAGCTGAATGGGTTTTATATTTGAATATTTTGGTATTTTTCTTTTTATCCTAAAGTATGAGCAACCTAAAAGACATTGCATTGTCAAGTGGGGCAGGAAAGACCTTTCTGCTGTTGGCCTGGTGAAATTGTTCATGGTATAACTGATCAAAAACGGCCATCAAATAGGCACCCACGATCTAATATTGTGCACAGGAAAAAGTATTGTCAACATATTTCATTTTAAAGAAAAAAGAAATGCCTTTGTCTCCAAAATCTGGGGTTTTTTTAAGTAGTATTGAGTAACTTGACAGTGAAATTATGTATGATGTGTTACAATTTTTCTGTCACTTCTAATTTTAAACCAAAAAATTATCTCAGAGCTGTGAGCAACTTTGAATTCCAGAATGATCATTTCTTCAGCACCACCTACATCCCACGTGTCAACATCACCTACTCCATTTGAACTCCGGTTCTACAAGCCAGTAGCTTGGACTGCAAAGCTGATCCCATTTAGTAAGTAGTTTGAGAATATCTAAAAAATTTACGTATTATGTTTTTTTAAATAATCAAAGGCAGCTGTCCTGGTTCATAGAAAACACACAAGCTTGCCAGACAGGCTGATTCTCCTCCTACTATTGCTGAATTGTTACCATTTTCCTTCCGTCTTACTAACACTCATTTCTGATGCTTATTAGCCAAGATTGGGAACAATGAGAAGAGGCTGAAACTTGTACAAAGTAACAATTATGCAAAATTGAGTTAATAAAGTGTAACAAAGCTCCTAAAAGAGCAAAGAAAGCTCAGCAATTTCTCAATTATCACTAGGCATAATGTTTCAATTTTAATCTGAAAATTCCCTTGTATGGAAAAAAACTTAGGTTTGGGGTTGTTTTTTGAAACAATGTGAGACTTAGAGTCTGATTTATTTATTTATTGGGTAGTGCTGGGATTTTCCCACTTCTGTTGTATTTGGGTCAGCAAATAGTGCTCACTTGAACCTGTAAGAATTGTGACAGCATGTCTGAGCAATGATCCAGACAAAAAGCCATCTTGTGTCTATAAATTATCTGTACATCTCAAAATAAGGTGAAAGTATGATCTAAGGGCCAATTACAGGCAACTCAGCTCCTTAGAGAAATTTCTCATACCTTATTAGTTGTAGCTTTTCTTTTATTTATTTCTGGTGCCTAACTTAAATATGAAAGTTACCATAAATTTAAATATCTACTAGTATAAAAATTCATTAATTCTAATATGTGCCAATGAATTCTACAGCTTTGATTTTGCATTTTTGAATTTTTATATTACTTTAAAATTAATTTTTAATTGCTCATTGAATAAGTCCTGTGTCATGTACTGTAAAAACAAGCCATCCATCTGTCTTGCATTCTGTTTTCCTTGTCTGTGCTTCTTCTTAACACTTTTTGACTTGCATGTTGCATTAGAAAACTTAAAATAATTATAATCTGCCTCTTTCTGAGTCCCTTTCAGAAAGTTATAACATTAGATTTTTCTTGTGATGTCCATTCCTATCCCTTTGGCCCTTTGTTTTCTTTGATTACTGTTGCAAAGTGAGCAGTGCTTTATGATTAGCTCAGGATACCTCAGATGCCTACCTATGTATTATATGCTAATTAAATCAACAGCAGCAGTGTCTAAGCCACTTGGATGATTTTTCAGACATGGATTTTCTCTGTCAGCAGCTGCTCAGTCACAGACTCTGAGTTTCTTCCACTTTCCTCGTGGTTGTTATGTCCCCTCTAAAGACTACAAAACAAAGTTTAGGCATGCAGCTGTGCCCGTCTACAAGAGGGCCATGGGTTGCACAGCATCCTCCTTTCCTCCTGCTGAGAGGCGACCCTCACCTCTCTGCCTCTTGATACTCTTTCAGTTCTCAGTCGATGAACATGTAATTTCTAAAGATGTGCTGGCACATCTCATCCTGGAGTGTGCTGTCATGAGAGGCCAAGAACAGCCTGTGGTGGGGAAAGGTGGAGATAGAGGAGGGGTAAGAAGGGAGGGGGTGGAAATGAGACCTCCTCACTAAACAGCTGAGGAATTCTGGTGTACAAAATACATCACTAGATACTGGAAGAGTAAATTTGGCTTGGCCCGCCCAGACAGAGCACTACGCTAATACATCCTGCTTCTCAGGGGTCTTCAATACAAATTGTCCTCTAGTTGGATGGAAAGAGTTTTGATGTTTTCCTTTGATGCCTCAAAATCAATGTAGCACAGTATTCTCTACCTAATGGTTTAGAAAGGTGCAAAATGAAAAATCTAAGGCTGGCCTAAAGGAGACAGCCTTGCTAGACAACTATTCAAATCTAAGATCATGCAAATTTTAGAGAAGTTTGTTTGTGCAAGTGTCTAGGTCCCAGTGTGTCTGACCTGTTTAGTTCACAACTGGACATAGTAGCCAAATGGTCAAACTACTTTTATGTATAAGAATTAAAGCTGATGAAGTTTTTGGTGGGATAGAAGTCCCTCTATATATACTTATATGCATATACATAGTCTGTAGAGTTTAATTCAAAGAGATGAAATTATATGAAATTTGGATTTAAGCAATTAACTCTTGAATCCATCTTTGAAAGTGTCAGCCTAGACAAAATTGTATTTATCACTTTTGTAATCTTCGGCATGTTTGCTTTTCCTAAGTAACTATTGCTTTCTGTTTTTCAAATGTGAACTCTAAAAATTTTTATATAATTGGGTGGAACAAGTCAGAAACAAAAGGTGTAACAAATGTAGAAGTGAGCATTGCATTTAGCTTGGCTGATTTTTTTAACTGAGAGGAACAAGAGAAAATGAAACAAAAATCAATGTCTCTGCATGGGAGCTTACATAGCAACAGACAAATTATCTCCTACCTTTACAAGATCATACTCTTAATGGATTATGTTTCAGGGGTCTGACAGAGTTATATTTTGCTTTTATCCTTTTGGGAATCATCTTAAGATAGCCAGCAACTCCAGCAGTCTCCCTCTTGGTACTCTTCTCTAGTGTATGAACCAGACTACTAGTGTTCTCACTTAAATAAAACACCCCAACAAATCTTCAACCAACCAACCAACCAACCAACCAACCAACCAAACACCCTGCTCCCAATCTCAGAAGAAAATCATCAGATCAGGGTTTTTACATCATCTGAATA
>VXBX01007692.1:160146-247526 GCA_013400415.1 Scytalopus superciliaris | reverse complement strand
GTAATTGTCTCAGTTTCATTTCTCTGATAGCAAGGGGTCCCCTTCAAGGTGAAGGAAAGCCAGACTAGGACACTGACACAGTACTCTCATCTTCTCATATAAAATGATACCCCTCATTTTCAAATCACTGAGATCAGGCAGTCCTGCTGACAAGCCACTGCATATCTAAGACCATTCTAGATCGGCTGAAATACCAAAAATACCAGAACATATGGTTCAACTGAGTCTAAAAAGAAAATGGTCAAGGCAGAGACAAAAAACAGTAGTAAATTCTGGTGCTTCTTCCAGTCTCAGGTTTGGAAATGATGTTGTTTTACAGGTTTTCCCTTTTCTTTTCATGGACAGTAAGTATCCTGCCTGCAGCAGACTTCTTTCAAGACCTTCCAGTTCAAATTGCTCCCTCCTCCACCTCTCTGAAGTGCAAAAAACCCCGGCAACCTACAGCAACCAGGAGTATTGTTCTGTGACCTTGGTGACGGCCAGCCTTCCTCCTGCCCACGGCAAAGCCTGACCTTTGCTACAGCTGCTTTTCCCTGAGTGAGCCAGATTTGCTTTAGTCCTCACTAGCTGGTTGTTTACAGGAGCTGACTCTCCACAGCTGCACTGAAACTAGGAGGTTTCTGTAAGCCCCTGTAAGCATCTGGCTGTAATAATAATAATAATAATAATAATAATAATGTTTCCCGGATTGATGAAACAAGCCATACTTCTCTATAAGGAAGATAAAAATGTGCTGGTTTTCCCAAGCTTAGAACTCCTATAAGTATACCATGTCTTTCTTGGGTACATTTCAGCAATTGAAACCACTGGAGGAGATTTCGGTTGACTTCACTAATCACTGCATAAATGTCTCCTGAAAGCTTCTCTTCAGTACTTTTTTTTTTGTTTGTTAGTTTTAACTCAAATCCTAGGTTTAAAAGAATTTATCAATAGTGAAGCTTTAGAGGGAACATCTTAAGAAAGAGCTCGATTATCCACTGCCTGTGTTTCTCTTAGGTCATGGAAAAAGCAATGTTAAGGCAGTTTAGCCTGCAAGGAAGAGGGCTGTAGTGACTCAGGTTGCGCATGATTGCTTACTGGGCTGTGATAACTTGATTAGCAGTCCAAGCACCAAGTGTTTGCCACGAAAATCACCTTTTCACAGGGGCTTACTTTCAAATAAAACCACTTGTAGAGAGAATTAAGTATGGACTCAAACTTGAATGCTTTAACAGCATGAATATTTACATTAACAAACCTGGTTCTATTGGGGTCTATGTATTTCAGATTTTTAGATTGTATCTGAACTCTGTTTACTGGAGTTAGACTGAAATTACAAGTCCACAGGTGTTTCCTAAGAATGTAAGGAAAAGTCCATAAAAATAATCAGATGAAAGAAAGCAAATTTCAAAGAGTTGGTTTTAGTGTGGGGTATTTTTACTTTTTTTTTCCCTTCATTTTACTCTGAAGATGAAAATTATCCCATATGGATTATTACTCACATCTTCTCCCACTAGAAAGCAGATCCTTGTGGAGTGAAAATTGGCTTCAAAAACTGAAGTATGAAATTCAACTTTTTATATTTATTTCAGATTTCAAGTTTTGCATATCCTTGTAGCAGAAATAGTTTTTTGGCTGAATTTCTCATCAGAAAGTAGACCTTTAGCAACCCAAACTTATCCATTGCAAAGGACAACTTTCTTCAAAAAAACCTCACCATGTTCAACAGTTCTTACAAACAGCTGTTACTACCACTAGTCAGTTTTACTAATTTTCCTCACACTGATGTCTGTATTTTTATTTCTAAAGCCCAATATAAACATATGAAATAATGAAGTGTGGAATCTCATTTGAAAGACAAAATGTAAATTATGCTTTAAAAAGTATACAAATTCAGGGATGATTTTCTTCCTATAATTCCCAGCCACCCAACTGTAGAGTTGAAACGTGCAGCTGTAGAGGTTCAGATTTACCCAGAACAAAATCTAAATCATTTTACTTTAATTCCAAAGGTTTATTTTGCAATCACTGTGCGTGGACATAGTTGATCATACACACCTGTGGTACTCATACAAACACCACCTCGCAGTACCTCACCCCAATGTCACAGGCAGGAGAAGAGAACACGGCACCACACAACACTCGCTGACAAACACACAGGCTATAGACAATTTGATACATTCAACAAGAAAAACCAAATGATAAACCGCTGATATTTTCCATTTTGTCCTCTTGTTGCTGAAAAAACTATAGCAGCATAATAATGGAAAAAAAAACCACTTTATGGAACAACTTAAAACAACATGAAACTTTCATTAGGGTCAGAGATGAGAAAGTTAAAGCAGTACTGGCACATCTGAAACTTCCACAGCCTAAGGCAGAGAACACTGCAGCCGCCTTCCCTGGCCAGTCAGCAAAGCACCAGCTTGGTCTGGAGACTGCAATTGCTTTTAACTTGTACCAGGGGTGGCAACAAAGCCCTAGTGAGATGTGGAACCACCATCCCAGGGCACACTCAGTCTGTAGCAGCTTTCTTTGCAGACACACATGAAATGTGTGCCCATCTCAGGTAGGGCAAGAGATGGACAAATGGGGTTGCGGAAGAGAGAAACCTGACCCCTTGTTGTTAATGCTGTGCAAGCCCCCTGGACTGTAATAGGAAATTCTATTGAGCCCACACATTAAAAGCTGGGCTCCAAATGCAGCTGTAAGCAACTGTAACATGATTTTATTTTCTTGCAGAAGTCCCATAAACTGCTGTGTCAGGTCATCATGATATTTAATTGCAGTTATCCAATGGTAACATTTTCAACAATGTCTATAATGTACATTAATGAACAGCACTAAGTGTTAAATTCTTCTAATTCTAATAATAATGGTTTCCAATCTTTCCACCTTGACTCAAACCAGATCATGTCATACCATGTTAGTGCAATGTAAGGTAATTCTCAAGCTGAATTAGAGGGTCTGATTCTGCCAATCTCACCCTACAGGCTGAAAAGGAATAATTTCTTCCTGAATTTGTTGGGAGGGCTGGCATTCACACTCATTTTTTACACAGCCAGTCACTTAGCAAGCCTCAGGTAACACATAGAATAGAGAACTAGAGGCACTGAAAGATAATATTTTCATTTGCTATAATTGTAAAAGTGGCTATTAAAAAAAACCATCTTTCTTCAGTTTTCTCCCCAGTATTTGATTAGTTTCTGTCTGTGATCATCAGCAGGTATAATCCTGATTCACTTTCTTTCTTAGTAGTAGCACCAAACCCCTAAATTTTATTTTTTCATTCTAAATTCTCTTCCTCACGTATATTTTCACTTTCTTACTGCTGTACCTCTATCCCAGTAAAAAAAACATAAATTCTGGCATAAAGGCACACATCAATTTTTTGTCTATTGCCTATTAGGTCAGCTTACAATATGTGCAGTAAATATGCCACATACAAATAAACCACAGTATAAAACTATATATATAATTCAGTAGTAACAGCTGAACATTAAGATCTCTGATTTTAATTTACAATGTAATTTACAGTGTAATAAAAAAGAAAAAACAGCTTATCGCTTTGGGAAATAAGAAAAAAACCCCAGATATTGGAAAACAATTCTCCATTTTGTGTGTATATATATATATATATGAATATAAATCACAGAATCATATAATGGCCTGGGTTGGAAGGCACCTTAAAGATCCTCTAGTTCCAAACCCTCACCATGGGCAAAGACACTTTCCACCAGGTCATTCTGTTCAAAGCCCCATCCAACCTGGCCTTGAACACTTCCAGCGATGGGGCATCCACATCTCTGTTCCAGTGCCTCACCATCCTCACAGTAAAGAATTTCTTCCTAATATCCATGCTCTATCTACCTTCTTTCAGCTTAGAGCCATTAATATTAAGCCATTAATATTAATATATATTTATAGTTGGAATATATCTATTAATATATGAATACATATGCAAATTTTCTCACCAAAATGTTCCAAATTTATGCATTTCTGAATTAGTAAATACAACTTGTGGAAGCAGTTGGCTCTGCCTACATGCTGCACTTTCTTCTTGTGTCTTACCCCTACCTGAGAGCAGCTCTAAGACTTACTGACTTTTAATATAAAACAGCTATGTCATTTAGAAGTGTTTATTACCCCTCAGCATCCAGGTATACCTAGAAAGATCAAGAAAAAACTATCATCAAAATTACAAACTGTAAAAATGGTGTTCATTTAAAAAAAAATATATTCCCATGGATGGTTCACTTAACCAGCAAGACCCCGATGAGTTTTTTTTGTCACAAAATTCGGCAGTTTTGCAAAGCATTAAACAGCTTAGAAACTTATTAATGTGAACCATTCTGGAGCTTCAGAATCTAATGCCCAAATGAAAATTAGTGTTTAAATAAGAAATAGGCACCCAAATTCCTTTGGACAGATCTGAGTGTTCAGTTATCAAGTCTCAGGGAAATTTTGGCTCCTGAGACTTGTTTTAAAAGGAATTTGAAAAGAAAAGGAAAAAACCAAAAAAACCCAAGCAAAACAATGAAAAAGCCCCAACCCTCAGAACACTTCATGTTTGATTTTTTGTTTTAATACTATGCCCTACACATACCATCAGTATTCTCTCAATTCACCATGAGGTTTAGTTTTTTTCTTTTCATAGTAAAGCTTCTAAGTCTATTCTTAAAAAATAAAATTATATAAATATATATCTTCAGAGAAATGCAGTGCCAACAAGTCCAGAAACTGGAGGCAACTCTATTACTAATCGACCAGGGTTTGCAAGAGAGACATGGAAACTCATCCAGACCCAGAGCTGCCAATCTATGGGAAGGTGGGAGACGTTCAGAAAATGCAACTGAAAGTGAAAATAGCTGGGAAAGGAATGGGAGGTCAGAGAAACATTGTGAATCTTCTTTCAAGTCCTCAATTCTCACATGCAACTTGAAGTTATCTTGGGGAACGTGGAGAAATACACGCTCATGCTATTTCAGGTTAGCTTGCATCAATTCTTAGCAGACCCCCCACTGGGATCTCTTCCCTTTTCCCTGCTGCCTCCTCCTCCTCCTGGCAACGGCATGCACAGCTCCTCCTGAGCACACAGGGGTGCTCAGCCAGCTGCTGCTCACAACTCTGGCTTCCCACTGACACTTCACTTCTCCAAGACCATGTTTCCCATCCCACTCACCACAGCACCTATTTTACAGGTGCCAAGAAAACCCTGTCTCTTATTTAATCAGTTGCCACTATTCCCACCTCTTATTGCTTCAACCATCACCCCAGATGCTAATGAATTCACCCGTATTCACTCTAACCATATTCAAGGGGGAAGCAGTTCATAATGTCACATCAAAAATACAAGTTGTACACTGGTATAAATGAAAAGAGCATGTTTTTCCCCATCCCCTGACAGAGCATCCTGATTTTACACAATCCCCTTTTTTGTTTCGCCATTGTCCACTGAAGATGTGAAGTCTGATTCTTGTTCAGCACTTGATTTCCTCTCCCCTGGGTAGTGGTTCATTTCTTGCATTTCTAAAGTTACTTTATTCCTTTTGGCAAATGCCTGGCTGATCTCATGAAATGTCTTGTTTTTTGTTTCAGGCAGGACAAAAAACAGGTAGGCCGCTCCTGCTAAGCAGATGCCAGCAAACACTAGGAAGCAGTAGGTCTGCAAACCAGCCTGTGAATAGAAAACAAAGGAGACGGTCATTACAAAGGGGAAAAAAATCCTGAAGAAAGGCAACATCAGGAATGGTTTGAAAGAAAAAACGGGGCATATGGAGCAATTTTGAACCAAGTACAGTACATGTTGGAACTCACTGCAAGTCAGAGTGCTGAGAAGTTCATAAAAATGCACAAATTGTTGGTTCTTCCAACACTGCCAGTGGCGTGTCAACAGAAAAGCGGGCTCCTGGGAAAGGTGATGCTGGGACACACCAGGCTGAGCTCAGGCAGTGTGGGTGCAGGGAGAGCAGGTGGCAGCAGGGCTCCTGCAGAGTGCTCAGCTGAGCCTGGCACTGCTGTGGCATTGCTGCAATCCAGGCAGATGTTCCACTGGGTTGTTCTGCTCACCACCTTGCAATTCCAAGGTACAAAACCTGCAGCATGCTTCTGCAACACTGTGCAGCTGTACACAACCCATGGGAACACTGCCATCGCCAGGGGCGTCTGCATTGCAGTGGTTACAGCTTTGAGATTTGCAAAATGAACAAGGAGAAAACTCAAATGGCAGACATTTGTATCACTCGTAAGGTTATGGGAACTTACAGCAGGAAAAGAAATATACATAAAATGCATTTATTTTCATGCTAGAAATCATAAGAACGAAGTGAAAACAAAGTGCAGACTGCATTTCAGTATTTTGGATTTTACTTCACTGAAAAAATAGAGAGTAGACACAAAGAAGTGAATTTATAAATTAGTTATAAAGGCTTCAACCAACTAATAGGAGTAGTAGTTCACTGAAACAAAGTAAGTATATCTTGCCTGGTGATTATTATATCATATAACATCTTTCAGTTACCTTTCAACAGTACAGTTGTGAAAAAAAAACATTTGATAACTACAATATTGCCAGTTGCACTTTGTTGAACTTGGAAGAGGTTTGGTATTGTGGCTCCAAGTGAAGCCACTGCCAGCCTTTGAAGAAACCTCCCTTCCTCCCCTATAAATTTATACTGTGTTCTGAAACCAAACATTCAGTGAACTCATATTTTTTGACTTGCTTTTATTAACGAGATTGAATTAAACCAAAAAGGGTTTCTCCAGATCTAAAAATAAGGTGACCTCTTCTGTGATGCTTTGTGTGAAGGCATGAGCAGCAAATCCAAGGAGAGCTGTACTCCTTGCACTTCACCTCAGGGGCTGCAAGGCTGAGGTTACCCTGGGGAAAATCACTCAGGACAGGGGAAGCAGATGTGGCTTCCCATACATACATATTTATTGATGCCACTAAAGGTATGTAACTGCAACAATTAAGACAGAACCAGATGACACAACCCTGATTTTGCACATTTTTGTAACAAACTGCCATCATTGTTAGTTACACCAGTCCTACAGTGCAGGCTGGTATATCTCCCTACTTTGGTTGCTCAAGGTGTACACCATTCCTAGCACTATTTTTATGTTTCACTTGGTCAGTATATGTCATATATGGTGTGCAAGGAAAGCATAAATTCCTGTGTGGAATAAGAAAGAAAAAATAAAAAAATCTCTCCTGCAGCTGTTTTTTAATATCATGGCTGATTGCCAGCCTGCCTAGTCAGAGTGTTTTCTGTTTCTGTGGGTAATTCATTACCTAGTTCTGCCTTTCAAATCCTGCCTGTAACAGGAAAAACTGGAAAGTGCATTCTCTGATACTGTCTATGGACTCTTGAGATCATCAATGCTTTTTTATTAAATCCTAGAAGCATGAGTCCTGAGTAACTTGGCAATCACAGTCAAACAGCAGGGGTGATGTGGGGGGAAATATTCCGGCATGGGAACCAACAGAATTTTCACACTTATACAGAGGCAGAAGCAAATGGATACATTAGACAGGAAAAAATAATTTCACACTGTCTCATAAATCATCCTGTCATGCTAAGAATTCAAATTTTACATCTGGATCTGCTGCATTTATAATTGTTGTTTAGCTGAATGGTAGAGTTTCAATCCAGAATCATGTTCTTCACTTTTTAAAATTTCATTGAATAAATATTCTCCATGATGAAAGTGAAGCATTAATGCCTCATATGAATAAGCCTGGCAACTAAATGCAATAAGTTATCTGCATCTCTTGGTCGTGCAGCCACAGTTTGTTCCACCTTTCTCATTTCCCTTTCTTTCTTTGCTGTCCAGAAACTAAATAAATTAGTGGTTATTATCTTCTTTGATTTGTGTGTCTGTAAACCTTTTCTAACTGAATTGAACACTCTCATGAGTCCATGTTTTATTTGCAATTATTTTACATCATGTATTTACATTTATTGATAATAAACATACTCTCCTTTATTCCTGCAACCCCTTAAGCAGTAGCCCTCAAGGACCTCCAACTGAAGTTCCACAGAGAATAAGATGAAAGTTTGTTTTAAAACTTTAAAATTTTGTTTTAAATCCTACAAGTGGGGATTATAGGTTTTATACAAGACTTTGCACTTGTGTCCAGCAGAGTTTGCCCAACAGAGCCATAGTTCCCAGATAGGAACACTGCAGGGTAGTCACAAAAAGCCCTTTTCTGACCAGCCAGTCCTCAGTCATAATATTTCCTTACAGTTGGTTATTATTTTACACTCACAGGGAAGGAAACCACTCATTCATAAACCTTTTTTAACACATTCAGAGTTCAATTCATATCACTCAAACTTGCATTTAACACAGAAGAACATCGCGTGTTAATTAAATTACTCACTGTAAGCACAAAACCTTCTACCTGCACTGTTCACTGATAAAAGATATAGGGCAGAAGTACAGCATAAAGGGAAAGGAAAATGTTAAGTCACAAATCCTAACTCAGTAAAAACCCTTAGTGGGCCATGGGTGGGATACAGCTTTGTCTAGACATTTAATTAATTTTTATCTGTTTCTGGTTTATTTTGAATTGCCTGATGCTGGAGAAAAGAGCTGAGGGAAGAAACAAGTAGTAGATCGGCCAAACCATATCTGGTGTGCCCATCCCAGGGTCTAGAAGGTAAGATAATGTCCTGGAAAATGGTAAATACAGAGTTATTGAACCATGGCTACTACAGAAAAGGTACTTGATAGACAGATCTGACAGGAAAATGGATCTGCCTTTGTTCCATGAAATAACTATATTTTCTCTTATTAATGTTATATTGAATATTATTTATAGTATGCCCAATAAAATGTATCCCTCATTTACTATTTAACATCTGTAATCTCCATAGTTTCCTGACTAATCCATAGTGTCTCCGTTATTTTACTCCTTCCAAATCGCTAGAGATGAGACTGTGCTGCTCCTACTCAAGAACTAAACCCCAGATTTTTGCTTATCTTGGGCTGGGGTGGGAGTGAAAAATTGAGGAGGGACTTCAATTAGAGTCTTCAATGACAAAGCACAGATATGCTGCAACTCTGTATTTGGGCCAGTGGACATAGTCTCTAGATTCCTTACTGATGTGTGCATTGTCAGTGATACAAGAATAATGACAACATATAGGATAAAATTTAAAAGATAAATATTTTTCTAGGTTTTGTGACATTATTTCACTAACTACATGGGGTAGAAGCCTCAGTATTCAAAAACTCGAATCCTTGTATCTACCAGAAAAGTAGAGTGACTCCTTAAAAAAATATACCACTCCAAATAGCTGGAGGGGAGGGTTAAAAGAGGAAGGGAATGGCAGGGAAAGAAGAAGAGTATGCCAATTCTGAATTGAAGTTCTAACTAAATACAGAATAAATTCAAGAGAAGTATGTGGTTTCTGTTACTTCTGCTTTCTAATGTAAGGACAGGTTACTCCCTCACTCTCAGTTCCCAGCAGCAGCAGCAGCATCAACCCTGGACAGGCAGGAAGCTGAGCCAGCCCCATCCATACCCTGCTGCCACATCCACTCGGGCAGCTCTCTTCAGACCACCTGCACATACTGCTCAGGCTCAGAACACACTGGCACCTTCACAAAGCTGCTTCTCCTCCCCCAACACCAGACAAGCTTGCCAGAGGTTGGAACACATTTCCTTAGCAAGAGTGAAGCCAGGCTTTTACAAGCACAGTGAGAAACCCAAAGGTCAGAACGAAAACAGAACAAAGCACTATAACAATCCATGTTTTGCAGCTGTTTTCTCCTAATATTTCCTTAAGCACGACCTCCTGCAGGAACATCCAAGGTTCAAAGTTGCCCGGAGTTTCAGGTGGTTTCCTAAATAACAACAGCTCTGTCTCTTGATAGATATCTGTTCAGAGTCAAGGTCAGATATGCAGGTGAAGACCTTTAAAAGGCCAGGCTTTCTGGGGGTTACTAAAGGTCACCTGCCCTCCCAAATGCAGAGGGGAGGGCAAGAGAACATCAGACACTTATTGGTGCAATCTCCTGAGGGAAGCACCTACTTAGTCGGCAGGCTAATTAAACCTCTTCAAAGCAGGATTTACATTGGGTTTTTCAAGGCTGGTGAGAGCTATTGCTACACAGGATATTTAATAGTTAAGCATAAACTTTTTAATCTTTCACCTTCTATTTTCATATCAGCTTTTCAAGGACTCTGTTTAAAACACAGCATTTCTACAAATATCCAGCCAGCTGAATCCTGAACTACTCATTCTTATCTATTCTTTTCTGCAGCTGATCAGCCCTTTGCATTTAAAACCAAGAAGTGATTTACCTAAGACACATGAAAAGAAACAAAGTTGAAGGAGTCAGGCAGCTCTGTCAAATCAGACCTCAGGTGTGGCAAGTAATCAGTCCTGAGTCTAACATAGAGCTGCATAAGCAAGGTGCATGAATAAGTAGGTGCAACTTTGCCACGTTTTTGCAAGGAAAAGTTTAACATATTCCCAGCTTGTGTGGGGCAGAATGTACAAGGATTTCCTCCACCTCCCTTTAAATAAAATAATAAAGAATACTAAATTTTTACAACTATGAACTGACTTTAAATGCCCAGAATGAATGAGCAAAAGAATTTGTTTTGTTTCAAGCTAAAAAGTAAAGGGAAACAAATAAAAACCCTAACATTGAAATGACCAGATTTCTGATTTTCATTTAAAAACCCCAACAGTTTGCAACTTTTAAAGTCATCTAACTAAGAACAGTATTCCTGCTAAGAGCTTACATGCTGTGAACACCATAATATGGAAAAATCTAAAAGTAATTGAGAGGAACATCACTATGTGCTATTTAATTATGGCTGTTTACAGACTTCACACATTCTGTAGCACAGGTTAAATTCTAAGCAGGACTGTGACACTGGAAACAGGAAAATAGATATTCTAGGGCAGATATAGCAAAATAAATGAGCAGACCAAGAAATTCTGAATCAATTTAACAAACTTAACACATTAATATTTTTAAAACTACTTCTGGCAAGTGCCAAATGAGTTTCTAAATTCTCAGCTAACTTACAATGTCACAGCCCTTTGCACTGGCAATGGGTGCTTGCATTTGGAAATTGCCATGAAGATTAGTCATGAGATGGGGGGCAAACAGGATTTTGAAGTGATGAGGGAAAATGATAATGGTCAGATGTCTTACAAAAATGATCAGCAGCAAAACTGTTATTCATGTAGACATTTGACTTGACTTTGCTTTGAATTGATATAATCCAACGAAACAAATGGATGAGAAAGTTTGTGTCCTTTAACTCTTGTCCTTCTTCAGTTCCAGACATAATTTAAGGTTCTGCTGAAAGTTCAGGACTGTGAAGAAGGACAGAGTACTGTAGTATAATGTATGAAACATATTTTCTCAGTAAAAAATAGAGGCATTTTCAGACATGAACTGCAATTTCAATCCCAACCCTCACACCTTCACTCTCTCCTCATAAAAAAGTTAACAAATCCTTATATTTCATACCTGAAGTGGGTAGCTTCTAATTAAGGGCATTTTTTTCCTCAGATCCTACCTTCTGATAGCCTACATTTCATTCTCTCATCTTTGAGGGGAACTTTCACCATTTCCCTTAATATAGGGGCACTGTAGTTACTTTAAACATCTGATGTATTAGGAAGAGTTTAAAATAGCTTAGCTGAGGGAATCTATGCATAGGCTTCTGTGCACACCTTTGTTATTCAAATTCTTATACTGCGCAATAGAAAAAGTCAGGGGATATTATTACACAGTAAGGAAATAATAAGGAAAACCAAAAGACAATCTTGCTGAGTAAATGACTCTTGAGGCATGAGAAGGAAAATCTCAAGTGTACAAATAAGGAAGAAATAGAGCAGAAGTACAAGAGAGCCTCCAGAAAGAAAGATAGTGACTCTGAAGTATTACCATGGGCATAAATTAATCGGTTTCTGAAAGGGGTAAGGAATAAACACACATATGGGTCTTTGCATTGTACTGGTAAGCAATCTGAACTAGGGCTACAAGGCTTGGAGCATCTTTATCTGATGTGATACTGAGCTCCATCTGAATCACCGATCCAAGCAGATTCTTTCTCAAGACACTTCACTAGTCAAAAATAAAAGAAAACCAAAGTTTACCCAGTTTCTAGTTTGCGATAATTTGTACTTCTTTCAGGTGCCTTCTACCTTAAAGAAAATTAAGAGACTGTATGAAGGTGACACATGACAATTCAGAGTACTGTCTCTGAGCTTCTCACTTAAAAACTCAGCTATTAAAAGCACTCAGTGTCTGGGGGACATAATGTCCACCCATCCATTTGTTATCCTTTTCTGTCATCTCAGCATCTGCCTCTCTAAACAATAACCCTGGCTGTTGGAAATGCTGGCATTAGGAGAAAAATCTGAAGATGAGCTGTTCTGGAAAATTATTGATGGGACAGAAAGGGAACCACAGGAGCAATAAAGGTGTAGGTGTCTCTGTGGGGCAGGAAAGTAGAAAAGGAGGGCTCTGGACAGTCAGTTTTTTTGCTGAGATGGAGCAGCCCAAGAGAGGTATCCACCTGCTCCAGCACACTCATCAGGCTGAAGGCAAGTGAGGACCAGCAAAGAGGAGCACAAGAGAGAGCCAAAAGAGAAATTATGATGACAGAAACCTTCTGGAGAAATCTGTTTTGTTGTCCTACACTATAGTACTAATTTACCATATAATCTTTAAGTGCCTCTTAACAATCTAACAGAACAACCTGAAATATGAGATGAGTACATCAACATGTAATGAAAAAGCATGTTGTAAAATTATTTGCTAATTATTAATGTTTAGTAATTTTTTTTGTATTTACACAATGCATTACAAAAAGGAAACAGAGCCTTTTTCTAGATAAGATGTAATTTACGGTCCCACTACACTGTGTTTTTACGGAAGTCTGTCCCTGCAAACTTACTGTTAATGAAGAGTATTAGTTTAACACAAGCCTGTTCTACTGCACCAGAGGTTTTCCAGCAGTTTCTGTTACACTTTTCTGATGATGTAGTTTGTTGTCCCCTCTGCCTGCTTCAGCTCATTGCACCTATTTCCACATATTCTAATTTCTGATTTATCAAGGGTCCCTGTTCATACTTCAGCAACTCAAATACATAGAGATGAGGGCTGGAACAGCAGCCACATTTAATTTTTATTTTTTTGTCAAAAATTGATCTGTATACTAGCTTTTCAAGCTCATCCATACATTTTAATGTATGACTCAAGGCACAGTTTTATTATATTTATCTACAGATGGTTGAAGGGCAAAAATCTAGGCATTCAAAGTAGTTAATTGGTGACATTTAGAGAGCTAACTACTGGTTCATTTTTTTAGTAACTCTAAAGTTAACAGATTTGTTTCCCAAACATTTGGAAGTGCACCAATGGTCAAAAAAAGTGGCTGCTGTTTTTCAAGCAATCAGGTTAGTATTTAAATACACAGACAGGGTTAGGCATTCATTCTGTGAAGATATTTTGGAGATTTCTTTTTCTGGTTTAGATTTATAAACTGAGCTAAGAGGCTATTGCCTTTCTGCAAAGAAGAGGATATTGCCTTTCAATGAAGAAACAGGTGACTCATACGCTGAATTTTGAGAATAAGGTTGACTGAAATAGGAAAACAGTGAAAGCTCAGGAAACAGAAGATGTTCTAGTTTGATCTTGTGAAAAAGCTTTAAAAATCAAAGTCTTAGTAACACTGCTTTCATCTTTAGGTGCAAACTCTAAGCTTTTTCTCTTTTTTATGTTTTAAAGATCAAAAAACAAACACAAAAAAACCCCCTTCAAGATGGAAATACAATTTTCCTTCATTGAAATTAAACTGGTTAATTTTGTAATCACAAACCAGGGTATTTTTATGACACATAATGATAAATTCCCCAAGACTACTTCATTAGGATGCATACTAAATCACGTGAAAAGCTTTAATATGCACATGAAAAATTAGAGAATGTAGTTTGTCTTTTTATTTGAATTTACTGAGGGTCTTTTTAAACAGTTCCCACCAGGTGATCTGTCAGGCAGGATTGGCAGGACAAGAAGGGAGTACCCTGAGTTGCATGAACACAGATCTGGCAGCCAACCAGAGCTCAGGCTACTCCTCAGTTTTGCACAGAAGGCAGAAACTACAATTTTGGAGAAATGTGATTATTCTCTAAATGTTTCTGGATAAGTAAAATAAAAACCAAACAAATAAAAGTATTCTGATTAAATTCCCCTAGATTTGAGACCTTTTTCTCTGTCCCTGCCCAGCTGCTACAGAGGCAAGTGGTGGGACTGCTAGTGCCTGGCCAGCTGGGCTGGAAGGCAGCATCTAACACTGCTTAAACAGTCAGTCCCCACGTTCTTGAGGAAAAAGCCATTACACCACAGAGAAGTGATCACTTGCTCGATGAGATTGTGGCTGCCTCCTTGACTACACTAATGCTGATGACTGAGGTTAGGTTTTCAAAAACACAAGGGAATTGTCTAATTATCTATTGTCTATCTATTCTATCATCCAACAGATGTTCTAATGACCTCAGTGGAAAAGGAATTATGTCTCTACCTCCTTTTGAAAATCTTACCTGAAGTGTCTAAGCTGTAAAGGCCTTTACCATGAAACTTGTGGAAAACACTCATTGATTTCAGTAAGCATGAAAAGAAGCTCTTAAGACTTGTAGCTCTGAGCAGTTTAATTGCAGTTAATAAGCAGTGAGTTAATAATTGCAGTTAGTAAGAGTGCAGAGTTTGGAAAGTTTGGTGAAGACAGCCTTTATAGACATGTTGACTTCTGAAAGTGATCCAAGTAATCAGAACTACTAGGGACTTTTTCCACCTAGAAGAAATTTTAAATTAATGTCAAACTTAGATCAAGGGTCAGACTTTATAAGGTTTTCAAGTTCTCCTTTAAACTATCTCATACAGATAATGTAAACCTGTATTACTTAGTAAAAGCAGTTCTACTTGTCAAAGGAAATGAATAAATAAAGTCTTGGAGTATGGTACAGTTTTACAGTATCTGGAAATACTGTTAGGCATATGATACTGCAGTATCATATTTTCAATTGTAAGAAGCCACAAACAGCAGCAGCACTTGTTACTCAAATCTTTTCCTCTGCAACAATTTGAAGAGCAATCCAAAAGGGTGAGAGGACCTGCAAGTAGCCTAGAGGGTTTGCTCCTCCCTGTGCCCTTCCTCTGCCCCTATTATTTTCCTCAGTGCATTTTAAAAAAAAAAACACAGGATTTCTTTATTTTGCCCTGTAGTTGTGAGCTTCACTCTAGAACTGTTATCAGTGAAGCAGGATGGTGCTCTAAAGAGTTTGAACACGTTCAGTCAGGAGACTGATCAGCTGTCTTTCAGCTCCTGAGACAGAGAATCGGCTTCAGTGTGAGCTCCAGAGAGTACAGACAATCAATCCCTGGGAGAGGTTCATGATCAAGAAAAGAGCCTCAGCATGTTTTTGAATTAGGAGCTGCTTGAAACCTTTTTGCTGTACAACGACACATCAATAATGTAGAAGTGTTCTCAGGAATCAGAACAGGAAAATGGTATTCTGTGTTAAACTTGGAATTTATATTTTTTTTTTAGAAACTAAACTTATCTTGTTAAAATACAAACACCAATTCCCAGATGGCTCTTGATGGAACTGGCCTTTGTCCTCTGTGTGACTAAATGCAATCAAACTATTCACTAAATGCAAAGCTTATGGGAGCCTGGAGAAGCTGGGACAAGAACAGATTAATCCATGCAGCAACTAACCTGCAACAAGAAGAACCGTCTAAAGGAGATAAAGGATTGACAGAAGAAGGTGAAAATAATAGAGCCATGAAACCAAGCTTACAGAGGGAGGTGTAGAGAGCATCTATTCCCCAATGAGACTACTATGGATTCTCAAAGCATAGGGTAAACCAGATGATGGGTATCCTAAAGGATGAAAAAAAAGACAGTGCCAACCACCTACCATCAGTGACCATTAACCCAGACACAGCCATCAGACTCCACAGCTTAAATGCTTCTGTGGGGGATTTGGGGAGTTGTCCATGGTTGCAATATTTTTTTTTGGTGCATGACAATTTGTTCTGATACATTCAAACAAGGAGACACGTGGGTAGCACAGTTGAACTGTATCACAAACACTGTGAGAATGTCACCCACTTCCATAACAGGACATTCATTATTACCTGAATATTTTGCTCCAACATCATATGTCACACTATATCAGCGACATCATAACATATCAATTATCAAGGATGTTGAGTACCTGAATGAAAGGGAAGAGCAGTCCGACTGCGAAATTGGAGAGCCAGTTGACTGTTCCAGCTATCATGAATGCGGCCGGCCTCTGTGACTGCTGGAAAAACTCTCCAGTGAGGACAAATGGAATCCCACCTGAAACATGGTTCAACAAGACAGTGGTTTTAGTAAACTCCCCCTGCCATCAGTGGTTTGACTTACAGAGAAGAACATGCTCCCTGTCACACACCTCCACGACTAGCATTGCTCTGCACCTCTGCTCAGGTGTGTGCAGGGCCTTCTGAGACAGTAAAATGTGATTTGTCAAAATCATACTTCAGAGAAGTGACACTTCTCGCTTTCATGCCATCACATCACCTCTTTTACATTCTTTTCAGGGATGACAAGCCTGTAACAGAACAGTAAATCCACACAACAGCTTCCAGAGTACCATGTAACCTGCTGCTTATTAAAACTAAAAATGCCTGTTTCTACTAAAATGCTTGAAATTCTGAAAATTCAGAATTACTCCAAAATACTTTTAGACATTAACAGCTGGAAATATGACTCCAAAAGGACTAAAGACTATTATTTTATAATTATTACCCACTTATTTCAGCAATAAAAGGGACAAAACATTTGCTTCTCTATGAGTATACTTGTCACTGGTGTTTATTTAATACACTCCCTTACTAGATATACTGCTGGCACTTCTGACAAGGTCTGTTTCTCCCATCAGCCAAGGACCCTGACCTCAATAATAACAAACTCAGTTGAATACCATATTTGTCACTCGTGTTTCTTTCCACTTAGGCAGTGGACTGTTTTGTACAGCACTGGCATATTGCTGGCCTCACAGTAACCCCCAGGGAGAAGCTGAAAAGTAGCTGAAAGTCTCAATTTATGATCTTTGGCTTCCTTCATTCCTATCAGATATTTCAATAGAAATATTTCTGTTTTTAGAGAATAAAACATGGATTGTACTTGCTGATTTGCTACATATTTCAGCTAATGTTACACATTAGACACATATCTACTTGCAGAATTATTTCACTACAGTTTGGAGATCTGTAAACCTAGTAACATCGGTGTTCTTCTACCAGTTTCTACCTCTAGGTCCTCATGTGTGCTGGTATTACCTATCTCACCATTTAGCTTTGTAGGCAAAATCCATGCACACATGTACTATATAAGTCCTTCCTCTGTTTTAAACATTTTAACAAGGTAGTGTGAACAATCAAAAACATATTTATAGATGCATTTACTTCCAAAAACCTCTAACAATCCTGATTTCCAAAACATATATATATATTAAGAGGAAAACACCACCAAAGACTTATCCACCCACTGATTCTTCTCCTTGCATGTCTTTCCTTGATATATGTGCTTATCTTTTGCACTACCCTTACTCTGGGATATACATGAATACATCTCTAAGTGCATTATAGCATTGCATTGCCATGTGGCACTGAGCTGAAACACATGCACCAGAAACTGTCCTGTGAGTACTGTGAGACAGGAACTTGTAAACACGTAACATGACATACAGACAACACGTGTTATCGGATATTCTTCCATTCTAGATATTTCAGATGCAGAGCCCATGAATACGTGCATAAAAGAAAGGCAACATGATGCAGCAAACAGCTGTTCTCCCTCATGAGATAATGTGACTTTTTGTAAGAACATATCTAAAGTGTTAGCAAAGGCTTCAGCTGAGTCCCAAAGACTGCCAGTACAAATTACAGCAAAAAGGTAGACAGCAAACAAGTCTATTTACTCCTATTTTATACATAGAAAACTGAGTTATGGAGAGTTTAGGCCTTTCAAAGTGCAGCTACAGGACATATGTAGTATCAGAATTCTGTGTCTAAAAAAATTACCTCTCCCAGCAGCAGTTTGGACATGTAGAATAAGCAGCTGAACATGCATAACTTAACAAAATTCAAGCAACATTTGGTCTAGTGATCCTTGACGGCTTCCAGTGGCCATGCTATTGCTTGGGATTTGGGATTTGGGTTCAAATGGCAGCAATCACACCTGTCTGTCAGCAGTTGACTTAGGTCTCAAATGCCATATGAGGCAGCAGTTTGCCAGGACCCTTTCCCCTTGGAGATAGGAACTGAAGGATTGGAAACACTTATTTATAATAATTTCTTCTGTCATACCTTTGCTGTAGGGCAATCTACAGAGGTGTTGCTGTTCCTGTCAGTATAATAAAAGTTGCTGTTTGGAAAAATACACATTGTACAAGAGAGGAAAAAAAGCCAGAGGGAAAAAAAAAAAAAGAAAAAAAAAAGTTTATCAAAAAGCATAAATATTATGGAGATAAAAGTGCATGGGTACTATCTTGGAAAAGATTCCTTCAAAAAGTTCCTGGAAATACCAACGCAATTTCTAAGAACTTGTTAATCACCACTAACTTTCAAAAGTTCTGTAGAGGAATGAGAAGGGTGGCACAGACAGACCTCCTGACTTTCTCATGGCATAGACAAGCCTATCCACAGCATCACAAAACTGAGAAAGTCAGTTTCTGTAGGGGGATGACTTCAAAAAGTCATACAGAGGAATCAAGAAGGCTGAAAATAACAGTTATGTGAAAGACAGGTCAGGTGTAGAAACACAAGAAAATGAACGAAGCCAGGTCATTGCTGTATGTTGCTATATGCCTGTAAGAGCACAGATCTGACCTAACAAGGATGAAAAGGAAAGCATGGGAATACCTGCCAAGGGCCATACCACTGTGAAAAACTGAGTGGAGTGAAAAAGGAATTTGGGTGAGCTGAAGGAAAGATGTAAAGCCTTAAGACAGAGCCAGTGAAGGCACCTGAGATCAGCTGAGTCATTTCAAGGTGATGTGCTCAAGGACTTCCTTTCTCCTGAACTTAGTGTTCTCTGAGATCAAAATCGGTGTGCATGGAGTTGAAGGAAGCTGTATTATGGTTTGACTATGTAAGTTGGATCTGGGCTGCAGAGATCACAATATTATGGCATCTAACCAGGCACTCCTTACAGAGTCAGTCTCTGTGCAAGGCACTCTATATAATCACTAGGCCAGATGGTTTTGTGCTGGCCCATGTTCAAACATGGGTGCTTGAAAACCACTGCCAAAAGCAATCCAACCAAACCACTGTATTTGTGGAACAGTCTTTAAACACTTTGTCATGAGTTTTGCAACTTTAACATATTTGAATGTGGCTGAAATAATTCACCGAAAAGCTATATTATAATCTTTCTCATGGAGGATGAACCTGGCATTGACATTTCCTCTGGAAGATTTTCCAGACAACTTTAGCTTTATTTTAGCTCTGATCACAAAACCAAAAATGTATATTAGGATTTCCTGTAGGAGTTTTTCAGCAAGGTAACTTCCAAACATGAATTTAAAGAGGATGCATTGACCACATAATTATAGTGATTAATTTCTTATACTTTGTTGTTTTCAGCACTGCAGAGAACATAATGGAAGAAGCTCTTAACATGCTGCAGCGCCAGAAAAGAAAGATTGTTATATCTGTTAGCATGCTACATCTATTGGAAACTACAAATGTCTTATTGCAGAACTTGTATATCAATAAGCTGTTTAATGAAAGTAGATTAAGCACAATTAGACATTCATAAATACTTCTGTATCTATGTATTTTATTAATTTTTCTCTGTAATTTGTCCAGTTACATAGAATCAATGTCCTGTGCTGGTAAAAATCCAGACTCTCAACCCAGTATTCTTTTATGCATGAAATCGGAATGCTAGAGCAAAAAAAACATTCCTGGTATCCTTACTACAGATTTTCAAATATATATTTAAATTTGCACAAGCATCGATCGACATGTTTTCTTATGAAAAATTATGTATATTTACTGTTTTGTTCAGTGAGTATTTGAATATAAAGACTACTTAGCAGAAGTTACATGCGTCAGCAAAACTCTGAATACAGGAAAAATGAAGGAAAATGCTGAACTCCTCATTCTGTTTTTATCTAGCACCTAAGTGGAAATTAAAGTTATGGCTATATATATATATGATTTATGAAACAAGACTATCAAAAGAATAAATGCCTAATACAAACCAGGTTGATTTATTATAGTTGTAAATAACCTCTAAAGCTGATGGAAACTTTGTGCTCGAAGAACCAGTAAGGAGAAAGGAACTCTCTCCCTGAGCTAGCAGCTCATCCTTCAATAGCCACCCAAGTGGAGGCTCTGTGTGCTCAGGCAGTGGCCCTGTGGCACCCAGAGGGTGTTTGGCCCCATCACAGAGGCCACCCATGGCCACCCAACCTCATGACCTCCTCCTGCATGACTCAGCACCCCAAATTCTGTCCATACTGGGGGCAGTCTGGGAATCTCCAGAGCCTGATTAGGGCAAGAGCTCCCAGACTTTACAATTCCATGTTTTGAGAGGAATCTACAAAGGGAAATGTTTTGAGAAAACAGACAATTACTTTGCAACAATGTTCTGTTTGGGGCAGGGGGGAAATGTCTGTAGCTCTAGGCATGATCAAGCAAAGTGGCTTTTCTCTGCAAGGCGAGGTATGTAGGGAAAACTGACATATCCTAATAAGGTTGGAAGATAAAGTAGTCTCAATTAAAAGTTTTGCTATTTTGCAATTCAAGGGCCCTCTAGAGGGCAACTGTGGGAGAGAAGGAAGGGAAGTGAGGCAAAAATCTTGGAAGGTAGATGCTGGAAAAACAACCCAATATTCTTCAGTGAGAGAACAAGAGGCTTTTAGTTTCTACCCACACCCTAGCTATTAAAAACACCCAAACAAACAAAAAACCCCTCAACACAATCAACCAAAAAAACCCCTAAATCCACACCAAACCCTATAGGAAAAGATACTGCAGGAATACTGCTGGTGAGTGATGCAATGTAGCTGCTGAGTTTTTTCCTTCTCTGTGGGTCTATAGATAGAAAAAGAACTTTGCAAAATACATATCTCAATCTTTATAGAGATGTTCTGTCACCTGCTAAGGTTATTTTAACTTGTACTTTGCATTTGATAGAATAATACCCCACCAAATCACAACATCAGTCAGATATGACAGCTGCATTGCCCAGCTAATCCTGCTGAGGGAACAGGGAGCAGAAGGTGTGACAGAGGTGTACTGAGTCACAGCCTCATGCTACAGGCTCTGCTATTTCTCTCCAGCTCCTCTCCACAGGAGAATTAAGCAAAACAGGCACTTTGCTTGTAGGAAATGGTATAGTTCATTAACCACATTAATTTGTACCATTTGAATCTCTTCTGCCTTAGATTAAAGGCCACTTGAATAAAGAACTTTTAAAGCTGTGTCAGTCTGTAGCAAACCAAAGGTACAATCCAAATTAAAACACACAAATGATACAAACCCTTGCAGAACTAATAATAATATAATAATTAGTACCTGTAATTATTAAAAGACTAGTTTTTAATACAATATTGTATGAAAGACTGTTCACATTGATTAACTGGCCTTTGGTTTAGCACCTATAAGATCTGTTATTCTAATAACATATAAAAAGCAATGGTGCAAACCAAAAATATTGATTCTCTCTGTCATAACATCACTAGTTAAAAAGTTATTTCTTGGTTCTCGGGTAATTTACACTAAAATGGTTGACATGCAACAACAAAGTTATTACATAAAATACAATAAACCCCACAACATTCTTTCTTGGTCCATTTAGTTAACTATTTCTACTGCAGACATTCCCTGCAATTTTGTAATGCAAAAGATACAAGAATATCTTTATCTAAACTATCTGATTTCCTGTGGAATTCTTGCACTCTTCAATATTAATTGGAGAATTTTTCTGTATTTTTTGTTTCCATAAGTCAGTGCTTTGAAGCAAACTTTTGTGAGCAGTCTTTTACTGACTAAATCATTTTTCTCTGGAAGTTTGTTCAATGAAGGCAAACTAATTGCTGCATAACTGATGAACCCCAATAATTTCAGTACTTCTAAGATATTACTCTTTACATGAGTTGCAACAATTCCCTTTTAAACACAGCTGTTTGCTGGAAGCCTGAGGAATATATTTAAATTTTCATAGCTTTTGCTCTGTTTATCATAAGAGAAATCAGCAGTGCATAGGCAATTCAACCAAATTCTGAACAAAATGATTACATCTTTTTGTACATGTATGTTTTTTGGTAACACTTTCAATCTATTGGGGTATTTGGTTAACTTTTTTTTTGTTACTGTTGCTGCTTGATTTTTTTTTTTTATTTTTTTTTTTTGTGTGTTGGCTTTTGTTTGCAAAAACTGAACATCAGCATTAGATTTCTACTGTGGTACTTGACAGCATTTCTTTTTGCTTCACAGTTATAATTCTGCTTAGTTACTGAAGGATAAAATACAATTAAAAAATACACTCAACTTGCAACTACTATGCAAATAGTCTCTTAAACATTTCTTCTATATTTTCAGACTCATTTCACCACATTGTAACCCTAATTATAGCCCAACTTTCTGTTCTCCTATTCGAATGTGAAGAAAAAAATGTTTTACTGAGCTATGTGTCTTTATCATAGAATTAAGTTTGTAATTATTCTCAATAACAATGAAGATTAACGTTGCTTCTGTTCATCTTACACTATTAGAACTAATTATCTCAATGATGAGAACAATGATGAGAGAGTTTTTATTTCAATAATATCACACAAGTGTCCCTTACATCCACTATAGAGATGGCAGTACTGTGGAAATCCCTGAATTAAAGACTCACAAGTGTGTTCTGTCCTAGGTAAGACAAATATTCACACAGTCGCATCACTGTGTCAGGAGTGAAAACAAGGGAAAAACCCAACTCCCTATCCAGTCTACACTTGTTAATTCTACAATAATCTTCTGAAAGAATTATAAAGCCACCAGGCACAACTTCCCTGTCAGGAATTCAGGCTCACAGTCCATTAACACAAAACGCTGCTGGTTGTGAACCTATGCAAGCTCCAACAGTCTTGCAAACTCAGTGTGGCATGTCAGGCTTCCCCATGAAATATTTTCACAAACAAACTAATGGGACTAACAGTGCAATTATATATTGTATAGCTGCATTCATCCCAAGGACTCCAAGAGTAAAAACATGGATCAAATTTTCAGAGAAGCTGGGACCAAAGAGTTTTTCCTATCCTTCTCCTGTTTAAGATGGACCATGTCTTCAGTGTTTATGATTTCTGGAAATTGTTGGAAGTTTTTAGGACACATGGCCTGAAATGCCAGTAATTAAAGAATTTGGTAGCTTCTACAGGGTGGTAGACAGAGTATGAAGAGCAGTAGATGTAGAACTAATAAATGTAGGACAATAAAAACATTTTATTTTCCTTACTGTGGCTGATATCTAAAACAAATATAGCAAATAGCAGTATCTGTTTGCTACCTAACAGAAATGGAAAAGAAGAGAGTCAGAAGATGCCCTTTGACTAGAGGCACCAGCTTGAAGAAAGACAGTAACAGTCTTCCTGTGGAAAGATATAAGACTTCTTTATGATGAAACTCAGAAAGAAGTCTCCAAAGGCATAACTGTGTGTTCCCAGAAAGGTGAAGTTTCTGGAGTAGGACAGGTAACATCTGGAGATTCTAAGAAAACAACTGCTTACTCAGTCAAAGCGACATTATCTCACTGCCCTTGTTCATGCAGTTGTCCTTCTAACCTACTTTTTATCCCTCGGAGTCTCCTACTGGTGTTTATTCAGCTTTGTGTGCAGTATATTGGCTACCAAGAAACACTGTCTAGACTCTAGACCAACTTTCATTGCAACATAAAACTAATAAACTTTTGCATTTAGATGTTAGTCATGGAGCTTAGTCAGAAAGAGATGAGATGAACAGAGAACTTCTCTTTGCTGTGCATTGTGCCTGGGCACAGGGAAAATAAAGTATTTTTAGTGTCTTATAGTCATTAATTCTACACCTACTATTCTATATATTTATTCGTTTGCACTTCTGCGAGTGTAAGTATTTTATACTAATTCACAGAAGAAACTGTAATTTTTTTTACTAGACTTTCCATACCCAGTCCCCATTAATGTGAATAATGTACCTATGTCACAGCTTTTGAATAAATCAATTTTTCATGGTTACATGAAGCTCTAAAACACATGGGTGCATTTTTCCAGCAGTAAAGTTCTTCAGTGTTGGAGTTGAGAGCCATCAGAAGGTAATTAATGATCATTCAGGAAAAGCTGCTAGTTCAGGTAGGAGGAATGCTGTCAAGTGTCAAAGCATTCACATTTTGAAAGCTTCAATTAAGATAATTTGTAGAATCTATTGTTAGAGGGGTAAAGTTCATAAGTTTTCCTGCTGCTAAGAACTCCAGGTGTCACCTCCAGCAATTCCTTTATCCAACAGATACAATTACCTTTCAAATACTGAGGGCTCATTTTTCTTTAGAACTGCCACTAATTATAAAGAATTGAAAACATTTCTGCTACAGAACTGTTAAAAGCTACACATTTACTCTATGCTGCTCTCAAAGAGGAAAGAATTCAAACAAAATATGAAACAGGTATTAATCCCAAAATACATGTTGAATGACACTGTATTTAATATATTCAAAGGGCATGCTATCCTCCCCTTTTGGAAAAAAAAAATCAATGAAGATGTGGACAGATGGAAAACAATTATGGTGTTTTTTTTTCTTAACAGCCCAAAACCTCAGTTTGATCATCTAAAAGTAATCAAAAGATAAATTCTCAACTACTTGACTCAGTAGAAGTATTTGAAAATACTCCTGCCCCCAAGTGTAGGCAGGAGGTTTCTCTATTGCAAGAGAAAACCAGAAAAGGAAAGGTAAATCAGGCCTCCCATGGCTGTGCCTCACAGCCTACATGGTTTAAAGCAGTGGCATTAATAGGGCAGGCCAGAAAATTTGGCAGCTGGGAGGCCAAAACGCCAATCCTAAGGACTCTTCCATTGGATACATGGCCGTCTGCAGCAAGGGAGTGTCACAGCAGGGCTGGGGCCAGAGAACCCTCAGTGAATCTTCTGCTGAGACTGGTATGTCCTGTCCACAACTTATTGCAAGCTCCTGAACTGAATCGTAGCTCACATTTTTAGTGCAGCATGTTTTAAATCTACTGGTGTGCCCACAAAAGCCTTACAATTATCAACAAACCAAACTTTGTCTTAAATACCTGTGAAAAATAATGGTTCTTTTCTACAAAAATATTCTCCATATCTGATGCAGGAACTACTTGGCACTATCAAAGGACATTTATCTGCTGGAAAGATTGTAATGGCTTCCAGTTTAGAGAATAAAAGACATTTTGAAAATTGAGCTTTCAAATCTACTGCTTTTTAATTAAATATAGAGCAACATGGGTTTATTTGTTTCTTTTTAACATCATACGCTTTTCTGGTACAAAAAGTGTTGTTTTTTTTTACACTCAAGCAAGCTCAAGCCCTTTCTCAAAGTGGACTAGCATAATGCCTCTGTGGGAGGCCACGAGAGCTAGAAATTCTTACATCCCACTCTAAGTGGAGAAGCTGAAACATCACACAAAGCTTCTGTAAATTCCTGTTTCAAGCAATAATGCCAACGCTGCCTTTCATTTCAGGCCTTTTATGTCTACCTGTGTGCTATCACACCTCTGTTTCTGTTTCACATCCAAGATCTGATTTTTATTTTCTTCACTGATGACATTTCAGATTGAACAAACCTCATGACTTTCAAAGTGACCCTTTTATCACAACAGCTCTGCTGTCAATACAGCTGCACACTGGCATTTGGAGCAAGAGCAGAGACTGATTTAAACTTTAAATACCAAAATATCTTTTATATACCTCAGGGCATAGCAATGATTTCCTCTGAGTTTTCATTTGTTTACTCTATAATGTTTATTTAACACACTGAATATACCATTATCATGTTTCTATTATATTCAGATGTGCTAGGGAAGACTTCACTTACATTCCATAAGCCATGAAAAATATTATAAAACTCCATTATAAGATAAACCTCTCAAAAAAGAGACAAACCTAAGTGGAACATTTTTCTGGAATGGTCTGGCTTATTAATGTTTCTGAGCTGTGTCTGAAAATGCAATTGCTATAAAAAGCAACAATCAAAAAATTAAGATCTTGCTACCATAAAATTTCTTATTTTTCAAATTCCTTCTGAGTGTGAATTTTATTGACCTCCCTTTTCTGTGATCAGATTGTGACTGGAAACATGCCACTGATCTGATTTTGCCATCCCTATGCATCTAAATAGGAACATATTTTAAAGGCAGGAATCAAACCAAAATCTTATGGACTCATGTTTGATCACACTAAATTCAGCCTTATTCATGCCCCACTGAACTCAGCAGGGCTTCTGGAGGGAAATATTACTCATCCACAGAAATAACTGCAGGATTTAAGACCAGAATAACTGTCTAAGACCTTACGTGGCATAAGACAGTAAAGATAGAATGCCTCAAGCCACTGCCTAAGCCTTACCCAGGGACTCCTACTTTCTTCTCACTCTAGTGCTATTGATTTAAAAATAGCAGCTATTGATAGAAATGAAATCAGTGGCTGCTCTGCTTTATGTAACAACCAGCTAGAAAGTCCCTCTGGACCACAAGTGCATCTTTGCAGACACCACAGGCCTTTAGGCAAATTGAAACAAAGGAAGAACTTTTACAGATGGTCAAGCATCTCACTTGCACATAAATGAAGAGCCCAAGGCTTGAAGATAAAGGAACCCGGGATTAGATTAGATAACCTGATTCAAATCCCATCCTCAGCTGTTTCAGGCAGTCATTAATTTATAAAATACTTTTGTTTCATTTCTCCATTTGCTGTTTCCATTCAGAAACTGATACAGAACTCGGGTCCTCTAGTAGCTAGGAGTTGTCTTCCTATTTTCATTCTAAATTTGTTCATGTCCAACTAGCGCCTAAACTTGGGTCTTTGTTATTATCTTTTACAACTACATTTGCCTTCGGGTTATTCTCCCTTCTCAGTGTTTCCCCTTTTGCCCATTTACTTGGAAACAGCAATTGTATTTTCACCCTTTTTTGTTAGACACTATGAAGATTTTCTGTACCTTTTCATATAAAAATCTATTCTCTTCACCTTCACAATAGCCCTTCTTTGCAGCCTTTCTGTGCTACCTACTGCAAAAGCACTTTTGTGCTCCAACATTCAGCTCTAAGTCATCATCTCAAAAATGATGACATGATGTATGAGGAGACAATGAGTATTTTTCACATTACAATACAGAGAGACAATGCATGACAATATGATTAATTAGGTCTCTAAGAAAACATGTACAAAAAGGTGTACAGAGTGTTAATATTTTTAAAAAAAAACCTTTCAAATGACTTAGATAAAATATAAACAACTATGAGGAAGTCTCCCATATGATACTTAGAGATATTATTCTTATATTCTCCCTAAGCTAACCGGCATTTTCAGACATCCTTAAATTGTCACCATGTTCTGAGTTTCTCAGCCCTTTTATTTTCTCTTCAACTCATGCAGGTATACATGTCCCATCATTAGAAATGGGCAAAAATGTGGAAGATTTAGGTCAAATTTCAACAAAATCACTAATCTCAAACTTGAAGTGCCACCAAAATAACACAAATTCCCAACACAAAGATGGCTTTAGGTATCATGATCATGCAATGGATATAAAAGCATATCCTCAGATTTCTGGAACTTTCCTCAGTGTTATTGTTAGTTGTAATAAAAGCTGATATTTTTTCCTTCCAGGGGACTCCAAGGAAGTCTTGGGGAATATTTGATGGAAGAAGGAATGTTGCCGGACACACTCTGTGCACACATGTGGCTGACCTCCCTCCCAGCTGCAGTAGTTGAAGGGTGAACCATGCACTTGTGCTACACAAACACTTTTTACAGCTCTTCCTGCCACAATAGGTTGGGGATTATTTCTGCTTATTCCCAATGACAAAATAAGTCCAGTGCTCCAGTTCACCATGTTTCCAGAGTCAGAAAGTTTGCAAAAATTTGAAAGCAACAATAATCGCTCAATTTCTGAAAGACGCTGTTTAAAGAAAATTGCTTTAAAGCCAAGTATTTTCTTAAAACAGTCTACCTCCTCCCATCTCTCCATTTAGCTAAAGACAGGCATTATATCTAACCTCCCTCACTACAGTTTCCTTCTTCTCCTCTGCAGCAGTTCCTTGTCCATTTATCAAAACTCTGTAGAAAGTTGTTAAACAGAAGACACTTCTAAGGAAGAAATATCAATAAGTCTCTTCACACAAAGATAATGCATGGAAATGTTTTATGCCAAGTTTCCAAGTTCTCAAGGTCTTGACTGTATTTTTGTTATGCTTATTTCACTAGGAAGGTTATCTAGAAGTCCATGCCAATGTTGCTGTAATCCCCAATTAATCAGTTGATGGGGTTTTTGCTCCACATGTTCTACCATCTGGCATGTCTTGACACATGGCAGAAGAGGCATTCTCTGGTTCAGAGAATGAACATTCAATTGTTTTACACAAACTGGAAAAACATCAAAAGCAGGGACTGCAAGGCCCTCATTCCAAAATGCATGAGAGACTCACTGACAAGTAGAGTCACATCTCTGCAGGCAAATCAGGAACTGGATTGCACACATTCTGGGTCAGGGATTTTTGTTTATTTGTTTGTTGGTTTCATTTTGGTTTTGTTGTTGTTGTTGTTTTGTTTTTTTAAACTATTTTGCTGGTAGATAAAAGTGGCCAAGCAGGGTTTGTAAAACTACAATGCATATTTTTAAATTCTTTCAGAAAAATAAAAAAACCACTTGTTGGCACAGCAACTGTTGCAAAGGCATACTGACTGAATGGGGAATTCAAGAAAACAGCTAAAAATAAGCAGAACTTGTCTTTTTTTTGTCTTCATTTTTTTTTCTGATTAAGTCAGATTTTAAAGTGGCTTTCCAGAAAGACATTGATTCTGCACGGCTTAACGTGACAGTGTTCAGTGTCCATGAAGAGGGAATCATATGGATTTAACTGAGAAATGGGGCAGTTTTTCACTTTTCTTTTTCCTTGAATATTATCTAAGGCAAGGTTAAATAAGGAAGACATTTTGCATATACCTAAGTCCATCTATGACCATGCAAATTTCCACAGAGCTGCACATTATTATCCAGTCAATAAAGCCATTACAAATAAATGCATTTGCTTGTGATGCCTGACCTGAAAAGCACGAATGCTCTTTGGAGATACTGAAAATGTTCTCTTACTGTTTTTCTTTGATTTATTTTCTCTTTTGTTTTTTGGCTTTTCATTTGTTGTCTCCTTGGTAGCCAGAACCAATCCCCTCAGTTCTTTCCATTTACTCTTTGCTGGATGACAATTCTTCAACTGAAATGTATCCTATATTAATTTAATGTCAACCGTGTGACCAAGAAAAAACATTTCCATGAAGCTTCTGCTCTTTCATGGCAGTAGAAATTGTAAAATTATTTACTAACGTGTTTCCATAATTAAAAGTAATACTGGAAAGCAGTATGTTTCTCTGCAACCAGACATATAAATCTGTCTGTCTGTCTGTCTGTCTCTCTCTCGCTATATATATATATACAAATATGTATTATCTATAAAACAATAAGCCATTTTTGAAGGGTATTTGTCTTCCAGATCACAGATTGACTATCTTCAGCATAAGGGCCTCTTTAATTTTTAGGAAGTGAAAGCTTTCTTCTGTTTGCCTTTTCATAAAAATGAAGCACCAAACCACATGCCTGAACGTTCCTGTTACTAGCATTACTGTTTCAGTCCTCAAAGATATCTGCAAGCTGAAAAGCTGAATTCAGAAAAATGAAACAAATAAACTCCCTCCACAGTTTATAGTAACAGCTGATCCTAGCTGTAAAGGAGCAGATGGGACTCATTCATATGCTATCACAAAGTGGAAGACTACACAACATCTAAGCTCTTGAGAAGGTATCAGATCTTTGAACAAGAGAGAAAATACTGTACTTTAAAAAGCAAATTTGTGGTTTAGAAAGTTGGAGCAGTATTTTTATTTATTATCTTCAGATGGGATAATTCTTCCAAGTATCAATACCTCAGTAAACACAAACTAAAGTTATCCTTGCTCAAGATCTGCACCTATGGAATCATTATGAACCATATGTTTTTACTCTGAAGTATGCTGAAATGCTCTGAGTAAGTACAGGAGGAATGAAGATACTGAGCATTTGTTACATCATGACAATAGTATCTGTTTAACTCATGCAAACAGATGGTAAAACTTCTAAAAAAAGGCTAAAAAATTAAAAAAAAATGTAGCTTTATAATAGAGAATATGCCTTAATTTTCTTGGAAAAAACCCCTTTTACTGACCAAAAGGTGAGAAAGTTATACCTGAACTTCAATCTTGTCTCATTAAACTACCAGAGTGCTACAAATGAATACTAGATATCGAAGTGTGAAATTTTTCTGCTAAAAGCATGTCATAAAATATCACCGAGAAGGTGACAATATGAAATAGCTGTTCAGACCAGAAAAATCTGGGGTGATGAGGTAAAAGTCTACAAGATCACAAGAAAGTTGAAGAGGGAGAAGGGGATCAGTTGCTCTGTTTCTGCAAGACCTGGAGGGCATCACACAAAGAACAACAAAGGACATGTGCACGAGAGGTGGCAGACATGCAGTTTTCTTTGCTAAAGAATGCTAAAATTCTGCAGTTTTGGACAAAGAATTAACAAGTCCATGGAAGACTATGAAAATGCTAGAAACTATGCCTCAGGAAGACCCTAAACAGAAAAATATGTGCTCTGATTCTGAAAAAGTGTCTCACCCACTTACCCTGTTTGCATTTTACTCCAAACACTTTCCTACAGCCACTGCACTGGAAAAAAGCAGCAGTACAAACTACTCAATTTTGATCTTTGTGTAGTAATTAAAGACTTCATATCCCCCATAGGTTGTTTGACTGCCTATAAGCAAAGACTTTTCCTTATAGTCTCTCTGAATCTTTCTTGTTTCAACACACACATTCTGTCTTTCAAGCATCTCCCCGTGCGGCAGCAGGAGACTGATTCCAACATTGCAACACCCTTCTCACAGGTAATGACACTGCTCTTAGGTCCCCAAAGCTGTCACTTCTCCAGTCTGAACAAGTCCAGGTCACCCAGTCCCTTCTCACAGGGGTCCTGACACTGATTTGGTGACTGTCCAATGGACTTGCCACAGGCTATTGATGCCTTTCCTGTATTGGATGGGGGTACAAAACTTGACACAGTAATTACACTCAAATACTGAAGTTGTGTATTAGGATACAAAAAGCAGTGGATGTAAAGTGGATGTCTCACTATTTTGTAATATTTTCATTGTTCAGGAAAAAAAAATGCTCTCTTCTCATTCAACCATCTTAAAACGTGTCTAATAAAGGAAGTTGCCTGGCTAAGAGGTGGTAAAGTAGTTCAGATCTCCTAAGTCCCACTAAGGAGAGCAGAACAGTTAAATCTGAGGATAAATCTGACTTGAAAGGCAGCTAAAATATTGCTATTGATTTGTAGAGGAATCAGAATATTATTCTTCATATATTCTTCCCAACAGCTGAAGTGTCAATTACTAAAATTGCCATTAAAAGTAAATCCTTGTTCAGTGCTACTGGAGCTATTGTCAGATATGACAAATGTTTGAACACACAGAAGAAAGGTGGAGAGGCCAACTAGGTAACTACTGGTACACTACTGATGTTCTTTGGCTTTAAAAGTAATGAGCACAGGAAAAAAAACACAACAGAGGGTTTGATTTTAGAGAATTTCTGTAGAAAGAAGGTAACTAATATTTTAAAAAAAAAGCTGTTTGACCTGCATATATCTACAGACACTTTGCTCCAAAAAGATTGCAAGTTACAAGAAAAAAATCCTGAACAGCATCAGTAAAGAGAAAGAAGCCAAATGAAGAAAACCAGAATCTAGTCTAAAGAAAGGTGAGATGAAGGAAAAATATATACAGTTAATCTACATATGATTAAAATATAATTTGTAAGAACATCTGCAAATCTACAAGTTCTGGGTGGAACATACCTGTAATATGGAAAAAAACTACAATTTCTTTCAAACTACAATTTTTAGTTTATAAAAAACCCCAAAGCTAGATATTGCAAGCAGCTGCACTTAGACTGTCTGAGCTACTTAAAACACTGGCAGGGAAGTTTTCAAGAAGTCTCAACTCAACATTTGACATTCTTACAGTATTAAAAAATCAAGAACAGTTCTTTAAAAAAAAACCCAGTCTATGAATCGTGTCAGCAGTACAGCAGATGTAGCTGAACCTGAGTTTTTCCTTACAGAAGGACAAAGGGATTGCAATACTTTTTTCCAGTATTTTAGCAATATTTTGCACAGAAATTAGCAATAAAATTTTCCCAGAAAGAAGGAGAAAAGGGATATCTTAGTGTTCCCCCCACTTTCCTCTAAAGCAACATGTTTTTTCCTCAGCTTTCCAGAAGAGGAACCACAGAATTACAACAATGTTTCATTAGAGTCACATTAAACATCAGCAACTCTTTCTTTTCCCAAATAAACCACAATCAATCAATTAGATCACTTCAGTGGTAAAGATGTATAAACAGTTGATTAATGTTTAATGTTAAATTCTTTACAAAGAAAAAGAGGCAATAAATAGTCATGAAAATAGCTCTGAGAACTCAAGGGAGCTGAAGTCTTATTTTCTGGTTTACAGCTAACTGTGAAAAAAATCCTACAAAGCAGATGATTTTTCCCCCTTTTTGTGGAGGGCAACTTGTAAGAGAATCTTTGAAAATACAAACACTCTTTTGACATCTTAGTCTGTATGTCATTTGAATTTGGATTACATTTCTTTTTAACTATCTGCAAATAATTATTTGTTAACATTTCATTATTTGATAACTGTAGGATCTGATTCTCTTAAAGTATCTGAAGGCTAGAGTAATATTATTTAGAGAAATGCTACACTCAGGCAAGTATTTGCATTGCTGTTAAAATGCCTTTTCCAAAGACATGATTCAGTTAGAATCCTAGGATAAATTAGGCTGGAAGAGACTTCTGGAGTTCAGCTGGTCTTAGCAGGGGCAATTGCTCAGAAACTTGTCCAGCTGGGTTTTGACTAGTTCCAGGAATGGACATTCCATGGCCTTCTTGAGTGAAGTCTTCCAGTGTTTTATACTCTCGTGCCCTGGTTCTGGCCAGGACAGAGTTAATTTTTGCAGTAGCCAGGAGTGACACGTCCAGGACCCGGAGGTTATTCTGTATCACCTCACAGTCATTTTCCAGAGATGGGGAAGGACATGGCAGAGGGAATATCTGTGCTTTGATGCACAAGAAACGTGAAGAAAATATATAGAGACATACCTGGTCCAATGCAGAATGATGCAATGATTGCAAGGATGCAAAATATGCTGAGATAAGGAAGCCAATGCACAGTAGTCTGGGTAGATAAAAGACATTCCCATTAAGCACATTGTATGTATCACAAGTATTTTTTAAAATCACAGATAATAAACAGAGTTTTCCATGAATCTTCATCTATTTCAAAATTTAGTCTAGGTTTACTTTAGAGAATCACAGTATTTCTGTAGGACCTTATTAGATGATTTGTATTAAAAGTCTTGGTAAATATGGAATCCCTGTAGAGAAATATCAGACAAGCTCATGCAGCACAGAAGTCAGAACTTTAAAAATTCACAACTTCTTGTGCAAAAGTTCAAGCCAATCTGGAAAATAGGTTTTCTTTCCACTGAACAGATTTAGCCCTTCCATCCTCCTCAGGTATTTCAGTCATGTTTAAGAAGAGCAACTATGATGGCCCATAGAGCTTCAAACTTCACCAGTCAAAGGCTGGGCTGAAGACTAGACATGACAGGCTGTCGGTCAGTAGAAGAGCTGAATCTGAACCTTGGCAAAGCTTGGGAAAAAGCCACAGCCCAGGGATTTTCTGCCATAATCTGCTTTTGCAGACAAGGAGAGACACGTGTGCAAACAGTAGGTAGAGGGAAAAACAGAACAAACTATAAATGCTTCTTTAAGGGAATTTATTTTCCTACCAAGGCAACCTTTCTGTTACTCCTAAGTAGATTTTGCTCTGTTCAGACCTCTAAGTGATAAGAATATGATAAGCAATTTCTATGGAGTCTGCAGAACCCTGTTCTTAATCATGTATGCTTGAGTCTAATATTAACGTGGGAAAAATTAATCAATTAAGATGAGAAAAAAACCCCATGGATGGCCACTTCTTTCTCTCTCCAGCAGGTGGGATTTTTCCCTCAGCAAAGTGTGAATGATACTTTTATTAAAATTTTACTATTTTTGAAAAGTTGGTCAAGACACATATAACTGTACTATCACAAAATATCACCTCAAATGGCAGTGTAAAAATATTCTTGCTAAAATAAGTGATTATTTTTTCAATGTTAAGTAAAGACCCCCATTTTCTGACCCACTTTTTCTTCCATTCTGGGTTATTCCTTTAGTTCTGTGGAAAAATGGGTCTCCTAGGCATTAAAGTTAACCAAAAAATTTGTAGATCTATCAAAATTATACAATCTGGAGTTCTTCTCTGGGAGCAAATCCAATGTCTCCAAGGAAGAGAAGGTGCAAATACAGAGTAGTTTTAAATTCCTCTGAGATCAAGCCTATTTGTACCCTGGTCTTTTGTTCAAAGCAAATCTCTAATATGTAACAGATTGAGGCACAAAGGCATTCAGACTTCAGAGATTTACAGTAGCTGAAGGCCCTCACACATCAAACAAGGTTTTAAAATATCTGGAAGAGAATTTTGCATTCAGCATACAAAACTTGCAATAACATCCCTCTTCTGGAGGAGAGCTGTTTTACAGCTGCCCTGAGCGAAGTATGTGAAGTAAAGCTTTATTCGCTGTACATACAGGTAAGCCAAATAGAACTTTGCAGTGGTGTGGCATACACCTGCCAGTCAAACCGACTTAATGACTCTTGTCAAACAAGAAATGAGATTTGAAAGTCAGTCTAATGGCACCACATGGGAATCAACAACAGCAGGAAAACAGCTTGATGAAAAACCACCCAAACCCATGCCATTGCAGATGTCAGTTTTACTTCTTAAAAATACTCAGGAACAGAAACAAACTGCACTGTTATGCAAATGTTAGCCAAACAAGGAAAAATTACTCAGGGCCAGAGTATAAACTGGTTTAATAATCCTCCTCTGATCATTTGAAACAGCTGGGGAATGGAGTGCTAATAATATCTGAGAATTTAGTCATATAAACATAGAATCATTTGGATTGGAAGGGACCTTTAAAGCTTATTTAGTGCCAAATCCACTGTAATGAGCAGGAACGTCTTCAGCTAGATCAGGTGGTTCAGAGCCATCCAACCTGGCCTCAAATGTTTCCAGATATGGGACATCAACCACCTCTGGACAACCTGTTCCATAATTTCACTACCTTCACTGTAAAACGCTTCTTCCTTATATCTAATCTAAATTGGCCCTATTTTCCTTTAAAATCATTACCTTCATCCTACCAAAACAAGTTCTGCTAAAAAGTCTATCCCCATCCTTCCTCTATGTGCAAATGTCCCCCAAAGGCTAAGTCTTTATACTGCCTATACAAATATCAGAAAATTAACCTGAAAGAAACAGCAAACATGAAAATTTCTCACTACTGGGAAAAAAGAAATCCAAACCTAAAAGAGGGATGACATCTAAAGTATGAAACTCAGAGAGAGTGAGTTACAAAGATAAACCCATGGAACATGAGTAAATTATTCACCCAACTATGGGTAAAATTATTTTCATAATAGTTTATGATATGCATAAATTTTTGAATTAGGGAGACTGAATGTGAAAAAAAAAACCCAGTTGCTTTTCAATGCAAAAGGTGCTATGACTGATGATGGCACTTTGAAGCCAAGAGATTCATAAATTAACAGGAGACCTTCCAATCCTTATGTCGAACAGATAAAAGGGTTGGCTTATGTTGAGGCAAAGTGGTATCAAGCATGTTTAAAATAGGTCAAAGAGAGAGTGAAAATATACAGTGACTGTAGTGTTACCTGTAAAGTCAGGGAGACAGTAAGTACTGAGAAGAAGACAATCATCAACCCAAAACCTCCAATCAGCAGAGGCCTGCGCCCGAGCCGTTCAATAACTAAGCCCTGGAAAACAAAAAGTGGCAATTGACGTTCATGATAAACCACTGAAGAACTTGGACAACGTAATGTAATCTCCTAGTAAATATGAAGATCAAAAATAAAACCATGTGAGTTGATTTAGACTATTTATAAACTATGACATGTCCATAATTATGCTCACAATTATGTTTACGCAATTTAACCTCTTTGAAAGAACAATTCAGCATGGCACCCTTATTTGAGACCCTTGAAAAAACAAGGAAACCATCCAAGCAGTAGTTGGTACTTGCTTTGTGCCTGGATTTCCTACTACAGAACAAATATTACCATATAGATAGAAAAATGTGCAACTGGTACATTCAAGTTTAATACCATTAACACAGTAGATTTCAAAGTTTACTACATTTAACTTTTTGTGCAACAATTTAGTAATAAAACAAATGATTTTTTTAGCTATATAAAAATAATTAATATGATAACTAAATGAAGTTTGATTTTTTTTGTCAGCACATAAATAATTGTACATTGATTGAATTTACACTTACAAATTTACACCAAATATCTATAATAACATTCTTACAATATGTGATTTTTTAAATGTCAATATGTCGACGCAAATTATAGTCTTGTTTTTGCATTTTGACTGCTTCATAATTTCAATATTTCTCTGAATTTAAGCTTAAAATGTTTAAAATTTAAGATCTAGAGCTTTTTAGCATAGATTAAATTTTTATTAAACTAAAATTAATTTAAAATTTCTTTTCTGTCCAAACACATTTAGTCATGATTTCGGATAGTCAGTGTAATTGGAATATCCAGACAAAAAAATCCACCCAGCAGAAAACTTTGCTTAGACAAGTGACTGTAACACTGATACTTGTGCACTCATTTTCATTTTAAATTTATATTTAACACCTGAATATAAGTCACAAAATCTGAATACTTAATCTGTTAGAGAAGAACACAATGAACAATTTCTTGAAAAGCTGTAACATGAAACTGTCTTTGCTAGTCTGACTTACTAAAGTAGGCTAATACTTATTAAAATAGGTTAATGTTAGGTCATAACAGTTGATGTAATTTTCATGTTGATAACTACTAAAATTATTATTTACAGTTGGTTTTCTTATGAGAAAAGTCAAACAATTTTATGATGCCTGAGATGTACCACTTTAGATAAGTAAAAGTCAGGCTCACACAACTGTTTTTCATATGACTATTTACTGGAGACTCAAGTCCATCTTTTACACGTCCTTTGAGCAAAATATAAAATTAGCAACTAAAATGAAGTCTGGAGTACTACTCTTAATTCTGGGAGACAGCACACACCATTCCACTGTGAGCATCTAGGAGAAATGTGTTAAAGGAAAGCACAAGTCACAGGCACAAAATGCCTTGAGTAGCAAGAACTTCTCCCTCAGCGTGAGGTTCACCACCTGATATTAGGACAGGTTCAACACATGTACCCTGAGCTGAACTTCCACACTGGAGATACGCCCTGTGACACTGCAGAACACTGAAAGCAGCTCTGTGGTAAGATTTAGTATTCTATGTTTCTTCGAACAATGAAATGTACTCATTTGGACAGTTTCCATGGCTTCCATAATAGAATTAGAGAATGTTTTAAAGACCTGCACTGATGATAATAAGATCTCACATTGTGCTCACAAGAACCAAATGTTTCAAAACTGCAACTGCTTCTCTGTCAAAACCTCTACAAGATGGCAAGTATTTTCTACCATGATTAATGAATCTATCTTGCAGGTGGATTTTAACAGATTGTAACATAACTTCCTAAGAACTCTCAAGATTCATATCACCCCATTTTCTTCACTTGCTATGACTGGCTATCACTGGAACATATTTCTTCCTGTTCTGACCCACAGTAGAGTCACAGACTTTCAATGGAAATGTCCTGCATCACACATACGCTTAACCAAGAGACATCTTTTATGGCTCTGAAGGATGAATAAATTATTTGATAGGTTTGTAAGACAGAGACTTCTGCAACAGATGTTTCTCATGTAATTTGGTATGAATTCCACACTCAGCAATAAACCCTGCACATGTAATTTGACATACTGGGTAATTTCTCTTTTTTTTTTCAATGCTGGATTGGTGGTCATGATTAAACATAGTGTTATACCACCTTGTACATTTTGTGTTAAAGCTGGGTAAGAGATGATACTGCTCTTAATGCAAGCAGGTCCATGTAATTCGTTTTTCCTGAGGTGATGCCAGGTTTCCCAAGCATTCATCAATACTGCCTATTTAATACAGAACCATCAACGAACTTGAATGCTTCAGCTTCTGGATACTCCCTGCAGCTTCTGCCTCAAACAATTTATAATTACAACTGTTGGTGACATTTCTTGTGATTTATGGAATGGATCAACTTTCTTCACAGAAAAAGGTAATCAGGAGTTTTGTTCTTATTAAGAGGGACACCATGTTTTCTCAGAATTATTGGGAATCCAGTAATAATTTCCACTCTGAGGATTCAGCAATACTTGAAAAGCAAGGTCTAACATGTCTTCCATAATAGTAAGTTTCTATGGTCAAAAAAATGCAGGTTTTGAGGTCATAAACTGACAACAGCTTAATTCTTTAGTTATGATTATACAAATTCAAAACTTGTTAACTTGCAAAACCCACTAAGATGTTTATGACTCATAAGAAGTGGAAGATGATTCACCAGTTTTCAAGTATTTATAGTTCTGAATGCTCCACTACTATGCACTGGTAACTGTTACCTACTCAAGATCTATAACATTAAAATATACCATACAGCAGAGTAAACAAAGTAACAAGAAATGCAGTATATGCTCAAGACAGACAAAAGAAGAACCTTAAACCTGTTTTCAGTGATAGCACACTGAGTTATGTGCCAAACCGTGTAGGTTGATACTTGTTTATGTGGGCACATAAACACACATTTATAGCACCCTATACTCAGTCATGACAATTAGCACAGCTGAAATTACTGAAAATGTGTAAAAAAATATTGCAACCAAAATTCTCTCAACACAAATGTTTGGTGATACTAAGGCAACTGGTATGCAAACTACGTTAACAGTTCACACAGCTTACTTCTGTCTGGCAGGAAACACTTGTGAATAGAGTTAAAGAAGCAAATGTCAATCTTTTCACTTGAGTCAGCTGCAGATACTGGGGCTGACATAGTGAAAGCAGAGTGTGTTAAAAAAGATCAGACAAGCTTCTCTGGATAAAATGAATGTCAAAGCAAGTTTTACAGCCCAAACAGGAGGTCACTGAAAACTAGTCCCTACTTATATCCTGACCCTAAATTATACTAAGAAAACTCTGTCAGATTTTCTTGATGCATCAGTTCTGTGAAGAAGTTTTATCTGTATGTTAATGTCAAGAGTAGCCACACTTTCTTTCTCATGTATTTTGGATGAAGGTCTGACTTAAACTGCATGACTACATTCAGACTTAATATGGCAGGCTAGCACTGTTATTTCCATTTTAAATATCAGGATTAAAATGAATAATCTCATTTATATAACTTTATGACACAATGTATAGTATCTTTGCATCCAGGAAAAGGAGCAGAACAGCAGACTGAGCATTAGAAATTGTTGGTGGTTTTTAATTTACATTTTGATGTATATCCCTTAGTGTACTCTGTGAATTATACATCTTAAAGCAAAGAAAAATGTTACTGTGTTTAAGTACCTTAACTGGAATTTAGAAGTCTAGAATCAAGTTTGACCACGTAAGCAAAAGCCTTAAATAAATCTCTGCCTACCAGGCTCTCACATCAATTTGTCTGTGTCTGTGTTAAAGCTGTGACAGGATAAGATCCTACACACCTTCTGTAGCTACCAGGCTAGAGTTTACTCTCAGCAAAGGGTAGAATTGATAGCTAAGTTTCTAAGCTCAGTCTGCAGTATTTTGCAGTAAGGCGCCCTTAATCAGCTTAACTTGGAAGGCAAATTTTCTGTTCACTAAAGATGCTCTCCATACTCAAAACTTGCCAGACCAGCATGACTGAGACATAGACCATGCAGGGAGTCATCCTAGACAGAAGTTTTTGCCTCAGCAGTGCTTGGCAGTAGCCCCTAGAGCAACACAAAAACACCCCATTTCCTTATTCCTATTATGTTCCTTCAGTAAACTGTGGATATTCCTGAAGCAAAGCTCATTTGCTTGATGATTTTAGTTGTTAAAAGGATTAAATTTTGTCTTGTGTCATGTTCATGCTATAAAAGCTAGACTAGATCTCAACCTCAGTCTATGTAAGACAGCTTATTGTGGCTTGTGTTTTATTTTCTGATGATGGTATTTGAATGCCCTTATGCAGATCATCTTGAATAGACTGATAAAAAATTAATGAAAACAATGTCTTTTAGTCCTCAGTAGCAGGACATAAGTCTTTAAAACTTTCAAGTTCTGAATATATCCAGTAAAAGGATTTGTACTACATAAATGAAGCCTTTAACCATGCACACATTGGGTCTTAGGAGTGGCATTGTAAGGTAGACCTTCATAATGAGACTTTTTCTCCTAGAAGGCACTACATGTTCACTTTAACACATGTAATCCTTGTCTATTCAGAAGTCCACAGGTATTAAAACAATTAAAAAGGAATAATGTCTTTGTCTAACAGCAATCCTGTTGATCACTTGTGCATTTAGGCAGTGTGCATTAACAGTCACACTCAGTCCACCTGGCAGTGAAAACGTGCCCGCATGACTGTCCAGCAATAGATTCCATGATCTCAGATGCTGCTTGGCCAGTCTTTCTTTTCAGCTACTGACTCTATCCAGGTTACTACAGGTAATCCTTGAGCAACTGCTTGTCCAGGTAAAAGGAGAAAGAGTGGGAAATGTCATATTCTTTCACTCTCATCTGTTTAAATTCTATTGGGATTCATAGGTAGGTGAAGGCTGGTTCTGACCTAGTGCGGACAGTGTCACATGAGACTGCATCAAAATTCCTACTAAAAATCAGATTATAACTTCCTAAAACTCTCAAGATTCAAGTCTTTGTCACCCCATTTTCTTCACTTGCTATGACTGGCTGTTACTGGAATGTATCTCTTCCTGTTCTGACTCCAGTAGAGCCACAGAGTTTCAATGGAGATAACTTGCACTGTCCTTTGGAAATCATGGAAGAAATGTATTTGGAATGGGAATACCTACAGAAGTATCTGGAGTACCATTGTTTTAAGATGAACCCTGCCCTAAGCAGGGAATCCCTCCTATGTTAAAATCTATTAACATTGAAAGAAACACAGATCAAGTCTAAGAGCTTTTTCTCATGACATCCTGAAGCAGAATAAAATCATCTCAGTTAAGAAGGTTAGTTTTCTTGACTTCTGTGTGATACCGCAAAGGATTTCCTATCTTCTTTTATGGTCTAGTACTGAAATGTATTTTAACTCATTCCTGGCTTCACATTGCTTGTCGCTGTCACAGGCTTTTAGTAACACCTTGGTGCATCACCTTACTGGAAATGCTTAAGGCACAGTCTTCTCAATATAGTCACAGCTAGTCTCTTTCTGTGAACATTATATAAAGACCAAATGTGGTGCCACAGATGGCAAAACTGGATGTGGGATGCTTGATTTGAATAACATCCCTTACTATTCTATGCTGGTTTCATGGAGGAGGGAAGGAATATTTTCAGACTTTTACTTCTGTCTCCTTTCCATTCACCCTGCTGCCTTGCTAAAGAAAGACACTGGCAAATTGTTCTTTTTTTCACTAGGAGTAAGACAACAACTAAATTAAATTATCCTCAGTTACTAAAAATTAAAAAATAGCCATAGTAATCAGTCTTACTGAATAATAACTAAGTTTGAGGAATCCTCTTACTGTAGAATTTATAGAGCAGACTTCTAATAAATGCACAGAATTATTTAGGTATATGCCATCCTGCTTCAAACAATGGCATCAAGTTAGATAACTTACTGCTATAACATGCCTATGAGTAGCAAATCCATTCAATAATTCTTTTCAGAGGTTACCAAACTTCTTCAGAAGCAAGCTGAAATCAATGGGCACCCTCATTAAAAAGTAGATTTTCTAGTCAGTCCTCTAAACCAAACCGGTGTTCAGTACAATGGGTGGAATTCTCTACAATTAACTATAAAACATACAGAAAGTTTAATGTCTCCTTAAGGAAAAGCCAGGGCACCAAGTATGGAATGCTGCAACACAGGCATTTCATTAAGTAAACTAGGAAGTGTTAGTGTAAGCAGCAGTTGCAGTCAAATTACATGAATGCAAGGAAAATAGTTATACATGTGTTTAATTTTTCAATGTCTCATTTGTATGTCTTTTGCTTGAGAGGAAGAGGGATGGAGATGTAGACAAAGCATGCTACTGGCAGGCATATCACTTGATATCGCATATCAAGTGATCTGAGACAATACAGAATTGTAAAAAGGATGAATGTTATTTGCCTTTCCTCATGGACCACATCAACATTATTACTACTGTGCTGCTGCTCCCAGGAGGCACATTTTTCATAGTTTCATTATTTTATCTCCTAAATAATACTTTGCTTCTCTGTGAAATATATCTATTTCAATCTTTTCCTCTGACATTCATATGGGTCTCATCAATGGAGCTCATCAATAACTAAGTATTCTTACTGAGGCTTAGAGTCTCATGGCTACCTAATTTATGCATAATGATCACAGACAGTACATGTTTTCTTGTGGGCCTCTCCAATAGCTATTTCATTTACAAGGACAAAAACTATACCTCTATTACTGATTACCTCTACTTGCATGCAACCACAATATATTAAAAAATACCAGGAAAATTAAGTTCTCTTCCTGCTTTCTTATGCTTCTGCCCTGAGTAGTACAAAAGGCATGCACACCTGACTTAATGCTGTCAAACAGACTAGACAAAAATGGCAAAAAGTCACTGGGAGAGGTTGAGGGTTGGAAGAAATCTCCCATCCCCAGTGCTAGGCATGAAAAAAATTTAGAGGAAGTTACTCAAATAAATAAGCTGCAAAACCTTCAACTGAAAAACTAAATTTATGTTGTTGTTCCTTTAAACAGAAGCAATGAAACATTTATGAAGATTACTGAAATAAAATTAAGGCTACAAAGCAGCATCTCTGGAACTGAGAAATTTGATGGGAGAAGATATATCAACACATCAGCATTTCCAGCAGCACAGCAGGTTGCTTAAACAGAAAAAGTATTAAAAACACTCCTCTTAAGTACAAAAAATTACCACACATACCAGGAGCCAAAGCAGACACATCCACCTCATTATATATGAACAGTGTGATCTGAATAAGCCCCACAAACTGACAGCACAGATGACAGACCCTATTTATAGAATGGCTTTAATATCATGGAATCATTTCCATGTAATTTTCATCTATTTTCATATAAAAGAAGTGCATTCTTCACTTAAATCAGTGGCAGAATTATCATTATTTTTACACATGCCTTACATAGAGAAGTGTTTCTGCAGTATGATAAAGAGAAAACTGTAAGAGGTAGGGACTTCCATATTTCTCTATTTCCACCTATTAAAAGAAGTCATAGAATCAATGCCTCTTGTGTTAAAAAGAAAAATAATGCATAGTTTAGCAAAAAATAGATTTGTGGAAATTAAAAAAGATGAGAGGAAGATATTTGTGACCTTTTAGAGTCCCTATGTCCTAGACTGTAAGAAAATATACTTGATAGTTGGGTTTAGCTTAACATTTTGTAGGTCATAAGCAGTTGCTCTGCCACAGGAAAAGATTTTTTTTTCCAAAACCATTCTTCTGACATTTAAGAATGCTTTACTAGTGTGTCCACAGCTGGTATAGAATATATGAAGATAGGGGAAAATTTAACAAGGAAAGAAAAGAACACTTGCTTGTTTGCAGTTTTTCATTCCAAAGACTTCTCCCATTGATTCCTATTTATTGCAGTATTCCTTTAGCAATCAATCATGTATTCACCTACTAAAACTTTCAGGTTTAGTTTGCTCATTCAGTGGGGTTTTTTTCCTCGTCAAGTTTCCCAGTTTGAAATTGGAAAGAAAAAAATGTGCATGGATGATTTTTTTTTTTCCTATTAAAGTTTTCCTCTATATTCAGTGCAGAGCAAAGGTCCACGATGCACTCAGGATCTGTTACAAAAGGATGCCTGCTTGTCCTTGGTGAATAAGAGAGCAGAATTTGACACCACGTGGGACAGCCTATTCTAGCACATTGGCTCACTTTTCCTCCAACCTGGGTGGCTGTTTTTGCAAGCCACACTGAACACACCCAGCTGTACAATGCCTGATCCTTCTCCAACAGCACTGTCTGCTTACCAACAGGCATATGGGAAGACTCTCAGATGTGAATAGACTGCTACCAGGTAAAGTAATTTATGAGTTATCACTTGATACACTTCAGGCCTTGCTATTTCTTCCTTCTTCCTCTTCACTCATACAAAGCACCTCAGGATTTACCAGCATTTTATGTTCCTTTTATGGAACTAAAACTAAAGAGCATCCTCTTTAAAAAACTATCCCAAGACACAAAACTGGGTTTAGGATTAAAATTAGAAATAATATTTTCAATTGCTTTATCAACCACTACACTTAATCAATATACTATTCTCTTTATATTTTAACCTGCATAAGGAAAAAAAAAATCAGTTATTTAAATATCAGGCATGTTAATGGGTTTTATAGCCATACTTACAGAAAAAACAGCAGCCAGAGTCTCAACAGCACCGGTGCTCAGTGTAACATAGGGGATGGTTTCATGATTGATCCCAGCTTCACTGAAGATGTTGTTTGTGTAGTACCAGATCTGTATCACACATAATAAAATGAGTTATTAATCCTTATGGATTGAACAACAATATATCTGTATTCAGCTCAACCACCTAATCCACCAGAGGACAGACCTGTTAAAACTCTGAGTGCTCCCAAATGACCAAGGGCTGGACAGGACAACAAATGAAGGGAAGGTGTAAATTCCAGGTGGATTAGTCACAATGCTGCTGTACTTCTGCTTGCAGAACCAGGCAGAATTACAAACAGCTTTAACTCAATTTAGCTTATTTCACTTCAGGAGTAAATCAAGGAAACTCACTTCAAGCTTGAACAGAGGACACAAATATGTTTCATGAGACTGAGCCACACTGCTTAAACAGCAGGTTCATGTAGCTTTATGGAATACTTTAGTGGCACATAACAACAGAGGAGAAAACAGGGAAGATTTGTTGAGAAGCACTGTAGGAGCTGCTCGGTTTTGGACAGAAGGCATGAGGTTTATCTCTACTTCAACCTCACCTCAGTGTGGACATTGGCAGTCAAGCCATCCCCCTAATCTCTCTTTATTATCCACAGAAAGAAAAGATACTTTTACAATGAGAGTTTCTTGGTGAAAACTAAAAAGCTGTTTTTAGGATGCAATGAATCATAGGCTAGAAGTAGCTGTCACTATTGGACAGAAATGCAGGTTGCATAGCTTAGAGGAAGTCAATCATGTTTGGTCAGTAAAACCATATCCAGTGGTGAAAATATCCAGGCAGAGAATATACAGTGGCAATATTCTAAAATAACAAGTCTGGTAATCATCAAAGCCACATTCACATCACAAATAAATTGAACCATAGAATATTTATGTTTAACTTAAGGTGATAGCATATAACTAGCCAAATATTTTTGTTGCCAAAAGCATACAAGAAGGAGAGACTACCTTGGAGAGAGGAAAGATAATTGATTTACTAAAGAAAATGAAAAATAGTTACAACAACTGATTGTCAAAAGAAAATAAAGTTATAAACCACAAGTACCTTACCTGCAACAACAAAACTAAAAGCCAGAGATAAAGATGACACTAAACATAAAAGTAGCAGTGATATTTTTTCCCATATGCTGTCCATGGGGTACACCCTAACTGGGCAAACACTGCTAATCAAAAGGTTTGTCTGATGAATGGGAGTGTTATGATCACATGAGGAAAACTCTGCTGCCTGCAAGCATATTATGCACATGCTATGCCTGTTCATCAAGATACTAACTCAGGAGTTTTGTAAAACAAAAAGTAATTCTCAATTCCCAAAAAGCCCTTCAGCAAAGCTGCTTGTCCCAGATCAAAGGAGAAAATTCAACTCGTCTTACACAAAACCAAAGTGAAATAAAACATCAAGGACTAAAAAATTGTCTTATCACCTTACAGATAAAGAGAAACTGACTGAATACTTTTATGCCTGCTGCTGGCACATCAGCTTTTACCAGAACAGTGATGAGAAATAATGGCAGCAAACTTTTCTATATGAAATAATCTGCCTTCATGTAGCATGTGTTGGTGTTAACTGCTGACACAGAGCATGGACCGAAGCAAAACCAAGGATCAGCTCCCAGTTCCCTCTGAAATGTTTATGCCCACTGATTTGAAGACCCAGTACTCTGACAACACATTCACTTCCTATACACAGTATATAATGATAACAAGGTGGCACTAAAACTGTGATAAAAATAATTTTCTTCTTCATTCTACAAGTTACAAGATTTATTTCATGTTATAAAGTTAGAAATTATGTGACTTAGGCTTTTGATTCTTGATATCACTTTTGTATAGCAGCTAGAGATTCTGAAAATGACTGAGATATTGCAGGTATGAACACCTTAGAAGAGAGGAAAGAGGCCAAAGAGTCACTTAACCAGTTAACTCCTGAATGCAATTTGCCAAAACACAACAACTAGAATATAAGATGTTTCACAAGTGGCTTTACAGAGAGGCATGACTGACAATGATGGTAAGATTAAAAAACTGGTAGAGCAAAGACACTCTCTGTAACAGCACAAAAATAAATTAGGATAAAAATTAACAAAATGTAAACATTTCAAAACAAAAAAGTGAACGTTTTGCAGCCTGTGTACTATTAAAGAGGGAAATGCATTGGCAAACTAACTAGAAATACTTGCTAGACTAATAATGACTGTCCTACTGGCACTTAAACTATTTTTCTAACATGGTTTTTGCTAGCTATTGATTTCATTAACTAACAAAATTAGCCATTGATTAGGCTAAAAGTTTTGAAAATGGGGCAGAAGTTTCAAAAAGTAGATAACAACAGACACAGAGACAGTGGCACACAGCATATTCTCCTCTTCCTACACAACCTGGTGCTGGGTATTCTCCACACCAGCTGTGAAGAGCACCCTATGGTAGATCTTTTGCATACTGAAAACATGCACTGCAACACAGATCCATCCCCAGCATGTATTTCCCTTTGAAATACAGCCCTCTACCTTAAGGACAGAAGCTTAGGGATCCCACTTTGGGAATGGCTCCCTTAAAGTAATGTGCAGTCCTTGATGTGAAAAAGAATAAACTTCACCAGTGAAAACTTCACTATACTTTTGTGTTTTCTTTAGAACTGAGATAAAATGGTGGAGATAAATATATTTATTATGACTTACATGTATCAGATAAATGTTATCATATGAAAAGAGACTAATACAAAATGAATTTTCTATGTCAATTTAGGTCAGACTGTCTGGTATTTTGTTATAATTGAAAACATTAATATGATCAGAGCTTCACCATGATTTCTGTTCCATGTGGAAACACACAAATGTACTGTTTATAAGCAAAACAATTTTTTAGTTAAAGTAAAAGCCTTAAAAGGAAACAAGTGTTCTCAGATACCAGCAGTATGATTATAGAAGTCTGCCAGTTGGCAATTTCCCTGGAGAACAACCTGAGATTCTCGCCTGAAAGAATTCCAACTTTCCCATATGCCCTGTCCAGATGGTAGTTGTGGGAAAGACCAGACTGACTAACAGGGCACTACAGACAAAGCAAATGATGGGAGTCATGAGTGAGAAGGAGCATTCACTGCCAGTTAAACCTGGCTGGTGCTGGCTCACACCCAGCAGGTTAGTTCAGATGCACTCAGGCAAACCAAGACTCAGCTTCAGCAATATTTGTCACACCTGGAGCTGTCCTCTAATCTTGAAGCTTCAGGTGACTTGAGCAAGATCAGCCAGAAAAGTCAAGCAAAAGAGACAAGTTGTTGAAGCTTTTTCCCTTAATCAAAGTGGTCCAGCTATTTCTCTTGATCTCTTTTGTAATTTGCTTGGTTTTACTATTAACTAACAACTATTTAAATAATGTCAGAACACAATTTTTTTTGAATAATTTTTTTCATGTTTAGTGGCATTGCATGGAAGGAGAAACAAAGTAATAATAAAAAAGATAAGACTTGAAACAGTCAACTCAATACACAGGTTTCCTGACAAACATAGTTTTTCTGAGGTGTATTTTCAGAACGGCGCCACCCACTGCCACTTTTAAATAACTTTGGCATCCGTCTCAGACTGGACATGTCTCACTCTCCACCCACAACCCACTCAAGCTATGAGAGTGCGGCTTTGTTCTGCCACAGAATACTGGACAGGAACTGTAATCTATTAAGTATCCACAAAGCCACAAAATTCTTCTATTTCCCCTGAAAAGTTGCTGTGACTTTTTTAAAAACCAATTGATTCATTATTTGAACAGTCTGTTTCTTACGGTATGTGCCATTTTATCTCTCTTAGGTGTTGATAAATCTTAAAAAGACCAGATGACAAGATAATTCTATTTCTTTACTCAAAAAAGTATCCACAATGGGGAATAAAATAGCCTGTCATTAGCACTGAAATCCTACCATTCAAAGAAAACACCACCTATACAAATGTTATTATAGTTCATCCCACAAGATGAAAACATCTAATTCCCTCCTAGCATTTTGTAAAAAACTTTCAGATACCAGAGTTCTAATTGCATGGATCTTTTAAATGATCTTGGACAAATTAATTTGTATTTGGGGTTTTAAACCTATAAGATATATACATCTGGGATAAGCCTGAACTAGTGTTCATAGATACAAAAGCATATACAAGCATTAGCCCTTGGAGAAAAAAGTAATTGAAGTATGCTGCAGAGCCACAGCGAGAGCTCCTTGCAGCAGTAGTAATATTGTCTTTCTTATAGGTGAGCAAGTAATACCTTTGAACTATGACAAAAAACCCTTTCCCTTTGAGGTGCTTCATGAGAATATGCTGCAGTAAGGATAGTTCTGGCTGGATATAAGGAAAATGCTTTTCACAGCATAAGTGGTGTAAACACCTGGTACAGGTTGCCCAGGGAGGTTGTGGACTCTTCACCCTTGGACACATTTAAAACTCAACTTCAAAGAGCCCTCAGTAGCCTGAGCCAACCCTGAAGTCAGTCCTGCTCTGAGCAGGGGCTTGGAGCAGATGAAGGGATCTTTCAACCTAAACTATCCTGTGGCCCACTCATAGCTGATACAATAGGCTCAGACAGAAGGAAAAGGAGACTTATGATATGCATTAGTCTCTGACACATTAATGATGAGTAGGATTTGCTATTGATTGTTTAATGTCTTTTTCCTCTTTTGCTTCACTTTCCAAGATAGGAATACTGAAGCAATAACAAAATCAAACATGCAGTGCAACCTCTTAAAATCACATAGAAATTTTTGCTGACTTCTGTAAGCACAGAACTGAACCAATCCAAGCTGAAATGTCTACTGAAAAGACTATGAATAAACATGAGCCATATCAGACCACAAAGAGAGAATCTGAGTATCAGAAGTGAAAGCTGTGCGTTCTTTCTTTGGTGATCTGTGCAATCTTTTCATGTATTCCTTCTAAGTCAACAAAACATGGCTTCCCTCATGGTTTTCTTGTTCAAAACAAAACAAAACAAAACAAATACAGATCTCTGTGGATCTTCCCAACACACTGCTGTTACAGAATCACTACAGCAACCAAAAAATGAAAGTCATAGAGGTTGCTGAGTGGTATAGCCCAAACCTTGCATTAAGGAAAGAAGCACCCTTGGAGATGCCATGGCCTGAAGCAGGACACTTACAGCATTTAGCCCACAGAGCTGGTAGCAGCCCATGGTGACGACCACGGTAGCGACCTGCCATCGCACAGCGCGGGTTCTCAGGAGCTGAAGTATCGACACTAACTTGGTGTTTCTTTGGACTCGAGACTCTGCCAAAACTTCTTCTATTTCATGAGACACGTCATCTTTCCCAAGGAATCTCTGAAATGCTATAAAGAGAGGAACATACTTTAGGCCAGACACTTGGTGCTATATACATTATAACAGACTTGTTTTTTCAAAATGGAAATGTGTGACATGATCAGGGGACATACATGGGCTACAAGTTAATTATTCTTCTGTCAACAATATCATTCTGCTCTGGGCATGATCTGGCTCATCGCTGCTATTGGTCTCAGAAATTGCAATAAGAATATAAATTATTTGGTTCCCTACAAGATCTCTCCTTACATTATTTCATATATAATATAGCCCAAGGTTCAGTGCAGAGTGAAACCCCTGTGGAACTTGGAATAAAACCTAATACCAAAGCAGCTCCAAGCATGATTTGACTTGGCTAGTTTTGCTGCCTAACAATATAGCTGACTTTATTGCTGGAGATAGATTAGATGGCAAAGTAATAAGATGTGAAAACGCATGAAAGTCTGGTAAGCCAAGAAAAGGCAGAAAGAAATTTGAAAGAAATAGCTGTTACTCTCCATATTTTTATCTCTTGTTTTTACTAGCATATAGACAAGAATTCAAGATGTCAAGATGATTAATATTTGTAAGAATTACCAAGAGAAGTTCAAGACTTTCTATTTGTCAATGCTGGAGACACAGGAGCAAATTCACATGGCAAATGTAAGTAACCAACCAACCTCATCTTCCCAGAAACATACCATTTAGAATTGCATGTCAATGACCTACTGAGATATCCTTCCACTGTGAATAATAAAAGCTTTCCATCTCATGTCTCCTCCAAGAGGTACTACAGATACCTCTTAATGGATCTGGTGTCTCCACCAGCCTTGTTTTACAGATACTGTACATGCTGATGATACTTTTGTCTCAGTCTCATGAATATACCCCAGGGGTTGGCTTTTTAAGAGATGTTTAAAGTACTCATCATCTCGGTATGACTACAGAGAAACAATTACGTTACACATACCCCTGCAACAAGGATTTACAACCCAGTAGGATGCTAACTCTCAAAACAATCCCTTACACAGCAGGTCACTTAAAACTGTTCTTTTTATTAAATGAATAAGTTCATTTAGTTCTCCCAAGAGCCAAATGAATTCTTCTTATCCACAGTTTTGCATAACACTGCATATAAACAGATGAGCACATTTTTCATACTTTAATATTCTTTTGAATCATAAAAAGCACTTGGGCGGTCAAGAGAGCCAGAGATACTGACTAGTCATGGTTAAAATGTCCAGACTCTATTTAGGCTTTGAAATTACAGAATTTTAACTTTACCCAGTGCGGGGAAAGGACAATTAGTGGCTTTTCAGTATTATGAGGGATAGGTCACACAAATGAACTGGTGGCCTCCCCCGAGCATCCCTCTTTGTCACTTTGGTGAATACACAACACTGCACATTCTGCCTGGCTCCCAGTCTGGTGGCACAGGGAACTAACTTGAGCTCTGGGCCAAGATTTTTCTAGGCACTTAGCATTGCTAATGCATTTTAATGGGTCCTACATGACTGCTTAACAAGAAGGATGGGGTTCTTTTAAGGGATGAACCACCTCTGGGTGTTGAGTCAATTCATAGCATTCATATATTGTGATAATCAGTTTCTCTCTGGTGAGAGGAGATGTCAGAATTTTTAAATTCCTCAGAAACAGCACAAGATTTTCTGTACAATCAGCAATGAGTTAACAAATTTGGACCTCAGAACCCAAACTCTAAGCTGCTCAGTTTTGTTCTTGTGACACTATCTGTTTTTTATTAAATAACATGCTAAGCACTCATTAAAATGAGTGTGATGTATTTAAAGACAGTGATAAGACATGCAAAAGTAGAATAATGTGTGTCTATCGTGTTACAAAATCAATGTCTTAAAATTACACTTTCCTCAGTACTATTAGAGCACTGATCAAGAAAAATTCAGGCAGATGAGAGCAACCAGACATATACCACCATACACTTCTTTGAAAAGATTCTTGCAGATTTTTAAGCATCTGGTTTATCAGTGTAAATTAGGTCAATGCACAATTTTCTTTATTTTTCCTGTCCTTAGAATCCTCATCATTACTTTAGGGCACACAAGTCAAAAATATAGGTGCAGTCAAGTAAAAAGAAAGCAATCTGTCTTTTCTGCACAAGGGAGCCTGCTGTATTTCTAGAGGGACCAGGAAGTAAAAAACTGCAGTTACCAAAATTACCAAGAACAAGGCAGGAAAAAGAGACAATGGATTTCTTTTTCTGCCCTCTGTAGCATTAAGTCAAGAGATGTAAATGCCACTAGGCAACTTTGATGGATATTTAAAATTCAGAGAATCACAGAATATGCTGAGTTGGAAGGGACCTACAAGGATCACTGAGTCCAACTCCTTGCCCCGCACAAGACCATCCCCAAGAGTCACACCATGTGCCTGAGAGTATCATCCAAATGCTTCTTAAACTCTGTCAGGCTTGGTGCTGTGACCACTTCCCTGGGGAGCTTGTTCCAGTGTCCAACCACCCTCTGGGTGAAGAACCTTTTTCTAATGTCCAACCTAAACCTCCCCTGATGCAACCTCAGGCCATTCCCTCAGGTCCTGTCACTGGTCACCACAGAGCAGAGATCAGTGCCCGCCCCTCCTTTTCCCCTCAAGAGGAAGTTGTAACTGGAATGAGGTCTCCCCTCAGTCTCCTCTTCTCCAGATGAACAGACCAAGTGCCCTCAGCCACTCCTCATATGGCTTCCTCTCAAGGCCCTTCACCATCTTCGCTGCCCTCCTTTGGATGGTCTCCAATAGCTTTATATCACATTTGCCTTGCTTTAGATCAGGATTTCCAGGCCCCTTTCCATGGCACTGCTTTCCAGCCTCTCATTCCCCAGTCTGTATGAACATCCAGTGTTGCCCCATTCCAAGTGCAGAATCTGGCAATTCCCCTTGTTGAAGTTCATGATCACACATGTTGAACTTCATTGATCACACCTCTAATTTGCTGAGGTCTCTCTGCAGGGCCTCCCTGCCTTCAAGGAAGTTAGCAGCTCCTCCAAGTTTTGTGTCATCTGCAAACTTGCTTAGTATCCCTTCCAGTCCTGCATCCAAGCCATTTATGAAGATGTTGAAGAGCTCAGGGCCCAGGATAGAGCCCTGTGGAACCCCACCAGTGACAGGTTACCAGTCTGATATCACCCCATTCACTATTACCCTCTATGCTTGACCCATGGTCCAATTGCTCACCCACCACCTGATGTTTATCCAGCTGTGTGCTGGACATTTTAGTCCAGAGGGGTCTTGTGAGAGACAGTATTGAAATTGCCAACAAGTCAAGAAATGCTAAGAAAAGGCTATGCTGCACATGCATAATTTTGAGTAGAGAGTGCACAGTCCTTGTGGAAAAACATTTTCCTGCTATACCTTTAATTTTTTTCCATTACCAGTTTTTCAGTACCATAAGAATTAGAATTTTATACATAATTAATGTGGAAATAAATTCTGCATTGGCAGGGAGAATGGAAAACTCGAAGGTCTTTCAATGTGTGATGTTCAATTTATTCACTTCACATTCTAAACCCCTGCACTACTGGCACTGAGAAGCACAGCAGTCGTTCCTCTACTTGCTGCAATGACTCATTTCCCTTCGTGACTGTCTGTGTCTCTCTGTGGGGAAGCAGACAGTCTATTTTCATGTAGCACTTAAAACCATCTAAGGAGTTACAGTTATAGCAACTTTTAGACCTTTCCCAGATTTCTATTTAGTTCCCTTTGATCAGAAGGTCCTAGATGCTCAGCTTTCAAATTTTGGGATACTGCCTTCATAAATAGCAATAGAAGTGGATGGTTTCAGTCAAGGGGAAAGGAGCTAGGAAACCCTTCCATTTTACACCATCTGTTTTTTTTTCGTTTTTTTTTTAAACTCTGTTAAGTGAAAGTGAAGCATTTGAAAGTAGTTCAAAGATCTGAACAAAATCAGTCAGTAGCATCTTTAAAACCAATCAGGTCTTTAACTGAAGATGGACACTCAAGAACTCAACTACATTGGGAAGTACTAATTCTTTTTCCACTGCAGTATTTCCAGGACAGTGCACAGAAGCAGTTGTTATCCTACAGACAGAATTATCATGGAAACTTTGAGAAGAGATTTTAAAGGACCAAAATGCTATTGCATGGTTTATGGAATAGTACCAACCCCTCACACTAAGAGGCAGAAAAAGAGAGAAGTTGTCACAGGTAGTTTGGGCTCATGCCTTTAAAAATCTAAAAGTAATAAACTGCATGAGTATTATTGTCATTGGTTTCCCATGGACACATTCACTTTCATTTCCCTGATGATTAAGTATATTAAACCCAATGTCACACTGTTACACACAGTGTAACACAAAGTTTTGACTAAGTTCTGCTTAAACAGCATCTTCCTTGGCCACTGTTGGAGACAGAATATTGGGCTGGATGGACCCAGTCAGGCACCTCCTTGTAAAGCTGGCTGCTGTTCTGAGCAGTGGTAGACATATGGGGGGCCTTGCTGTTTGACTCAGCACTTGCAAAAAGTTTACCCAACTTCAATGGTTTTGAATTGGCTATGTAGAAATGTCCCTGTAGTAACTCCATGTCAACACAAAAATAATTGACAAAATGAAAAAAACAATTCCTTTCATGTACCACTAATTTTGTTACCCAGAAGAATAATTTAGATGTATCTTGCTAGAAGGCATTTTAATATAATAATGATATTTAAATCTAGCAACATATTGATTATCTACTAGCATGTAGCATAGAAAAATGTAAGAATAAATCTTGGCAAATATAATTGCAAGCAAAAAACTTTAGGCTTTTCCCATATGTCACCTCCTTTTTAAGTAAAGAATACACAGGCCTTCTGTGAGTTATCATCCCATTAAGGATCACATCATCACCTGTTTGTATGTCTGATTTGACAGACCATCAGTAGGCCTGCTCAGGTTTACCTGAAACTAGCCAAGACCTAGAGATAAAACAAAATATCCACATGGCACCCTAAAATAACACAAGAATTGGTAAATAGAGTTGCATTAAAAGTCCAGAACCTAATATCCATTGTAAAAAAACCCCAGAGCTTTAGGAAAAGTTTAAAAGCAAATCAGACACACCACAATCACTCCAGCTTTTGGCAGTCAGCAACCAACGGAGATGGAGCCTCTGCCATAAGCAAGTGTAGTAGTCATGGCTGTCTCTTCTTTTTCAATAAGAATAGCTTATAATGCTTACAGACACACACAAAAACCCCCCACAGATAAATAAAAATAAATCATATGCATCCCTGTTGTCAATCATAACAACTTCATTTTAATCACTGGATTTGCAGCAACTTGTTCCTGGTGTAACTTTGGGCTTAATATCACTCCTGTCCATGTGGGCCCCTTGAGGGGCTTTGCAAAAAATTAGCTACCTATTTTTTAAAATCAGGAATGGCCTTGCTCTCTCATCACATGAAAAGGTACCAATTCTAACCCATCTTTCTAAGAATTTAAATCTACACTTCTTGTTATACCTGTTGTAATGCTTCTTTCATAACCACAGGAGTTTTACTGTATGACTGAACGTTTTAGATGAAAAGATTTTGTCCTTCACCAACAGATGTTACCATGACATTTTATCTAAGTTATTTGACCCTCACGACATAACAATACACTTGTTCTCAAGCAAGCTGGGATGCCAGCTGAATTCCATTATTGATTTACATGACCTGCTTCTGTAGCTGCATAGAAAATGCAGTTTTCTCTTTGTAACAGTATACTTCAAAAGAGACACCTCAACTCTCCAGCTGGAAGTGTTTATAACCAGTGTTGTTAGTCATAAAGTGTTTCATTTTATCACGTGACTACTCCTGATTTTATTTATATTACTTCATTGTGATAGTCACAGACAGTCACGCTTGACATTCAACCAGTGGGCAGTTAATGTAAAATTCCTGTCTTACTATGCTAGAGCTTGGATGGGAAACTGCTTAATGTAATTCTAGCAGTAGGTTTTTCATTTTCTTCCTGTTTCTATCCCTGTTACTCTTCATTCCCAGAATCTCCTTCTAAAGCCCTTGTCTTCAACCACTTAAATAACTCTTTCTCCTTTGCTGTCTGATCAGCATTATGAAGAAGGATCACACCAGTTAAACGCTAAATGTTTTTCTCCCTTCTATTCTTTCCAAGTGAGGGGAGTATTAGTTACAGGACCTCAAAGTGGAGCTGGATGGAGCTCCATTACCAGACTTTAAGCTTCTTATGCAGTGCAGGTTTACAGATGATGCTGTTCTCCCCCCACAACACATAAATCAGTTCTCCCACTTTGAATAGTGAGACAGGAATATGAGAGAGGGTTCAGGTCCTTTTGGTCTCAGGGATTCAGATACAGTCTCTTATTTGCCCCTTAAAGACATCTGCCAGAAAAGAGATTGAGACTGTTTATATTTTGGTAGTTATAGACTGGTTATTTCCTGATACTGAGATGAAAAAGGAAGGGATGAAAGCAGGAGCAAAACTTTGTGGAAACTCAATGACCTATATTATCCCACTGGATGTTATTCTTCTAAAACAATTAGAAAGATTAACGTTCTCAGCTCCATTTTAGGAGCTTTGACATACATGCACATTTTAGAGGATTTCATAAAGACTAATGTAGTCATCTGCCTTAAATACAGCAGACCTTTTACAAATAACAGTTTATATTTCTCCAACAAGGTATAATCCACAGTGAAATGTGTATTTGCATGAATAGCCTTGATCCATTAGGGGAAGGAAAAGGGTTTTAGTCAGAAGAAAGCATTGCATATTTCCAATATCAATAAGCAGATTTAAGCTAAGAGGCAAATAATTCAAAAGCATTACTGTAGTCATCATTAAAAAGGAGAATACCACTTTGTCATTATATGACTTACAAGCAGAAGGGCATTTTAATAGCTCACAACTCCTCTAGTTTCTCTAATACTTGGTCTTTTCTCCCCCCATTTCTGCTGATAATCCAAACATCCAGATGGTTTGTCTTGATTGTTGATTCACCCTCCTATTTTGTGAATTCTGCCATAGACTACACTCAAAATGAGTTTCACTCTGTACTACAACATATCCCAGTATTGATTTTATCAAGTCTGAAAGCTTCTATTGATAAGCAGTTACTTTGAAATGTTTTTTGCATGGGTCTTCTCTTTTTTTCTCTTACTATCTAAATTTATAGTCTTTAAGGTGGCTTATGAAAGCCATCTTCTTGTAATCAGCAAGCCAACTGCTAAAGCTCATTTCCCTTCAGCTACCAAATAAAGCATGGATAACAGTTCTCCTGTGTTCTTCAACTCTGAAATCTACCTCCAGCACCTCTGGATTAGCCTTCAAATTGTTTTCAGAACATGCATGCTGAAAACATCCCAAACTGCAGTTGGCCCACAACCAGCAACAGTAAATGGTGTGAATTTCAAGGCAGATGGTGTTATTTTACAGCCATATTTTGACAATTATTAAACTCTACCTATGAGAGGCCCAGTTTCACTGTCTGCTGAGGTTTCCAAGTACTGTAGCAAGATTTGCAGTAATTCCTCATAACAAGTGTAACATTATGCAATAGCATTGCAGATGCAGGCACTTTGCCAGCCCTAGCTCTGAAAATATATCTACAATTTTATCAGGTAGAAATCAGCCAGTTTAAACTTGGCACCCAAAGGCATTTCTTCCCAGCCCAGCCATGGTGCTACAAAAGTTACCCAACAGCCAGCCCCAAGTTGGGTCCTGCATCCCTGCCGGGCACTCTGACCACAGCTGGCAGGTCAGCTCTTTCCTTCATGGCCCCTGGAAAAGCTGTTCTCTGCCTCCTCAAATCTAACTCTGTAAAGCTAAAGAACTCTCCCCACAGCCTTGTTGCTTTTGTGCTTTTTTTTTTTTTTTTTTTTTTTTTTTAAAGCAGTGAACTGTACCTCCAAATGTCTGAGGCTCCAAATATAGAGAAATCTTCAATGGGAGTCTTTTCATTAGTGTGGCATTTCTTTTGCAGAGCACTCATCAGAACAAAAAAGGCTGCATTTTAATTTCATAATAGAATAAACAGGATAGAATTGCAATAATTTCATGCTAAAAGATTATTAAATTTATGTTTCAGGTGTTGATTCACACTTTATAAGTAATTTTGCAAGCAACTAGTTCATGACTGAATCATTAAGGGTTATATTCAAATGAAATTTTTAGGAGTAATTTGTAAAACAGTTGTGTTTATTATTTTGGTATTATAATCAGACTCTGTTCTTCTTTGTAAGCTTCTATTTTTAGTGTGTCCCTATAATAAGCAAAACCAAATTTTCAGCATTCTCTCAGCTGTACTGGGACCACAGTAAATATACTGGGGCAGAGAATACAGCTGCTGTGATAACGTAAGCAAACTGTTTTATACCCAGAACAAAATATTCTGGTCTGTGTCTGCGAAACTGAAGCAATACGGAAACACTGGAAATTTTCAGGTAAACATATGTATGAGGTTTTTATTAGATCTACAAAGGTTGTTGAGTTACAGAAGCACAGGGTCAAACACAGTGACTACTGGGAAAAAAAGCAGTAAATGAACCAGTGCTTTTGCAAATCAAACTGCAAAGCCTGTAGATAGAGAGAGTCACGATGACTGAAACAACCTTTCACTCCCAAATGTGCCCTGCATACAGTGGCTGCTCCACAACAGCACGATGATTTGGTTAGGTCTGTATCACCATGTATAATGTTATATAAATTAGTGTGTTGGAGAATTTCATTTACAAACATTTCAAAGCAACAGTTATATTTACACATAGAGAGACAAGCAAAAAAAGGTGTGAAAAAGTATTGCCAAGAGAATCTCTCCTATTGAAATATTCTGGTTTTAGTGTGATGTCAGAATCAGATATGTCCAGTCTGCACTCATACAACAAACACCCTTTGTTGCAAGAAAGTAACATATCATACCTTTTTCTGCCTCACTTGTGTTATGCTTTTCAAGTAGGAGATAACGAGGACTTTCAGGAAGAAAAGGCAGAATCACGACTTGTATCAGTGAAGGAACAATGATTGCTCCAAATAAGTAAGGCCACCGGGATTCCTGAAAATGGATACAAACATAAGTCAGTAATACTCTCCCATAGCAATACTAGACAGAAAAATAACTTGGAAGGGAAAGACTGTAATTTTTCATCATTCAACATATCATGTCAGTGATCAGAGTTATGTGTTCTTCCTGAGCTTAGGAAGCTGTTTGAACACCTACCCCTCAGATCACCTTACTCAAGGGCTAAGGAAGGCAGAATTCAAGCCATCAACTGAATAAGAATGAAAAGAGAGACACAGGGAAGTTGGAAAACACCAATACATAGCATGTTTCTCCTTTCCTTCAGCATCAACAACTACACAGGCAAATATACTGTATCTACTCAGATACATATTCTGCAAGTCATCTACACACACAGCAGTATCATCCATCAGCTTTAAAGAAATATTTTCATACAGTTACATATATCTTCATGCTGTATGTTTGCCTACAATAATTGATCTAAAAAAAATAATATATATATATATGGCTCAGTCCTCTGTCACAGTATGACTAAAATCTTGATGGTACTTGGGCTGAGCTGCAGTTTAGCAGTTTTGTGGTTGTTGGTGTAAGGCAGACAGTGACTGTTCAGCGTTTCACTGCTGCTGGCAATGAACCAAGTGAGTTTCAGGTCTCACCACAAACATGTACTTGACGAAACACAACAATTTCCTTGCAGGTATAGCTAACACATAGTTGGGCAGTTTTCATATATGTTCAGAAAAGAACACGTGCAGTTCAATGCAATTAGAACAAAAGATACCTAAGCTATAAAATTTAACAAGGAAAAAGATATCTGACTAACTGTTGTGAGATGGTATTTATGAATGCTTTCACTTGCAGCCAATACTTTCATCTCTTAAGCTGGCTTCTATGCTAATTTAAGAATAAGAAATGTGTTTCGCCTATTTTTCTGTCCAAAATCACAGGACCTTAAAGAAGTCCTTTTGGTTTATGTAACTAAAATAGCACATTATACTGTTACCCACCGTGACTTAGCTAACCTAGCTCAGATGTTCACATGAAACACTGACAGTTCTGTTCCAAAGTCCATGAAACAGAAAGTACTTTTTCTATTGACTTGCAAGTAACCTGTTGGAAGTCTTCAGCAAGGACCTGAGTCACCAGAGGCATCTGCAGCACCCTGACCAATGCAAAGACCTGATGAACACTCTCTGGAAGTCCTCCATGTAGAAGCCAGGCACTTTTAACCTGTCAGAGCCTCACTGCTGTATAGGTAAAGAGCACAAGGTGCTGCATTATCCAACACTGTCTATATGAATCCACTTGACTGCTAGCAAATTTCATTTTGACTCTGGTAATTTACTTTGATATCAACTGAAACAAAGTTGTTAACATCCTCAAATGCATTCATTATTTAAAACTAACTGTGGGGGGTGACCTAAGCCAAGCTCTTTTGGGAAGAGGCTGGGAAAGACAGCGAAGAGCCCATCTAGTACAACAGGCTTACTCTCAAGACAGGATATGTTCAAACACTTAAGGAGCAAGGTGTCAGCAGTATTGTTTTCTCCTGCAAAAAGGCCCTCAATCTGCCCATGTGGTTAATATGTCTGTTCCAACTGAATGTCAAGATTAAATTTTTCAGCCATTTTCTCCAAGTTCAGCATTAATTTATTTAATTAAATGCTTTCTAAGCTGGGAATTGGTTCTTAATTGAAAAGTCTACAGAGATTTCAGTGGGCCTACTGTTCAGGCATCATGTCTAGCACATTTTCAAAAGCTTGGCTAGTTCAAAGGCAGACTGCACTGCCGCCTCCTGGCTGATTGACCTCCAAGAGGCACCAGGGGTTTGGGTTCTGTCCCTTCATCAGAATAAATCTATCCATTCAGAGCCTGTATTTCCCTACACAGAGGAGGATACATTTTATTTCAATATCATTTTCACAGTCCAATTAAAGGTCAAAAGCCCCCGAACTATTTTCTGTTGACAGTTTTTATTTTACATTCTCCCACTTTCAGCAATGCCTAAAACACCATGTGCTGAATGATATGGGATGTAATCTATGCCCCAAACCTGAAATGGAGCCCAAGATATGTGAGTAACTCCCAGGAAGGCTGTGTGGGGTATCTTCTCACCAAGCTTTTCACTTGGCCTTTAAGGGATAAAGGTGGTTTTTTTAAAAAAACATCTCCTGAGATGAGAAAACAACTTGAGACGTTTTTGGCAAACCATTTAAAGTTTGAGGAGATCACTCGTCCTAAAAGCCTCTATTACCATGAAGACCTCAAGGCACTATTTTTTCCTTCCATTTTTCTTTTTTTTCCAATGTAGTTGACTGGAGAACTTTACCTAATATAAATGAACACTCTGTTTATAAACAAATAAGCCTGTATCTTATTTTAAAAACTAGAAAACTAAACAAAGATGAAAACTTTAAGAACAGCCAATAATCACATAAACAAAGTGGATATTGGTTTATAAAGAATAACTGAGAGACACAGGTAGTATAACTCATCAGCTTCATTCCATGTCTGCCTGAAATAATTTTCCATAATAAAAACATTTGTTATGTATTATACAAGAAAGTTTATAGGGTGTTAGAATTTTTCACAGTACTTCCAGATAAAAATCTTACTCTTCATCAGCACATCATATTTTCTGTAGTTTTTCTCCACAATGTCAATAATGTTTATTAAAGGGGAAAAAAAAAGTATTTTTGTATGCTGTTATTATCAGCATTCTGCCAGCGAGACTTCCTTGGAATAAGCTTACACTTCTAAAGTCTCCCATAGTGTATGGCTTATCAGTTGGTCACATTTGTCTCAAAAACTCTCCTGAAAGCATTATTTTAAAAAAATTAAGAATAAAACTCTGAACTTACTCTTCACAATGACTAACAGACTCTGCCAGTATAACAAAAAGCTCTGTGTTTCCACCACATAAGACTCTGAGTTTCCTTTATTTCTTCTATGAAAGATTTGTATTTTACTTTTTATTATGTTAACTTCTAAAACCTTACGGTAACCTCTCATAAATGTGCTCCCACTTGCCATTGCTGGCATGTGTTGATCAGTAGTCAAGGAAGTCAAGGGAAACCTCCATCCATTTCAAAATTCAGGTGACGCCTATTCAGCGCTATGGAACTGTGTTCTACTTGCTTTTCTCTTAATTTACATTATCCAAGTTTCAATTCTTCATCCCACTGCAGAAAATAAATAGCAAGACTAAAACAAGTCTAAAAGATTAATTAAAAATTGCTGAAAATCAGGCTGAACTAGAACTAAAAGAAGCTGGGAAAAGGAGGGTTTTGTAGCCTCTAAAAAGGAATAGGACAGGACACAATCTGGGACAATATTCAGAAGCAGTAATATGCTAAAGGCAAAAGACAGTGTAGGTGTGACTTAGAAGACACATTAATGCTTTGCCTCAGTGTCAGCAGTAAGGAGAAACACAGAGGCACCATTGAGAGAAATGAAAACAACTACATCTCATTTTATCTCAGGAAAAACTTAAAAGAGCACTAAACGTTTTAATTACAGGGGACCTGGTTCATCACCTTCTCAGAACTTGTAAAAATAACATGTCAAGATGGTAAAATTTTAATTTTGAACTGTCACATTATGGATATTTGCTTAGGCTGGAACACAAAAATCCTGGCAGTTAAACAGTAGAGCAAGTCTGACAACCATAGACTCATTCAAGAGTTGATATAATAAAATGCAAAGCTGCAGATAGAGAAGGCTGGGGGGGAACGTAGTGGATAAAGCATAACATGGATTTATCAACTGTAAATGAGACAAGATTAAGCTATACTGGAATACAGTAAAGTAAATGTTACCCTGGCAGAAAATCATCAACTAAAATGCAGATGGAATTTACTGTAACCATCAAAAGGTGGAAGAGAAACTGGAAGGGGAAATGTCAACAGGCACTGCTGACAGCTGAGCTACTGGTCCATATCAAGCTCAATGACATATTTAAGCATGAGTTACATTTAAGATTTTCAGCAATTAAGAAGATTTTGATAAAATTTGAAGATACTCTCAACACAGAACAGATTAAGAATATATGCATAAATTTTAACAGGGAGAAAGGAATTGCTGACAGGGTCACTCAACAGAGAAGTGTTGTACTGCCCTGGACATGGGCACTCATTTTTGAAAGATCTAGTGAGGCCCATTAAATACCTCAGTATGAGATGGATGACAGGATCAAAAAGACTGAGTAAGGAAATACACAACTGTGACAGGCTCTACTCTGTCTTTCTTAAAAATATTTCACAGAAACATAAAAACATAGAATGGTTTGGGATGGAAGAGATCTCAAAGATCATCTAGTTCCAATCCCCTACCATGGACAGAAAAATCTTTCACTAGACCAGACTGCTCAGGACTCCATCCAGCCTGGCCTTGAACACTTCCAGGCATCAGGTGTCCACAGCTTCTCTGGGCAGCCTGTTCTGGTGTCTCATCATTCTCAAAGTGAAGAATTTCCTCCTAACATCTATTCTAAACCTCTGTCTTTCAGTTTAATTTGGTTGTGGTGGGTTTACTACAGTGCTGAACAGCAAAGACTCTTTTTGTATACCTTTCTCATGTAAAATGACACTTTTTGCCCATTTCATATGTGGGGAGTAAAGAGACAAAAGCCTCTGGCATCAAATGCAAGATAGTCAAAATATCCAGGAAATAGTAGCTTGGTGTGTCTTCATTTTCATGCTTCTTTAAGAAGCAGAAATACATTTGAAATTTTAGTTTGGCCAAATATAATCATACAACACAGACAAAAAGAATTACATCCAATCTAATTTCTAGATGTCCTGAAGCACCTTGCCTTACCTCCTGCTGCGGCTGCAGAAGGATACAGGTCTCTGTGATATTCTGTCATATCTGCCAGTCCCACAGGCATGTCTAAAGTATCCATGGACATAAAAATTATATTATGTGCCTATATTCAAGCAATTGAATTTTGTCCTCTCTTGTAGAGGCACAAAAACTTTCATATCACAAATATTCCATTTGCCACACAAGAAAATCACATCCCTGCTCAGAACAGACACTAAACTTACTTGGGTCTGCAAAGCTGAGAAAACTGCACAAATTCAGCATTTCTCTGTTCATCTGTTTCTACACCACATAAAACACTCCTAAAAGTAAAGAACAACCTCACTGGCCTGAGGCCAAGGACTGAAAAAGCACTGAGATGGAACTAATTTCTGAGCATTAGAACTGTCTTTTCTTCCTTTCGTCAAGGGGATGGCACAGTGGTGTTGTCCATGAGACAGCTGAGAAAATAGTACTTCTATAGCTCAGGCTTCAGACCAGCTACTCAAGTAAGGTACAGAACCATTACATTTGCTTACCTTCCTTTAACCACTCCAAACACTGATCTACAACCTTTTCTGGCTGCAGAGGACAATCTGTGCAATCTCACAGTTAAATCCCTGCTGGACAGTTTTCTTTTTGCATGACCATTCCCATAACCCACTTTGTCAAAATGTCTTTCAATAATAGGACTACAAATTTAAAAGAGATGCAACCCAGATAATATGTGCATTTTGCCTCTGTTCCGTGCCCACATGGATATTTATTATTATATGGCACTACTACAGGTATAGCTTTGACAACCAGATTGCTCAAGTCTCTTCCCAGATTTTAGACAGTACAGAAACTCCCCAGACTTAAGGCTCTACAAGTCTAATGTAAAATTCACAGCAGTCAGTGGGAGGTTTTTGTTACTGAGCAAGCCACCTTTGGATAAGGATTTTTAAAACAGCCTTGAAAGTGGCTGGTGTCCAAGTCCCATGATCTTCTGTTCATTAAATCGCGCGTTAGATCACATTTTACGTATTGAGAGGGAGAATTGAAGTATCTGTTACAAGCTCCCAAGATGTTTTTGGTCCAACTTTTTATTGGAGTAACAACTTGCTTTTTGCTGCACACTTATATGGCATTTGTCTTCATTGCTTATTTATTTCCAAGAAAAGCAAAACTTTCAGAGAAAAGCAGTGGGAAATGGTGAGTTTTCAAATGGGTTTGTAGCTGTAGCCAACATATACACTTGAGCTTCTTTAGAAAGAAACATTAAAGGGTTGGATCTAGGCAAAATTTCTGACAAAACTTCCTTTCAGCAATGCATGTTGACTCAGGTTAGCTTCCATAAATAATAAAATATAAAGTAATCTGTTAAAATAACTGAGGATGATAAGATTCAATTTCTCAAACAAGAGCATATAGAGTATCATTCTAATGCCCTCGGGCACCTCCAGTGTCTCTGTGGGGCTGACAGATGCGACATAAACAACTCCAGAGACCTGTATCCTTCTGGGGCTGCAGCAGGAGGTGAGGAAAAAAGTTCCAGGGCATCTAGAATTCCCATTATATGCAAATATTTTTTTATGTGATTCTATTTTGTCAAACTGAAGCTATAAAGGTCAGACCAAGGTATATCAAGGTTAAGAAAAACAAACATAAAAATGCCCAAAGCACATGTGTTATTTTAAAAACAACTGAGATGGTTGAATATTTAATCCCAACACATTTTTAATGGCAACAACTCTGGTTTAGATTTTTTTAAAAAAGTCTTGTTTTAATTTGACATTTACTTCAAGTTTAAAAGAAACCCTCAAACTACTAATCAAGAATATATCTATACTTTGCGAACAGTTTCAAAAGCAAACTAAGAAACACAGGTCTAGAAAATACACCCTATTACTCAATATGACTGCATGCTACCCTACAGTGCTTGACCAACTTACTACAGCATTAATATCCAATTTGTAAAGGACAAATTTGCATATTAGAACATGAATTTACAATAATGGGTGATTTTACAAAGTACGATGGAAATTGAAACTGAAACGTTAATCATCCAGAGAAAGGTTTCAATGGTGCTTATCTCCCCAGTGAGTGAAACACACTCAGAAGGAAGCCACAGGTCAAATAATTTTAGATTTATTGCTTAATAATATATTTGTAAATATTATCAGATAATAAACCCTAAAGAGATAGGCAAATTTACAACATTCACCGGCTCATAAACTTTTGAAGCAGAGTTCAACAAACACAGGGTAGGATAAGGTTCATAGATAGATATTGCCTGTTATTAGGGCAGCTACAATAAGTGACAAAACTCACCTTTTAAAGTCTGACAAAGAAGCAGAAAGTCATACTTTAAATATTACTATAAACACCAAGTTAACTTACATATATTAACTGTGTTTCAGTGGTTCAGGAGAAAGCTTTATGACAAATTATAAGCAACTTCTATCAACTTCCATGGCATTTTGGTGTCTTTCTTCTTTCCTTCAGATCTGTTGAAGGACACCTTTCCATGAAAGCTTCTCTACTGCTTTTTCAACTACTGTTTCAACTGTCTTTGAGACAGCAGTCCTTACTGATGATGAACTTTCATCCAAACATTAGATGCTCTGCCATACAGGTTTTTGTTCAGCTCTAAGTCTAAAAATATATATATATCTTCATAATGTTCTTTCTTCTATAAACACTTCCACTTCCATACTCAGACAAATCCTCTCCTGCAGGATATTCTTCCCAAATGCAAAACTGCAGTAATTCTATATTACATATGGCTAATCAGCCATGTGCTGTTAAAACTTCAGGAATTGAAGTCTCACAGCACACATTTAATGGACTGAAACTCATTTGCAAATATGAAGACACACAGCTGTTTTCCCATGCTTTACTTAATGAGTTCTTTACAGAAAAGACATGCATAAATACTGTTGTGTCTGTCTTGGGGAACCAATAAAAAGTTAATTTATAATCTCCAGTAAAATATATAATCTGAGCTGATCCACAATAGATAAAAAGGAAATACCTCACTTAATGTCTCCATTAGAAATACATCGACACCCACCACATCGCATTCTAAGTTGTTCTATACAATTTTGTGTACACTTGGTATTTCACAGAATCACAGAATGGTTGAGGTTGGAAATAATGTCTGGAGGTCATCTGGCCCCCTCCTGCTCAAGGAGGGTCACCTACAGCTGGCTGTCCAGGACCATCTCCAGATATCTTGAGTATCTCCAAGGATGGAGACCCCATGACCTCTGTGGGAAACTGTGCCAGTGCTCACTTACTTACACTCCCAGTTGGAAAAAAAAAAGGGTTTCCTCATGTTCACCTCCTGTGTTTCAGTCTGTGTCTGTTTTCTCCAGTCCTGTCACAGAGCACCACTGAAAGGTCTTGGCTCTATCCTCTCTGTGCCCTCCCTTCAGGTATTTAAACACATTGATAAGATCCCCTCCAAGCTCAGCCTCCTCAAGGCTGAACAGGCCCAGCTTTCTGAACCTTTCATGAGTGCTCCAGACCTTCATCATCTTAGTGGTCCCTCTCTGGATTCTCTGCAGTCTATTCATGTCTGTCTTGTACTGGAGAGCCCAGAACTGGACACAGCACTCCAGGTGGGGCCTCACCAGTGCTGACTAGAGGGGAAGCACCACCTCCCTGATGGCAGTACTTCTCTTAATGCAGCCCAGGAACCCACTTGCTTTCTTTGTCACAAAAGCACATTTCTGGCTTAAGTTCATCCTGCTGTGCACCAATACACCAGGTCCTTTCCTGTCAAGTTGCTTTCCAGCTGGGTGGCCAACAGCATGTGCTGGTGCCTGAGGTTGTTCCTCTCCAGGTGCAGGATTTGCACTTCTCCTTTCTGAACTTCATGAAGTTCCTGTCAGCTTATTCCTCCAAGCTATTGAGGTGTCTCTGGGTGGTGCCATGACCCTCTGGTAAACTTCTTGGTGATGCACTCTGCATCATCATCCAAGTCATTAATGAAGATACTGAACAGGACTGGACCTTGGACTACACCACTAATTACTGGCCTCTGAACTAGACTGTGCTTTACTTTGCTATATTTCTACAACATAACTAGGCAGAATGAAGATCTTAAGGGCTTTTTTTTATTCTATACAGCCAGCTGTTTGAAATTATCATGGACAGGACACTTTAGGAATACAAGTGGTCCTGGAAAATACTATAGTAATGGATGCATTTATCCTACTCTAATGGAAACTACAAACACCTTTTTATAATCTTAAATTTCCAGGATCCTCCATGCAGCTGCAAGAGTTCACCTGTCTCTTATTGCCACAAGAGCTCTCTGTTCCATACTCTGAAATAAATGCTCACTCATATATTGAAAGAAGACTGTCCTTAACTATAGTCAATCTCATGGCTCAAGGGGAAGATAAACACAGAAGAAAAGATCTCACAGAAAAATACAAAGAAACTGGTTGCTTCATACTTTGTGTTATCATATTAATGTGTAAGATTGATTTCTAGAGCATCTCCAACAGACCATTTTTAACTGGTCTCCACCTGCAGGTTCCTAGAGCAATTCTGAATAATTTTCTTTACTGATCTATATACTGACAGTTTTAAGGAATCCTTGAAACTGAGTCAAGAGTCTTAGGAAGAAAGATGTTTAAAAAAAAAGAATAACAAGGGAAAAATCACACAAAATGAAGCTTTGACAAGCAAAATCAAAGCTTATTTTCAGAACAGCCTTCAACTGAACAGACTGCAGAACGACCTATTCCATCACTGTCTATTTTAGTGCAAGAGAAGGAATACTTTTAAAAAAATGCAGTATAGCAAAATGAAAAATTCCTATATACACTTTCCTAAATACACAACTATCTATCACATAAAATACATCATTTTTAAGAGGTCTGGTAAAGAAAGTCAGAGTTTGACACAGCACCTACAGAAGTTTTTACTTTGATTTTTTTAAAAAACTGTCCCTTAGCAACGTCTACTTGTGTAAAACACTAACTTGAAAGGAACTAATCACAGAGATTCCTTACTAGACATATAGTGCAGTGTCTATGAAGTTCATTAGTCCTTTCCCAAATTAAGCTCAGTTTTCTGCAGAAATTGGTATTGATATTTATATCAAGGGAATTTCTTTGTCACAAACTTATTTCCAGCTTACTCTGTTTTTAAAAACAGGTAAACTTTAGCCAAATATGTACTAAAGCTGTACAAAATCCTAAAAAAAAAAAAAAGGTTCATGTTCCTTCTATGACAAAGACAGCATTTACTTAATACAGTTCATAACTGTAACCCCTTCCACAACAGTTTCACAACATGATAAATTCCAAATGTATTTAAAGACTGAGAAGTCTAGAAAAGACAGCACATCACTTTAAGACCAGTTCTAAGTCTACTGTGTTGTACTTTGTTTTTCATTGCTTTGAGTGTTTCCCCAGCATGGGGTTAACCCATAAGAGCTGCTTAACCCTGACTTTTCTCCTTGAGAAGCTCCTTCCCATCTCTGATCATTGCTGCTCCCTTCTGTACCTTGTATTGCTTGATTACACTCTTTTGGAAACAGAATGAGTAAACCGAATTGCAATATTCAAGAGATGGCCACATCAAGAATTTTACATTCTTTTTCCGTTCACTCTACTTTCCCCCCACCTCCCCTGTCCCAGCCTCTGGAAACACAGCAGTAATAGGGTTTATTCCAAAAGTGTTGCCCTGGTAAGTCATAGGATGCAATTAAAGCAAGGTTTTCAGGATGACATACTACCCACTATGAAACAGCACAACAATGTAGTTACACAAGCTCGTGGGTGCATCACCTAGAAACACTTGAAGTCTGTAAAATAAGGTTGCTGAAGTAAACAAAAAAATTCTGTTTTTCTGCTGTCTACCTATGGCAAACAGCTTTTTGGCCAGAGCAGCGGCTGGAGCCAGCCAACCACTGGGGCCAGCTCCAGGGAAAACAACTGCAGCTCAGCAAAGCTTTACACACCACACACAGGAAAGGGACTCAAAGCAGAAGTCTGAGGAAAACATGGCAACAGGAAACAATTTCAGCTTTACCTGTCCTGAATATGTACACACAGTGTAAAACATTTTTTCTCCCCTTTCACGTATCTATACAAAGATGAAAGAGATACTGAGACTCCACGAATATTAAAAAATATAAACATTATAACTACTGCAAATGTATTAATTAACTAAACCCTCTATTATTTAAAGAAAGATTAAACCCCACCTTCATTAAACAAAATGAAGCAATGGAAGAGGCAGTCTGGTGGTTTATAACAGTTAAAAGGTGTTTTCATGCTAAGGAGAACCTGTGGAGCAGGACATTACATGCAGGAGAAACTAAATGAGTGAGAGTGACACCTAAGGTTACATATAATATGCCAGAATCAGGCCAGACAATATTCCCCCAAGACAGTAAGTGTAGATTTGAACTTTCAAAACTGAACTTAACAATGCACTGGCCTTTGCTGTGCAGGGAGAAATCTGTTAGGAAAAATGGGCTGATTTGATTGCAGAATCACAGAAACAGAGAGAATGGGAACACCCAAAGGAGAGTGTTTGAAGAAGAGACAGATCTGAGACCTCCTTATCTTAATATCTGGGTTTTTTTTTTCCTTCAGTCAGATACATGGAAAGCTGCACTTGCAATACAACCAAAAATGTTCCAAATTAAATAATCTTGTAGCCAGAAGCAATATTTCAGTGCTCACATTACAGCAGATAACATCACTGCACACCTGTGGGCCTGCACCAAGTTGTCATCTACAGTTGCCATGGCTTCCTGAAGAATTAGGAACTCTGGCTTACAGAATACTAAAACAAGATGCTAGCACATGAAAACAGGCACACAGCTCTCAGCAGTCAGGGTGGTGGAGGGAAGCACATAAAGCTGTCAGTCTTTGTACTCTGATCATCAGCCTGCTTGCACCATCAGGTAATTTCCAAAACCTCAATAGAGACATAGCAGATACAGTTTTCCATAGGTTATAGATTTACAAGAATCAGAATCTTGAATAAAAAGCACTACTGGGATTTGTTGGATGAGAGGGAATTAAGACAGTGGAAAGAAAGTAGGAATATCAAATCACTGCAGCAGAGGACCAGTGTCACAACTCCAGCTTTTCTCCTTCAGATAATCACTCTTACTAAACCTTGCATGCTAAAGGAACACACTCTTCAGACTTGATACTCTAAAACTAGTGCCTTTTGAGATGACTAGGACAAAAGTCTATATATTCAGAATCCAAAAGAATGCCAGTATTCATGTTTTAGAATCATTATTAGATTTAATTTTATTTTTTTTTTTGCATCTTCTCTTTTTTACTATAATTTTAAAAAGGGGTGTAGTCACATTTGTCAAGTTCATGTCAATATGGCTGGACACAGTAAAACAAAATGCATTTCTGTAATACTTCAGACAAAAAGTTTCCAGGAAAACCGGGTAATATTTAATAAAATTCTATTTTTTAAACTATCATTTCACCTGTGTTATCTGTATAATCTTGTTCTCTTAAGTTCAAATTTAAACCAAGAATTATTTCAGAGAAAGGCACACAGGATAAGCAAGAGATTAAAGAGCTTGTGCTACTTGCGCTAGATGAAGCCTAACCTGAAACACAAAGATGGGGAGAGGAAAAAGGAAGCAACTGCAGTAGGTGGAGGGTGGGGGGGGAAGGAGGGAAAGAAGGGAGGGGGAGAAGAAAGAAAGAAAAATGTATTAAAATATAAATAGCAGTTGAGCAAAAGAATAACTAGAATAAGTTGGCAGAACTGGCATGAAAAGGTATTAGAAGGAAATGAGAAGAATGTCAGTCCTCAGCACTTCCAGTAGAAAGCTTGGGAAAGCTGGAGGAATAGGAAACCAGCCTTAAGATAGTAACCCAGCCAAAACTGACATTGCTCCCCAGCACCACCCCTGGGGCTACCCACACACCTCCTGCTTCACCTGGACTGTCCTTGACAAATAAAGGACTGCTAAAAATTCACTTTGGGGCTGCCTAACCTACTTGATATAAAAAGCAATAAGGACTTCAGAGTTGTCTCAAGTAATACTCAGTGCTTCGGAGTTATTTTTATCACAATTCCACATTTAAAGCAACACTTTTACATTGGATAACAGAGGAAGTAATCACTTAGGTTGTTAATAAGTGCTTGTTAATGTTATGCCCTACAGCCAACATAAATGCCTTCCTTTTCTGTGAAGAGTTCTACAGAACCACTGAAGGCAACAACCTCATATAATCCACATAAAAGCATCAAGCTCCAATTTAAAAGTTAAATTTTCTGCTCAAGTTACTTCAGCCAAGAGTCTGTTCCAAGCATCACTCTGCTGAATTTCAGCATGTAATTATTCACACAATACTTACAAAAAGTCATTCTTGTAGCCATATTCTCCCTGAGGTTAAGCCACTCTATTCCTTCTGCAGTTCTCTTTCTTGTGTTAACATGGTGCAGTCAGTTTTCCTCCCTTCCCTTTATTTACCTGACCACACAAGCAGTGTTGCTGTTACCAGCTCTTACAAGACAGAACCTCAGCCATGCTGAAAGCCTTGCTCATGTCCACTCCTTTTCCAACAACTCTTCCAGCAAGATACCCAACTCTGGTTTTATCCCTCTTTTGTTCAAAACCATCACTGCTTATATACTATGGTTAATAACCCCTTAGATATTTGCTCAATTTACAAATTATAGATAAATGACAGAGCTCAGAAGAAAATAGTTATGAAATTGTATAAGACACGTATTTGCAACTAGCATTATTTACAACAAATTCTGATAAGAAACAAACAACCACAGAGCAACAAATCAAAAACCACCTCCCACTGAGGAAGGTTCAGTGGGAACCGCACAAAGGTGGGGAAGAAAATCCTGGCTTGACTGAAACCAGAAGACATTAAAAAAAAAACTACACCCACATACCCAACTAGAAGATTCAAGCTGCCTCCAATATTTTTTTCTGGAAATAAGCTAGTTCATATCTGCCAAAATTTTGCTTCTTTTACATGTTGATGTTACCCATCTTGAGAAGAACTAATTCTACAGATAAAGTGTATTTCTTCTTACATTAATTAATTAATTAATCTATCTTTGATGGTGTAATATTAACTTCAAACTAAAGGAGGTTGTAGAAGCAACCTCCACAATTTGGTAGCAGTAGCAATGGGGATGAAAGAAAGGCAAGAAATGAGCTGAAATCAAGAAATAAGTATTTCCTATTCAAAATATCCCAAAGACCTAAGAGGGAAATAGGAATTTGCATGGCACCTCACCTTTAAAAGTGTATGCATGTTTCAAAAAACAAACTGACAAACAAAAAACCCCACCAAATAAATAAATCCCTACTTTGTAAGGGCTTGTATATATTCTAAGCAACTGAATAAGCCTCTTGACATTTCATACACTCATTTACAACAGTCTAGCTTCCTAAGCAAGAGAAGGGACGTCTAAAGAAGCCACCAAGGGAGGTCAGTAATAGCCATTTTAAGCTTTTTCCTAAAATGTGTTGCTTTGGAAGGTGCAGGGGAGAAATCTATTGTTCAATAAAGGGCAAACTGAATCAAATCATTTGCCTTCAGAAGAGCTGAACAGAAATAAAAACAGAATAAAAAAGATGGTCAGACAAAAATAAGAGTGTCAGGGAGGATGGTATCATGTATTTACAAAGGAGTTGAATTTGGGTGGACAGAGGAGGACAAGCTCTCCTCACTTTTCAGCAATTCACTACATCTGCTGGTTGTCAGAAGGGATTCTGACTTCAGGTTTTATTGTGAGAGGATTGATGCAGACATTTCCTCCACGCTGCCTTGAAGATTCATCTCTGAAAGGAAAGTATCTGGTTGAATCAGATGACCCACTGTGGTTCCTTCTAAGCTTACCCATTCTGTGATTCTGTATTTCCAAGTGCCAGCCTGAACAAACCTCGAGTTCATTTATTTAGAGTAATGATGACATCCAGTGGCCACCAAGTTAATCTCAGCCTACGACAGCAAGACCACCTCTTACCTGAATAGAGAATCTTTCCATAAAGGCATATATTAACTCTGCTTCTCAACTTTGTAGTCTAAAATTAGGAGTGCATTACAAGGAACACTGTAATCATTAAGCAAGAGTCTTCCTATTCAGATTCTCATACGAACTCTAACCAAGCCTTTTTCAGTTCTATCTCACACTGAAATATCACAAATCAAAACCATAAAAACTCTTAAGCATTTCCAGGGTACTCAAAGAAGCCCAAAACCTGCAAAAATGAATGCACATGAAGAAAGCAGGGGGAGGGGACCTGCATATGGACACACACAAGCTGTTAAACTTGACCACATCTACCAAACTTAGTCAAAAGTACATGCTTGTGGAAGACAGGGAGGAAGCCACTTTTCAAAGTGCTTCAAAACAAAAACCCCCCAATGCTTCTATTTTCCACTTTTGTAAAGAACTCATTCAAAAGACGAAAACATGAAGCTTACAACACACTTGTGTTCTTTGACAGAAAAGATCTGTTAAATACTTACTTGCCCAAATATTTCTGGCAGTCCCAAAACTTGACCAGTGAAAACACCAATACAGATGAAAATTGCTGTGACCTGACCCAGTGAACCACGGATTTCCTTAGGAGATATTTCACTCAAATACATGGGGAGGGCACTTAAGGAAATTCCTACGAAGGAAGAAAAAAACCCATATATTAAGTCAAAACTTCATTATCCCAGGTATGAAACAGATGTCTACAGAAAGGAGTACAAGTGCTAATCTGCTCAGAAGAGTGGCATAAGAACATGTAAAGAACAGAATTATATCTATCCACAGATAATATGAATTATCTTCCCTGCATGTCTAATTACTCTTACACCACTTAATAACTATGGGATTGATTATCTGTTACAGATCTACAGTGATGTGCGTAGGCTGCTATTTGATGAGGAGCACCAAAGGTTACTCAGAGATGAGAAACACCAGGAGAACAGATTTTACATTTTAAATTTGCTCATCCCAAAGCAATCAAAGTCATGTTAGCACTGGTGAGGGTAAGGAAAAAAAACCAAACCAATGTATCAGTCAGACAGAGCAGACACAATCAGAAGAAATATTTTTACTGTAAACAGTACCAGCAGACGTTCCTCTCAGTACAAGCTTACAGCTGCAATGAATTCTTCATAGTAGGCATAAAATAAGGGTGAGACTGCTGCTCAAATCCAGGAGATAACAAATGCATGACCCTGGTTAATACAATGACAATATTTACACAGCTCCAGAAGTCTGGTAGTTTGGTGAGAATCTAGACAAAATTAGCAGTCAACACCAAAATTACCCATGGACTTCACATCTAGCTACCTGAGAAGTTGTTGAGACCCTTACTTGTAGCTGCAAGACTATTCTGGTGCTGCAGTGCCTCAATGGTTTACTTTTAAATTGGGAAGATCATATTTCTAGGAGCAACTGAAGATGTACCAAACCTTCCTTAATCCTGCTGGTATCAGCATGGGATCCAACAACTTCTGAACACACAGCAACAAGCAGTGTTGCTAAATAGACTACACCCTCTTAGCTAAAGCATTTTCATGGCATGAAAACAGATACACTCTACTGGAACTGGAAGAGGAAGGGTGGGAGAACAACCAGAGTGGATAGCAGTGGCTAGCATCCATTCCAGTGTCTTCTCCAAACACCAGATCCTTCAGCCCTTAGTCTGCTGTTTTTCCCCTGTGAAAACAATGTGGCTACAGCTAGCCCCTGAAATGTCTCTTCAGTGTAAAGAAAGCTCTGACTGGGGGAAAGCAGAAAGGTTATGCATGGCATTTCAGATATACAGCAGGTGACCAAAGCTTACCTGCATCAATACCCATGACAATGCGGCCCAATATGAGCATTTCAAATGACCCCGCCAGCAAGCAGAGGGACATCAACAATGCAGCTGCCACTGCAAACACATTATTGAGCAGCAACGTACATTTCCTAAAAGAAAAAGACAGTTTGTGTAGAAACCAGCATCACAAAAGTTAGATCTAGTCATATACAAAGCATACTAGGCTGTTATTCTTAAATGTCTATAAATAAAAAGCTGCTGACAAACACTGCCTCTTAGATGTGAAGAGTTCCAAAGTGCAGCACTATACCAAAATGTATACAGTTTCAAACCTAAATCACAGCTTTAAAACAGAACGTATCATACCTAACTAAAGAGTTGCATTTCAAAAGCACAGCAATTAGCCACCCTATGTATCCTAAGCACCCAAGTGCCATGACTGAGATTCTGTATATGAATACAAACATAAATAAGCATACTCTGGATAGACGTCTCTATGGAGGAACCAGAAAATATACTTCAAAGAGCAATAAGCTGATATAACTACAGGTATTTTAGTGCTATGTAAGTTTTTTTGTGACTTTGAGAGCTCCTCAACACTAACATATTTATGGCATTATAATTCATCCTTACATCCATGATATTGAGCACATGCATTGAGGAAAATTACTTTCTACCTCTAAGAGTTAGAAAAAACACTTGAGCTCACAAAAATTGTTCAAATTAAACAAAATACATATTTACGTATTTCTTTCCCACTTTTTAAATTAAATAATTATATAACAGATAAATAAAACCTTAAAAATACTTTTTCAAATAAAAGAAATATTCTTTATGAAAATTACTTTGTTAAAAAGTTATAAAAATCACAAAAGTATATTTTAAAATTTTTAAAATATATCAATTTCTCATTTACAATATTCCCACAGATGTATTTCTTAAAGTTTTCATCTTTCAGAACTTTCTGCTTAAGCTTGAGGGACTCATTAATTCAAAAGTGACTTTTAAGTCCCATAGCTTCTGTAGAAGGAAATACTTTGCAAAAGAAATGATAGGCAGGGTTTCATGGGACTGTGACAGTCGGATTCAAACACTGACATCCAAGGTCTCATTTCCTGAACACATGGAAGAAGAGTGTTTAAAGATACAGAATCCACAGCTCCGTTGCAATGTTTCTCTATAGAGATGTAGTGGAAACCCCACCCAGACCTCAGGGAATCGCTGTTACCTTACACACATCTCTCCACATAAATGGAATTAAGTGGCTTTCTGCTAAATTGCTGCCTGCAGGCGAATGGCTGGAGAAGTCATTGTGAGGTTCAGCATTAAGAGAAGTTTCTCACAATTCCCAGGCAGAGTCTCAGGGATATCTGTTGGAGATGTGGCATCTTTACAGCACATCACAGTGAGATAGCTTTGCATTGTGTCTGATCTAACACAAAGCATCATAATTTTCACAATTACATGGCAAAAGAATGATTGTACCCTATGTTTTTCATCTGTGAGTCACCTCACTTAGCTACATATGGTAAAGCAACGGAGCTCTGTCTTTACCAGGTTTTGCAGTCACATAATTAAGCACAGTCTTGCTTTGGCTCTAGAGGTGCACCTCAGTACTGAAGCCTCCAGTACTACTCACAACAACATATAAAGGAAACAAGTGATTTGAAAACAAATTTACCTGGAGATAAACATCACTGATGATGTAAATTATGAGGAATCAATTAACTTTGAGAGTACAGGCTGAGAATACATCAATTTTAATAAAAAACCTGAAGTGGTATTAAATTTGTAAGTATTCTCAATAGATTTTAAATCTCTGTGTATTGCAATTACCATGCAAAATAAGAGGAATGACCAGAAAGGCTGTTCACTCCTTTCTTTTCTAAAACAGGTCATAAACTGAACCAGCCATTCTTGTTCTTTTCAACATATAAGTATCAACCAGAAATCTCACACCCACCAAATAAGTCATCCAACTTTTCACACCAGAAGAATACATTTTTGAAAGGAAGTATTTTTAATACTTGCTTTTTAATTTACATTTCCCGCTTTCTACTGATTTTTGAACACTGAATAACATGGTTTAAAGGTTAAAAATTGAAATACAGTTAATTTAAAGTTGATACAACATAACTGTCAAGAGTGATGACTGTACTATTTGAAACATATTTTTCAAACAAATATACACTTTGAGAGGGCTGAAGTGATAAAAATAATGCCCAAAATGTAAACAAAATCTTCATTCAGGTCAAACAAGTCTTATACATTCATCTGAAGATACTACTTCTCTCTAATTTAAATACAAACTACAAAATACACACCTTTTGAGAAAAAGTTGATCAGTGAACCCTTATGCTGTGCAGCAGAGAAGAGAAAAGCATAACCTAACTAACCAAGATAAGAGCAAAGGATTTTGGCTTTTACAGATTAAAAAAAAAAAAAAAGAAAACAAGAAAATACGCTGTTTACCGTGTTACTATATAAGGCATGTAAAACATGGTGCTGGCTGTCTGTGACAAGGTTTGGGAAGGGAAGGGACTGCAGAAGGGGTTTCTGTGAGGAGATGGAATGAGGGTGTAACCAGGTCAGTGGGGGAGAAGGTGCTCCAGACCAGAGCAGGTACAACCCCAGGGGGACTGTGGTCCACGGATGACCCACACTGGAGCACAGGAGGAGTGAGAAGCAAGGAACAGCTCAGAGAAATTGCTGCACACTGACCCCGACCCCTTACACTGCCTGTTTTCTCACTGAAGAACTGAGTGTGACCTGCCATGGCACCAAGAGGAACAAGAGGAGCCTGGAGCGATGCTCAGCCTGGGAATATGTGCCCCTAGCAGTGGCCTAAGCAATCCCTTGAGCATATTGCCCTGGGTGCTCAGGACACACAACAGCAGCTGCTTTTCACTAGAAGAGAATTTAAATTATGAAGTGTCAAAGCTGCATGGAACTTCTGCTTTTGTGTTTGAAGATTTCCTTTCAAAAAATTACATCTCCCTTGAAGTAAGTAGGGTCTAGGAATTCAGTAATTTGGAAATTATGTTATTAACCTTACAGCAATATGATTCAGGAGTGTTCTTTTTAAAGTCATACATTATTTCTGACTAATGCTTTTGATCCCCCTTACCTCATTCTTCTGTGTCAGTGTAAATGGAGCTCAGCTGCATCATACATAGAACCCTCCAACCTACACTTGAACAATTTAACAGCAAAGTATTTTATTGTTCTGTCAACATTTAACGATGTGCTCCTCAGTTAACACAATGATATGTCAGTCTGGGCTCCTAGACCAGACAAACACACTGCAGGGTGAACAGCAGACTCGAGAACCACTCTTTGGCGAGTAGCCTTTATCCATACAACCCTTTCCCATCTGTACTCCAGCACTCACACACTGCATCTGTAACAGCTATTTTCATGGCTAGTGGAGATAAACGTAGTAAACAGGGGCAGAGTCTGCAAGTGTAAAGGTCTACTCTGGAAATATGACCAGCTTCAATCAAAAGGGTGTTTCTATGACAGAGATCAGCCACCACTTTCACAAGCTGCATGCAAAGCTGTTCTTTGCTCAAGCCCGTTGAGCCCACTTTTTACTTCATTTTATTTTAATAAAGACTCAGTGGTATTCGGGGAATTAATCAGTCTGAGTCAGGCATAGTTTCATATATTTAACAAATGTGTAAAATCCAAATTGATGATTTGGCAGAAGAAGTTGAAAACCTAAAAATTAAAACAAAATAATGTGACTATGAAAAATATTTAAGAATTGAAAATCAAACGGTGAAGTGCCAGAATAAACTAATGAAGAATTGGTAACAGCAGAGAATACTGACTTGCTGTGAGCATGAAATGGAAAAACTTGAAAATATAGTCTTAAAGATGAAAAATAGGATATGGAGGAGTTGAGACAATGACAAACAGACCTGAGAGAGTACAATCTAAAGTAATGGAAATAGTCAAAGTGTAAACCAGAAAAGTAAGAACAGTGGAGGTTAATGCTTAAAATTAAGCCTCCATGATGATGTTCACCTGTGATTTAACTGACCAAAAAATATCAAATCACATAGAATTTACAACTAAGGAAAACCAAAATGAGCAGTTATGATGAATACTTCAGTGGTGGGGTTTTTTCATACCCTTCTAACTATAGGTGAATAATAAATACCTTTAAATTCTCTTTGGAAGACTGTTTGAAAGAAAAATTTGACAGAAATATCTACTTAGTACCTGCAGCAAAAAAGCAAACACCCACTAGCACAAACATTCCTAAAATACTCATATTCTCTATGGTCAAGGCTTGGTGAAATACTGCTTTGTATAGAGGAACAGCATCCTCAAGCTGGGGCAAGACCAAACATCTTTTAATTTAGTTCTTCAGGCTGTATGTTAAGTCAATGCAAGGAAAGAAAAAAACCCAAGTTTTTATTACTGTGTGAGAACAAGTGTTGTTAAGAAACAAATGAGACATGTTGATAGCTTTGATTGCTTACAGTAAGATACTAATCAGATTACTGAAACAAGAATCTGCAAGTCCTTTGTGACATCTTTTCTATTTTATAGTATTTTCCTTTTGCACTCTTGACAATGCAACCTCCTTAACATGTCAACCCACTGCCCTTTCAGAGCAAATGGGTTCTGTGGCTCAAATGATGCACAATAAGGCCAGAGAGAAAGGCACTCATTTCACACTTGGAAATTCATATCTCTTAGAAATGAGCTTCCATGATTTAAAGATGCTGAAGTTTGCATTCTGGTGAAGAGGGTTTTTTCAAAAAGAAAAGTAAAGCCTTCTAGAGACATTAAGTGCGAAATTGCTTTAGGCAACACAAGTTTTCCACTCTACTTACCGTCCAAAGAACTTCACAATTGGGGTAACAATAATGGCACCCACAAGGCCACCAATGGCAAAAATAGAAACTGTTATGGACCACAGGAGCGTCAGTGTGCTTTCATCCACAGAGAAGCCGTATCTTCTCTGCCAAGTTTCATTGTAAAACTTCTTGATATACTGCAAGAAAATAGTAATAATAATACATGTTTAAAAATCACACTAAGAACTGCTGAGAGAAACAAAATTTAAAAATTAAAAAAGTAAGTCAATGCAGTAGCTTGCTCTTCCATCTCTCTCCTCCAAAAAAAAGGGACCTCACTTCTAGATGCAACTGCAATAAAACTAACTGAATCAGTCAAAGCATACATATGAATAAATCATGGTGGTCACAAACAAGGTGGTTACACCCCTTCAAGGATACTCTTTGAGGTTAAGAGAAAGACATCTGCCCACCAAAGGTGAGTTACATCAGATCTCTACTTAATAATTATTTTTTTCCCATCTTTAATAAAATTGCTTTGATACAGCGCACCATAACTTTTATGTGGTATAGTAAATAGTTCTGATTAAGATCTTTTGACAGATCATTTATCACAATAAATAAGTCATTTTATATAAATATATCTGGTTTGCCATCTATAACCCTGTGGGACAAAGTTGTACTTAAAACCATTGACAAAGCCTGGGGCTAAGATTGTATCCAGACACATCCAGACTCCTCTCTGAGAAAGAGTTTAGAAAGCAAGTGGATCCTTTCTGCACCTTGTGTCTCAATGGGAGGCTTCTGTAATAAACTTTGCCTAAAGCCCCACTCACACTTGCAACACCCCCCCTCCAATCAGATCAGCCCTCCTGCTGATGTGTTTGGTTCCAGGATTCTGGAAACATTTTGTGTCTTGGTCAAAAATCATTGTCAAGTACTTTTTCAATAGTTGTCAAAGTATCATACAGTCCTTCTTTAAGCTTGAAGGACTTCAGCATGGAAAGGAATTGTAACAAAGTAAAAAAGGGCAGACGATATCCAGCATCTTACAGAGAAAAGGACACCCTACAATGCAGGCTCCATGTCACCAGAACAAGTTATTTGTCCTAAGAAGTTTATAAATGAAAGTCAGCTTACAACTTACTGCACTTCCAATAAAGGTTCCTACATGACTGCTGTTATCTACAGCTACAAGCTGCTCCCCTCTGGTGTTTCTTAGTCATCTTCTATCACTATTCCCAAAGGGTCATCTTGCAGCAGACTGATTTAGTAATATACAGGGGAAAACAGGTAGGGCAAAGGTTCCTCTTATTGTGCTGCAAGAACAGCTTTGGCATGGCTCGTTGCTTCCCCCATAACTGAGCTGAGCCCAGGCTGTTTCCTTCAACCTGCTCACAGCAGCTCCAGGGACAGGGACAGGAAGGTAGTCTGACCTACACAAATGGATGACACAGATAAATCGAGAGCTAGAGAGAGGGCCAAAGGGCAGAGGAGTATTTTGTTCTTGAACTACACAGATAGGTATTCCTTGTCAGTAAGATTACTCCTTAGCCCTAGCTAATGTATGGCTTAACATGAACAAGAAAGACACAAAGCTCTCAGTCAAACACTGAGACACCATACTGCAAAAGGGAGACTTCATGCATACATGTAATGACATGACTAAACCCATCAGCATGGTGCCCAGTTTCAGTCCAAAAGCCACAGCAAAGATTTCGAGCAAAAATGGACAATCCTGGAAGTGTTACTTCCAATGCCTGGAATTCAGTACTGTCACTGTACAGCTGCATCTTCAAACCCCCCACCCATACTCTGGTCACCACTATAATCTGTCGAGTCATTCAAATGTAAGTGTCTGAGTGTTGCCAAGGAGCATGTGCTATCATCCTTTCTTTCCTTTACTCCTGCAGAAAGTGACAGAAGAGCTCTGACTAGGAAGACAGTCCATGCCTTAAATGGTACTTAAAAATTTAGAAATCAGTTCATTCTCACTGCTCTGTTGACAGCCTCAAGGCAGTGCAGGAAGAATGTCCACCATCAGGCCAATCAATACCATTGTTTACAGAATTGCAGCTTCTCGCTGATTTCCTCTAAGCCATTTTTATCTTTTGATGACTGCAAGATGAAGTGATATCTGGATATAACATGCTTGAATAAACATCTAATTTATCCAACTCTGTGTTATCAGTACATAAAGTACCAGGAACTTGAAGAAATCTCTCAGAAGTTATGAAGGAGCAATTAAAACTTTCTACAGGCTGAGTCTCTTCCTAGTCCTTTGGGTCAGCAGTTTACCAAGTAAAATGTCCATATGAAACTTTTTTTTTTCTTTTAATTGCTTCTTTCATCATTTGCATAAATATTTGTGGTGATTTGAGAATATTGCATCCATCTTTAAGGTGAACAACCTGTTTAGGTGGGAACCTAGCTACACATTCCAATAAGTGGTCACCGTAAAAGAAGGAGCTTGGCTTTGGAAAGGAACTATTTTGAAATGGAATTTCCACAGTTAATTCCCAAAATTTACTAGCTACTTTTCAAAACAGTGTTGCCTGCAACTCCACTGAATTGCTTACTGCTGTGCTTGACTGAATTAAGAGCATCTCTAGACAGCCAGTGTAAAAACAAAATGTTCAGATTTCCATTTGTAATAACCAATATTTTAATGAAATCCACACAAGTTTTGTATACTAATTCCACAGTACTCTATTCATCAAATCTATCCTACATGTTGCAGCCAATAGATGATCAACTCAGCAGTTTTGAATTCAGAACCAAACATGACATCACCAGGAAATGCAGGAGAGGAGACCCTTTATCTAAGAGGAAGCCCAAGGCATTATTTATTGGTACTGTGGGAATGAAATATTGTGCAACCATCTAGAATTGAACCATGTGAACAGGAGTTGCTGAACATGTGCGTACAGCTACCAAGTACTCACTAGTCGGATCTTAAAGCTAGTTTGTCACACAAAAGTGTGCAAGAAGATTTAGTATCAGTCTGGACTTTGGGAGAATGAGAAGCAAACCATGTGCATCCATTCATCTCAACAGCTGCATTTAGCTTTCTGATAACTACTGGCTTTATGTGAAAACCTCATGGAGAGCAGGAAGAAGATTCAGACAAAGGAAAGTTACCGAATCCTTTACTGCGATGTATTCAGGAGGGACTATAAAGACAGGATGCAGAAGACCGTGCAAAAGCTGGACAAGGCTGCCCTCTACTGATAGTAAATTTCATTTTTATCAGTCACTTACCACTGCGGGAGCATTCACCACCGAGAGATTGTAACCATAAAGAAAAGATGACCCAAAAGCACCAGTTAAAGAGGCTACAATGAGACTTCCAGACCAATTCTGAAAAAAGAAAGAAAAGATGCAGCCATTGTTAGCATACTTTAACTTAATGTACCTCAGATTTTAAACACTCCTTCTGTTGTCTTGCAGAGTTCCTGCAGGCAGATGTCCTTGCTGCAGAATAATGGCCTGAAACACTTCCCCTTGCTCAATCTGAGAAACAATAAATTTGAAGTGACAGCATCTCAGTTAACATCTACCGAGGCATAAGCGAACATTTGAACCTCTTTCAACCTCACAGAGTTTTGCTGCAAGCATCCCACAGCCCCCACTTCAAAAAGTAAAATGCTGGACACAGCAAAACAAGGAGTAGCATATATGTGATATATGTGATACAGTGTCACTGTGAGTAGTCCTGGCTTGGGAGCAAACTCATGTGTGTCTCTGAGTCCCATAAGAATTAATTAAATTGTGACCGAAAAATTTAAAATGATGCCTACATACTAGGGTTTGCAACTCAAATGCAAGTTCTCAACAGTAATTTGCTGCCACACACACTCTCCAGTGGAAACATACTTGCCCTTTTCTCCAATGACACACCTGTACCTCTGCCTTCTCAGGTCTCCTCTCTTCATCCTCCTCATAATGTTTTTAGCCCACCTGTGCAAACAATATCTTTTTCTGCATCAGCTGTTGAATAAAACGTAGACCTGCTTTGATCTGAGAGATTTTGTATTTCAGGGTCCTTTCCACCTTCCCCAGTATTACTTTCTTCCACTCAGTTCTTCTGCTGGATTACAAACAGTGGCAGAAGATACGACTGGCCAGCCATTCCCAAGGAAGATTAGTGTTTTGGTGGCTGGTAAATTTCGAATGTAGTTTTGTAGATCATGAAAGACAACTCTGAATATGTTAAAATGGATGACTTTTTAATGCATTTTCATTTGAAAAAATCCAACTATGATAAGAATCTAGAATTTCAGGCACAGCTCACTGTCACTTGTGCCCAGCCTCATCACTCACGAAAGCCTCAACCCTTTCAAAAGGAGAAAGACCTGGTTAAGCAGGCCTTAGAAGTTCAGCTTCAGTTATATCTCTCACAACAGGTGAATGAATCGATGCATTCTGTCAACTGCACAAAGCTGTATGTTCACTTTGGAAAATGAAAATCTGAAGCATGAACTATGTTGTGTAGCTAGCACATGGCACAGCAGCAGGAACAGTGGGCTGGAACGAGCTCCACCAGCCTTGCGGGCACAACAGGGCAAGTGAACACACCGTGGCTGTGGGAATGTGTCAGAGCTCAGGTGGTTCCACAGTCAGCACAGACTCACTGCGACCTGTGAAGTACAACCTGGAACATGTGGGGTTTGTCACGCTCATAGCAGCCACTTCTGAGGGCTCAAAAGGCACCCTGTAGGACAGCTGAGTGTTTTTAACTTCTTCCACATGATGTGGGAACCTTTTAAGAGATTACACAGTTCATTAACCAGCCTGTTTTTGGTCAGGTCAGGAGGAAGTATGCAGGGGGGGAGAAGCCTCGTGTAAGAAATATATCCTGCTGAGATCATTATATAAGCCAAACACAATTTCTTCTTATTAGCCAATTTCTTAAAATGAACCTGCCACACATAGAGCTTTGCACTATTACTTTGGAAACAAAATGTAGAAACTGATATAAGGCTTTATTTAGCTTCTGGGGATAACACCTCATAATAGGTGCTTATTATTTCTCTAGTATGCACAAACATTTCTACACTTAGGAGAAATTGCTGCTACTCTGAATGAATGATGCTGGGAAGAAAGGTCCTGGTGGCTTACTGGGCTGCTCCTGAAGGGTTCACAAACAATAAGCACAAGTTCACAAGTGTTACGCGGTAGTCTTGATGCAATATTTCTAAAGGGTTCTACTCCAACAATGTCAGAACCACCAGAAAAATTCTGCATGTAAAATTATTTGGAACATATAGCCTAGTGTTTATTAAAAGCTCCAATGAATCCATAAGCCTTTCAGCACAGATTAACTATATGCACATGAGGCTAAGTGGAAGATGATGCAGGGCAAATCACAGACCCCCATACCTGTAATATTTTCAAGTGTTTCAAATATCTGAGTTTAGAAACTACTTCAATAATATGAATTTTTTAAGTATACATCTTGTTGCAGAAAACCTCAAACTCACTCAATTCAAAGGTTTTGGAACTTGGAACATGAACTTCTCCATGACCTGTCTCCCCATTCACTAACTTAAATATTTGCTCAGGCTTCAGCAACACCAGATAAAGATGAAAGCACAATGAAGCAAGAATGCAAAAAAAAAAAAAAAAAAAAGCTAAACTGTTGCTCAAAAGAGTATTAACTTATGTAGCAACATCAATAAAAGGAAAGAAAAAAAAACAACCAACAATGTCTTTTACGCTGGCCAGGAAACATGAAGGCAACCACGCCTCCTTTACAGGTGTTCCTTGGCTTCACAGTCATGTGTGTGCGTATGCTCTATCAGCCCAAGGGCAGGTAGGTGTGACCGTCACCACAGCAATAAGTGTTCAGTCAGGAAAGCTGCATGACAGTTCATAGCAAAGACCTTCAGATACCCGAGGACTGCTTACTTGTGAAAGCCCACATTTTCGGTCTAATCACAGATCCCAGGACACTGTGCTCTGAAGATGCTTTCCTCAACTCCAGTTGTTTTCAATACGCAGTGTAATATTTGTGCTGGCTACCATGAATCTCAGATTGTCTTTTTAATATTTATTTTTTTTTAATGCATGGCAGTTTGCACTTCAGTTTTCATTTCAGTTTTGTATTGAATCTAGAGTATTGTACTTTGGTTAGTTAGTTATAACCTACTCCCCAGCTTAAAATTAAACACAACCACAAGCAGTAAACGTTGCGCGCATGCATAAGTAAGTTTTAATCTTTTTAAATAGATATTGCCAAGACTTTCTATGGATACAGGGAAGCTGGACTCTAGGGAGAACCTTACCAGGTACCCTTAACGGGACCCGGGTCCCGTTACACACCGCGACTGGAGCTCCCGGCAGGTGCCCGCGGACCCGGCGCCCTCCGGCTGCCCGGCCCGCGGGGATGGAGGGGAAAGAGGGAAACCTCCATCCCTCTCTACCGCGGACTGCCCTTGCCCTAAGGACCTGCCAGTACGGGTGGTCTTGGGGAGCAGCGGGGAAGCAGCAGCAGCGCCCTCGCCTTGCTCTGCTCCCGACGCTTCACCAGCGGCGGGGGCTGCGCTCCCGGCCGGGCACACACCGGCCCCTCCGCTGCCCTCCGCCCGTCCTCTGGGTCGCTCGGCGGCCGCGGTATTTTTAGCTCTGCCCGCCGCTGGCCTCCCCTGCACCAGCACCGACAACTTTGCAAGCGGGGAAGGGC